>VXAC01008320.1:302764-479519 GCA_013399225.1 Rhipidura dahli | reverse complement strand
TCCGGCTCGGACTCGGAGGACTCCTCTCTCTCGGACTCGGAGGTGAGGCCGTGGCCGCGGTGGCGGGGCCGGCGGGGAAGGGCCGCCCGGTGCCGGCGACGCGGACTGACCGAACTCTCGCACAGCTCCAGGAGGCCTTCGCGAGGGGCGCGCTGAAGCCGGGGCTCAACGTGGTGCTGGAGGAGCGGCCGAAGCTGTGCAATGACACGGTGAGCGGGGATGCGCGGCGGGGCCGCGGCAGTCGGGACCGGGCGGGCTCCGTTTCTCTGAACTGCGGGGCATTTCGGGTTTCCCCCGGCGGCCCTGAGGAGCAGCCCGCGGTGTGACCCGGATACTGAGCCGGGCCAGCCGTGCGGACCGGTCCGTGCGGTGCCGTGCAGAGCTGTGCTCCTTTCACAGGACGGCCTGAAGCAGTGCCTGACCGAATTCAGGCAGCAGCTCGCGTGGGTGGAAAGGCTGGACGTGACTCTGGGCCCTGTCGCAGACCCCGCCTCTCAGAGTGCTTCTACGTCTGATGCTGTTGACCCTGAGAATGACTTCCAGAGAGAGATGAGTTTGTAAGTGTCAAAGAGAGATTTCATGTGGGGTCCCGGCGTGCTGCTGCGTTTCTGGAGTTCCGTTTCACTAGTGTGCTGCAGGCTGCTACACTGGCTGTCTCTGTGGCACTATTGGGCCATGTTATTTTGCATTCTATGGCTCTGAATGTTTTCCAAAATAACTACAAATTTGTGCTAGTATATTTAGCTGCCGGGTGACTGAAAATAAGTAATTTCCCTCTTCATAACAGACTCCCATCCTTTGCCGAGAAGTTTATTTTAAAAGCTCCTTGATAGCAGGACTTTAACACAAGATATGGATTTTTCTTTGTGGGTTTGTTTTGGTGTTCTTACAGTTCTCTTGTTTTGCTTAGCCTTTTATATTCCAACATAGAAAACTGTAACTGGAAATAAGGTAAATATATATGTGCAAGATAAAAGTGTTACTATTGTACTGACACCTAAAGTGCTTTCAGTAGCACTGGATGTGCACAGAATGTTGATATAATTCTAGACCCATGCTTGTTAGATCCCAGCATCAGCCTGCTTGTGTGAGCAGTTTATGTCAGCACTGTGAGGTGCCCGACACGCAGGTACAGGGCTGCTGCAGTGACAGAGCTGGGGCAGTGACAGAGCCGGGGCAGTGACAGGGCTGGTGCAGTGACAGAGCCAGTGCAGTGACAGAGCCAGGGCAGTGACAGAACCAGTGCAGTGACAGAGCCAGGGCAGTGACAGAACCAGTGCAGTGACAGAGCTGGGGCAGTGACAGGGCTGCTGCAGTGACAGAGCCAGTGCAGTGACAGAGCCGGGGCAGTGACAGAGCCGGGGCAGTGACAGAGCCGGGGCAGTGACAGGGCTGGTGCAGTGACAGCTGGTGCTGTGCTCTCTCCCAGCTACCGGCAGGCTCAGGCAGCTGTCCTGGAAGCCCTCCCTAGGCTGCATAAGCTCAAAGTTCCTACGAGGAGACCGGATGATTACTTTGCAGAGATGGCCAAATCAGACCAACAGATGCAGAAGGTATGTGCAATGAATGTCTTTCTTTCCTGTGTAATGTGTGCATTTTAGCCTGTGGTAGGGAGTAAGTTGAAGGTGTGATGTGTGAATACTGACCTTCATCTCTTTTCCAATTTAGCTTTGTGACAGGAGATTTCTTTCTGTTTAGGTATTTCAGTGCAGTGGGGATTTTTATAACAGGTTGGATGATAAAGTAGAAAAGGAGAATTTCTCTTAGTATGTGTAATTGGATGTAAACTTTGCTGTGTTTTTGCTCTTTGTCATAAGACTTCCCATTGACTGTGGCTTTAATGCAATCCATTTTTTCCTATTTAAGTATCACCTTTTGTTTATTGCCAGTGTGTTCTGGTTTTCTGTGATTTTAAACTGCATGTTATTGAATGAGTCTGTCTTGGAAAATTAGATTGGTGTAGGACATAAGACTTAGACACAATTGCTTCTTGACTGTAGTCTTTACTCAAAATGGAACTCCTTTTTGGTTTAGATTTGGAAAAAGGACTACATTGTGTAAGTTAAACAGACATGAGCTGGAGTCTACTTTGAAGGTTCATGTATGAGTGGGTCACTTCTGCTTTCTGATGGAACCTTTCCAGAGAAAATGAAGGACAATAATTAGCTCGTGCTAAGGCTTAAGTCAATCCTGCACATTACTGTTCTCTTCTTTTGCTGACTTCCAATTAAAGAACAGCTTTTATCTCTCAGTGGAGTCACACACTGAATCACAAAGGTCTGTGTTGAAGTCTTTGTAGTTCTTCGTAATGCAGCATCCTTAGAAAAATGTTTGTGAACAAGGAGGGAATGGAAAAGACGTTTTCTACAGAATTGTTGACTTTTCTTCAGTGCTTTACTTTTAATGATGACAAGAAAGAAACTAGCAAGTCTTCGTTTTACACCCAAATAGACTGACAAGATACTCTCAGTTCCATTAGAACCCATTATAAGGCTTTGTCTTCTCTTGTGTGAATTTTGTCTTTTTAGCCAGATTTTGGCTACAGATCAGTTCAGGAATTACTGTAATTCTTCCTTGAGCTGAAAGGATGATATGCCTATAGGCATTATCTGATTGAGAGATTTTTTCTTTTTTACACTCATATATCACAAATTCTGACTTCAGGACTGTACAGTAATCATAAAATTATCTTTTTTTTCCTTTTGTGTTACTGATAAATTTTGTTTTTTCTATTCCCTTACTAGATTCGACAGAAACTTAAGAGTAAACAGGAAGCAATGGAAAGGTCTGAGAAAGCAAAACAACTCCGTGCAATGAGAAAATACGGCAAGAAGGTGAGGAGCTACAAAAGGGACAATGTACAAAAGGGTCTGTGACAAGAATTTAGAGCCTGAGGGAGGAACTGGAAAACTGAGACCCCAGGAGTCTGGCTAATACATACAGAATCTGTCTAGCTGTTCTGTCTAGCTGTTCTGAAGGAAAACAGCAAAAGATGGGATACCTTAAAAGTATGGGACACTGCAAAGAACAACACTAACATTCTGCTTCTAATCTCAGGTGCAAGTTGAGATTCTGCAGAGGAGACAAAAGGAGAAGAAAAATATGTTGAATGCAGTCAAGAGATACCAGAAAGGTAAAGTGAACTTGTCTAAGAGAGCACACGTGTAATGTCAATATTGGTGTGTGAGCAATGTAGGGCAGTGTGATGTGGTCACTACATCTGTACTTCTGGGCCTTGAACTTGGCAAGCTGCTGCTGTCCAGAATTGTAGGCCAGTGGCAGTGAAAAGCCTCCCAAGCAGCTGTTCTTCAGTGAGGCTGACCTGTTTATAGACTTGTTTAGACTGAAAATTAGTGTTTTCTGAGGTGTAGCTGTGATGTCTTTACTCTTGCAGGTCTCTCTGACAAGCTGGACTTTCTGGATGAAGAGCAAACGTCATCTCAGGGGAATAAAAAAGGCAATGCAAATCAACGGACAATGAAGGGGTGAGACCAGAAATAAAAGATAGTTAAACACAGAATGTCTGATTTTTTCAGTCTTTTTAGGGGATAATTTTGAGTAACAAGAAAACTGTTCTGTTTAGTGTTAAAGTAAGTCTAAGGTGGCTTTCTGCCCCTAAAGAGAGGAAAACTATGGCCAAAATGGAACAGAGACTGAAATGTGCTAATTTCTGCATCATCTTTGTTATGAGGGGAAAGGTTTATGATGGTTGATGGGGGACTATAAATATATATGTCTGTCTTGAGAGCTTTCTGCAACAAGGAATGTAGGCAGTGATGCTGGTTGGTTATTTTTCAGACCAAATGCCAAAAGACGATACAAAAATCAGAAGTTTGGTTTTGGTGGGAAGAAGAAGGGCTCAAAGTGGAACACAAAGGAGAGTTTTAATGATGTATCCAGCTTCCAGTCAAAAGTGGCTCACAACAAAGGCCCAGGGAAAGGAGGAAGAGGAGGAAAAGGAGGGAAAAAAGCCCTTAATGTAAGTAAAATGTTGTATGAAAATGCAACAAATATTGCATGCTGGAAGCCAAGCCCTCTGTGGCAGGGGGAGATGAGTACATGATGGGTGCCTCCAGCATCTGGAAGTGATGCCTGTCTTTTCAGTTACTAAAAGAACTGGGGACAGTGGTTTGGTATCAGCAGGAAAATGAGAAGGGGAGTTAAAAAGTGCTGTTTGCTACCTGTATGCCAAAACCTCGCTTTCTGGGCATACTGACAAAATACTCTCTCCTTGGTATCCTCCCCAAGCTATAGAGCTAGAACAAAGATGGAGAACATGAAAATAAAGATCTGAATCTGTCCTATTTTTTGCAGAAGAGACCTGGAAAGAGAGCAAGGCAGAAAATGAAGAACCGAGCCCGTTAAGAGGACTGTGCTCCCCAGTGAGGTTCCTGTATTTCTTTGTGTTGCAAGATGTGTTTCTGCTGTCATTAAGCGGCTAACTCTGGAGCAAGCTGGATGCTTTACAGTGGCAAGGAAAAAAGTCAGTGGAAACCAGTGCCTTATCACTAATTTCTTCTTACTGTGTGTTTTGTTGAAGGATTGTTTTCTACTTAAACCTTTGGCGTGTGAATGCATTAAATGGTTTGCACAGAACTATGTGTCACTCATGTTTAGCTGTTCTATGAAGCCTGCCCTTTGTTTCCTTCATTCTGACAGCTTTTTCCACTACTACTTTTAAGATGAAGCTGGTGACCTTGAGTTCTGGGTCATGTTGCTGATGTCAGAAGAAGAAATCTGAAGCTTTTTGAAATGTTAGAGTAGTTTTTTAGACTGTTGGTGCAGATGGGTATAGAAACAGCAGTGAGACGAATACCCAGCCTTGCAGATAGGTTTATTTGTGTCACTGTTGTCAGGTTGCAAATCTAGACAGACTGAGGTTTTCTTTTCTCTTTTCTATTGTCTCTCACTAGAAATCTGCCAGACTCGCTAGATAATGAGCAGGGCCTAACACATTAGATGTCCTTAACATTCTGTCTGTGGCTTTCCCCCTGTAGCAGTCCTTAAGACTTCTCTCCCCGTGGTGCAGGGTAGCCGTGGATCGTAATCTCAGTTATCCGGCGTGGGAAGTAGAATCTGCAGTCACTGCGGTCGAAAGGAACCTGGGAGACAGAAATGACAAACAGTCATGTGCTTTTACTAAAATTAGTAGTAGTAGTCCCTCCTGAGGAGAGTGATGCACAGTGTTCTGCTGCTGAGAAATGTCCAAATGACAGAAGAGCAGGGTACCACTGTGCTGTTCACTGCTTTGTCATGGTCAAACCGGCTGAAAAAGGAAAACTTAAATTAAACGACATCATGGGTCCTGACTCTAAAAATTGAACTTGCTCCCCCTACACACAATTTTAGTTGCCTCTTCCCTGCCAGACTAACCCTACCAGCAGTTCCTTAATACCATAGAGCCTGGCAGGGATGCTTGTCTCTACCCTTGCCATGAGTAGCTAGTTTACTTGATGTGTAATATGAGAAGTCACTGAAGACTGTCTTATTTTCTTATTTATCTTAGTTTTCTTTATAACAGGCCAAAATTTGCCTTTCTCAAAACACTAGTCTACAAAGTCAGTCAACTGTTTGTCAGATGTGACTGTCAGCTTGTTAGTCATATTTCCCACTATTTATTAACACTTCCCCAGATGAATCCTCGCTGGTGTATCTGCTTTGGCTATACTTACATCATAATTAATTTTATGGGTCTGCTTGCAATTTGTTTGAAAGATGCTGTGCCAGCAGCACGTTTCTTTTCACAGTACTTCTGTACAATACTTCACATTGCTCACTACACCATTTCTCATGGCTGAATGCTTCAATAAACAGCCCTGAGTACACTTGTGGCATTTGGCTGTCACTGTCACTGTAGATGTTTGGCATTCTCAGGGGAAGTGTACTGCTTCTCTGTTCACAAGTCTGTGCCAGTGTGAAGAGTCCTCTTAGGTGTAAACTTTAAAACCTTGTTATCTGTGAATGGTTCTGCTCCTTCCTAGTAATTCTCATTTCCCTTGTTTGTCACAAATTGTTTTCCTGCATGAGTATTTTTCAGTGACAGGCTTAACATCTCTGAACTCTGTAAAGAGCTGAATCTTTAAGCACCGTACTCACCAAAGGTGTTGTGTTCCAGCCAATTTCTTGGCTTTCAGTTTGTGGCTCTGAGTATTTCTTTCTTGGCACCAGTACTGCATGGTGAAGAAGATTCAGGAATTCATCTGTTGTTTTAAGAGACACAAATACAACAAAAGAAAGTGTGTTTAAAAATCAGTCACCTGTGCACGTGTTAGAATGGGACACCTTAACACTGTCCAAGCAATAACAAGAAAGCCAAGGGTAGAGGCAGCCTCTGTGCTTCTGTGAATGATACTGTCAGAATGCAGGGTGATGTTTCTACTTGAATATTTCCTGAGGAAGTTCCAAGATTTGCCTGACAGGACTGTCCTGTTAATTCTGGTATCCCTGGCTACTGTACTGCACCATCTTACTTTTCCTACTCCACATCTAGTACAAACCAGTGCTCCATGACAGCTCTTGACATTCTCAGTTGCCTGAGGCCTGCAGTCTTTCCCTGGTTTGGTTTTCTACCCTCCTCAGTCCTTGACTAGAACAGGCCAACCTTACCTGACCCATTAAGAGTTTTAGGCAAAATTAGCATGTTAGAAAGAAGGGAGCAACTGATAATGGGTTCTTGTTACCAGTACTCTAAAGTAAGACTGGGCAGCCATTTCAGCAGTTTAACCTGTGTGGTGGTTAGGTAGAATCTGCAATGGCAGGCAACATGTACCTATAGAACATGCTTCTAGGTATTTTTGTTTTCCCCTAAGAGGTTTAGATTCTCAAGCAAAATTTTATAGTATGAATATAAGGAATTAAATATATTTTACAGCATATATTTGTTTGAATTAAAAACAAAAAAAAGCATAGTTGCATGAATGCAAACTTGGGCTGAAAATGGAAAGTAATGGGAAGGGGCCTTAAGGTGGAAAAAAACCTGCTTTACAAACAACAGTCATAAATGCATTTAACTTATATAGTCACGGAGGTGTTTACACATACATGATATTTTAGACTGATTACAGTTATTAAATCTTAGGTGTTAATAATTTTCTTCTGTAATTATCACAAGCTTTTGAGAGACTTCTTACCATCTGTTGGCTCATGTACGTTTTCATGCCAAGACATTGGCTTCCTAGCGACCATGTGAACTGGAAAGAAATGAGGCAGGTGAATTACTTTAATGTGAATTTGGTATCACAGCCAGGTGTAGAATATATGTTATTGAACTGCATGTGAATAGAAGAAAATGAGATACAAATATTAATGGCAACTTGTAGGAAGGGAAGGGTGTTAAGTGTGCTAAAGGCCCTTTTACAGGATGCTGCTTGTGCTCACCACATCACAGTCCTGCCCCACTCAAGGGGTGGCCTGCAGAGTGCCAAGTCTCAGGAAATTATTTTCCTTTGTTGTTTTATTGCAAAACCTGGACCTGAAAGGATCTGCTCACATCACCTGCTGGTGCTAGCACAGACTGTGAACTGGCAGGTAGAAAGCAGACCAGGAGCTGGAGGAACATGGTGTAGTGTTGGGGTCCTCTACCCCATATTGGCTCTGTATTTACACAGAAATTGTAGGTTCTACATCCTAAATAGTTGCCTCACTTCTACGTGGTTACTAAAGGCACCATCTGGGCAAACTGGTCACGTTTCCGTTCTGTTTCTGAGTGTGCAGACTGGTTCCTCAGGCAGCAGGAAGGACCACCAGTTGCCCTTTGCAGCTTTACCCCTCTCACTGGCCACTGCTGCCGTCTGGGGTGCAGCTGCTGGTCCCTGGCGTGCAGCGCAGCGCTGCGGGCCTGCCTTCACCCTCCCTGCTCCCCTCACCGCTTGTCTTGCCCCCGGCGCTTTACGCAAGTTCCCTTTGGCCACGGGGCCTCACCGGGCTGCAGGGGGTTCACGGTGTACTTGGTGAAGACCAGCTGCCACTGGCGCTCCTTGTTGGCCCGCTCGCTGTGGAAGCGGTTCTGCAGCGCGTCCGGCGGGCCCCTGTCGCTGCTGCGATCGGCCATGGCCGCGCCGGCCGCGCGCGTCCCGCGCCCATGGCAACGCCCGCGTGCTGTCGGCGAGGCCGCTGATTGGCCCGCCCGGCGCTCCCCCTCGCAGCCCTCTCTGCCCGCCTGCCATTGGCCGTCGAGTTAAAGCCCCCGGCGCTGATTGGCGGCGGCGCACGCGGCGCGTTTGAACGGCCGGCGGGGCGATGGAGGCGGCGGAGCTGCGCTGCACGGCGGCCGTGGAGCAGCCGCTGCCGGGGGGACTCGCTCCGNNCTGCTGTGCGGCCCCGGCCGCCGCCGCGCCGGCGAGGAGCCGGGGCAGCGCCCGGCGGAGGTGAGTTCCGGGCCGAGCGGGCGGCCCCGGGGAGCGGCCCTGCCCTCACAGCGCACCTCCGCCTGTCCCGCAGGTGCCCCGCGCGGAGAGGCGGCCCCCGGCGAGGCTCTCGGCGGAGCAGGAGGCGGTGTTGGGCGCCGTGAGGAGCGGGAAGAGCATCTTCTTTACCGGCTCTGCAGGTGAGGGACCCTGGAGACTGTCCTCGGCTGCCCGGGGAAAGTCCTGGCCACTGACCTATTGCTTCTCCCTCGAAGGGACTGGGAAGTCGTTCCTGCTGAAGAAGATCGTGGGCTCCCTGCCTCCGAACATCACCTACGCTACAGCCAGCACGGGAGTGGCGGCTTGTCACATCGGTGGCACTACTCTCCATGCCTTCGCAGGTGACGGCCTGCCCGACAGCAAGGGGCTGGGAGCTCTCACTCCCTTCCCAAACAATCAGGGACATCCTAAAGCATTACTTTTTTCCTCCTCTGCCAGGGATCGGCTCTGGGAAGGCACCGCTGGAACAGTGCATTCAGCTGGCAGAGAGGCCGGGGGTACGCCAGCACTGGCTGGCCTGCCAGCACTTAATTATCGATGAGATCTCAATGGTGGATGGCAAATTCTTTGACAAACTGGAGGCAGTGGCAAGGTGAGCAATTGTCAGGTCAAATAACTAGCAGAAATCAATTTCCCAAAACTTCCAGGCTGATTCCTTTCTTCAGTCTTGTGAATGGATACAAGGCAGCTGCTGGTACAGGACTGTAAGGAAGTATGAAATCATAGTATCTGGGCAGATCTTTATAGGTTTTGGTCATGTCCCCTCCTCACTCACAGCTGTGGCTGTTTGGGTTTTTCTCTTCATCTTGTGAGCTAAGTGTTGTCTATAGAGCTGAGTCCAGAATATACAGCTGAGCCCAGAAGGTCTCTCTTTCAGAGAGAAGTAGCTGTAGTGTAATAGCCACTAAAGAACCAAGACTGCTAATGACCTCTGGGGTAGGTAAGCAAAGCAAATTTAATGTCTTGTATGAGCATTGCTTAATTATTTGAGCTCTTCTGAGACAGCTGGGGATGAACATATTTCACTGCAGCTGTTCTGTGTTTGAATGTACTGATAGATTAAGAAGTAACTTCTGAGACCTGACTATGTCCAGGTTCTGGAGGACATTCAAAACTTCTCTTTCATCTCTTTCAGGGCAGTCAGAAAACGGGATGAGCCTTTTGGAGGAATTCAGCTAATTATCTGTGGGGATTTCTTACAGCTACCCCCAGTCTGCAAGGCTAATGAAGAAACCAAATTCTGTTTCCAGGTACAAAACTGTTCCTAAACTCATTCTCGTACTTCACGTCTGCCTCTTTCTTAACAAGAGAATGATTTTTCCAGGCAAAAAGCTGGAGGAAATGCATCCACATAAACATGGAGCTGACTGAAGTGCGGAGACAGACTGACAAGACCTTTGTCTCACTCCTGAGTGCAATCCGTTTGGGCAGGTGAGGGGAAACTCATCTTTCTTTGTAATCCCTGCTCCCCACTGATAGAGCAGAGGAAAGAGCAGTTTGTCGCTTTTCTGTGCTCTATCAGGAATGTGTAGCTGTGGGCAAAAGCTATAAATGCTTTAGTTAACATAGTTGCTGCTCTGGTAAGCAAGGACACTTCCTAGGGTCCCTCTGCAATTTCTGTGAATTAATTCAAAGGATCCTAAGCTGGCAGTGGTCAGGGTAGGGCTGGGGCACACACAGGCTCTGCTTTCTGACTTTATGCAGATACCTTTCTCTGTCCTCTCTGGAGGCCTGCAGCTTGCACAGACTGATCCAGCTGTGTGGAGGTTACTGCTGCTCAGATCTCTTCCTGATCACTTTAAAGAATAATTCCCCTTTCCTGCCTACCAGGTGCACAGAGGAGGTTACCAGACAGCTGCTGCAGACAGCTGCTCACAGGTCAGAGCGTGATGGGATCCTGGCTACTCGGCTCTGCACCCATAAAGATGATGTAGAAATCACCAATGAGAGACGCTTGCACCAGCTACCAGGTGAGCTCTGTGGGGAGGCTGCTGGCTTTGGGGCTGAGCTCTGCATGGATGCCATGGAGGTATTGGGGTGTCAGGTGGAACTAGTGTTCTGTCATGCACAGCAGCACCAGTCCAAGCTTTGTATGTTGGAGTTGAGCTGTCTGGGGAAAAACTTTACAGTTTTTTGTTTAAAAATCCACAGTATCACTACTTGGTTTGTAGTAGACAGCAAGCTCATTGCTTGCTGTGAGGTAGAGGTGGGTAATTTATTGCCTCCACACCCCTGCCTTTTCTTTCTATAGCATCTTAGAAAGGTCATGCTCTCTCCAGCCATGACTTTAATTAAGAACTATTTAATTTTATGCCTCCCTTGCTGGCCCTTGGATTCTTCCTTACTCTGCTTTGGAGATTTGGTGTTGGTAGCGAGTGAAACTGCTCAAAATGCTGTCTGCTCAGTTCTTATTTACTACTGGCCTTTGATTCCTGTGCCTTCTCATGCTCTGGAAGTTATATAGGGAAGAGTGGCAATAGTGAGCTCTCTGCTGTTAGATGTGACAAGGTTTGTGTGAGGATGTCCTAGCAGCAGAGCAAAATGGATATTAAAAGAGGAATTACTGTTAGAAATAAATGCTGAACCTCCTGAAATGCTGTGTGGAATATATTCAATGGTTGCAATTTCTGTCTTTCTTTCCTTAACAGGAGAAGTGCATATGTTTGAGGCTTTGGATAGTGACCCAATGCTAGGGAAGTTAATTGATGCTCAGTGTCCTGTGGGTGGTAGAGTTGAGCTAAAGCTCGGAGCTCAGGTAAGTGTGTGTACATACATGAGTGATAGACCAGATCAAATGGCTTAAGAAAAATGAAGGAATATCAGAGAAATATGTAGAGTAGATTAATACATAGAATGCAAATTTAATCTAGAATGGCTATGCCAGGCCAACAGAAGACTCTATTCCAATCTTTGTATCTTTTCTGCTTAGATTCATACCCAGACAGAGGATGAGTACAGGTCCATGTCCTGGGGACAGTGGTGATTGCTGTGGCTTGACAGACATGTCCAGTCAAATTTAGAAGCTTTCCAGTAGCAGAGAGCACAAGCAGTCCTTGCTTGCAGTCTCAGCTCCAGGTACAGCAGGTGTCCCAGCCTGGAAAGGTATAGCACAGCTTGCCATGTTTGCTGGACTGGACACCTCACTCTGAGCTAGGGCTGTCAGAGTGGAAAGGATGTGGGATTGTACTTAGTAGTAGCACTATTTGCTTTGGAAATTTGCTCCTTAATTGTTCCTAGAATCTACATAGGCATAGGCTGGTTGGTGCCTGGGGAAGGAGAAACTGCTCCCTGCATCTGAGCTCACAGCTGTGGACAGAAATAGCTCAAGTAAAGTGTTCAGTGCTGTAAAATGATGTAGTTAGGATCCTATCCTAGGAAGGAAAGGCTGTGAAACAATTTCAATCAAATTGGGGATGGTGCTGCAATAGGCAGGATAGGATGATTTTGCCAAATCAGCCTGATGTGCTTATGCTTCCTGGCAAGAAGTTTAGCTGCAGGTGGCTGAACAGGCTGTAGAACCAGTGCATTAAAGATTTTTCTTTTTTGCTGTAGGTGATGTTAGCAAAGAACTTGGATGTGTCTCAAGGGCTAGTGAATGGGGCACGAGGTGTTGTTGTAGGGTTTGAAAGTGAACAGAAAGGTGAGTAAGCCTTTTGATCTTTTGTTGAAGGAAGTGGGAAAATAACAGAACAGTTTGTCATTGGTGGCTGATGACTTCCTAATTTTGTTTACAGCTTGGTAATAATTTGAGGGAAAGCAGGGAGATCTCTGCAAGCTTGGGGCTCTCACAAGCTGTGATGTCATGCACTGCATCAGCTGTAGCTATCTGTAGGCCTCTTGTGTTCTCTCTTCTGTATTCTGTATGTAAATGTGTATGCTCATTTGAATTTCCTGTTTGTTCTGTTGAAGCAAGTTTTGATGGATTTTTGTTTGTTTTTCTCAAAGAATAATGTTCTACCACCTGAAAATATTTTTTTCTCTGCATCTCAACTGATAAAATACCTGCCTTTAATTCTCCTGCTTAAGTAGGTGTCATTTCAGGACATGATATATACTGTCTGTGGATTTAGGTTTGATTTAGGCAGAAAAAAGATGTTCTTAAGCTGCAGACATCCTGGCTGTTGAGTGTCAGAAACACATCCCTGTTTCTTTCCTGCTCCCATTCCTACAGGGCTGCCTAAGGTGAGGTTTCTCTGTGGGGTCACACAAGTCATAAAAATGGAGAAATGGGTCTTCAAAGGACCATCAGGAGTTCATCTGAGTCGTCAGCAATTGCCTTTAAAATTGGCATGGGCCATTTCCATTCACAAGAGTCAGGTGGGTGTTCTTGTACAGCTGTCTTAGACTTTTACACCATATTTTAAACCTTATTTCCTGGGGGAGCTTGCATTGCTGGTAAAACAGGAGGGAAAGCTGAAAGGCCTTTTTTGGGGGGAACTCTGTGTCTAGCTGCAGAGAGACAGCATCTCTTCTGCTTGTGATGCTTGCCTGTAGGGTCACAGATGGGCTGTCAGTACTACTGGGGTTTCCATCAGGGCACTGCCATCTGCAGAGTTGGTGTTGGACTATAAAGCAGCATTTTTTACCACTGTGGGCTGATGAGAGTAGTGTTCCCCTGAGACTCACCAGCACTAGGGACCCTGAGCTCTGCAGGGCAACTGAGGAAGCTGCTGGAGCCACAGCTGGGCTCTTTGGGCTGGACTCGCCCTTTGGCGGTGTGCGGTGGGGATTTTTTCAATGTAACTTTCAATGGAACAGGGTAATGTTTTCAAAGTTCCTTCCTTTCCAGAAGACTTCATGATATGTACTGGTCTTAGAGACCTATGAGTTTGCTCCCATGCCACAGTTTAAACCAGGCCATTCTGTAAATTCTGCTGTACCTGGGACAGCCCATGAGACAGGGCTGGCCAGGCCTTACCCAAACTCTCTCAGGTCTGCCTGAAGACTGCTTGAGAATGGTGCCTGCTCCAGTTAACTACCAGGAGTGAAACCAGCAGGATTTCTTCCCCTGCTGTGTTGATTAGATGGGATTTATGGAGTTTCATGCAACAAGAGGCTCACTGGAGTTAGTTAGTGGATCCTACAATCTACTAGCAATTTCCTGACAGTGGAAGACTGCTTTTGCTTTCTACTGATTCCCTTTATTTAAATCAAAGCCTTATACCAAAGATGGTACCTTGGACAGACTCACAGGACAGGTTAGTGTTGTACAGCACAATGTTCTTGTTTATTTGCTCTGTAACAAAGCTCTCTGTGCCTTTGCTAGGGCATGTCTTTAGACTGTGTGGAAATCTCCCTGTCCCGTGTCTTTGAGAGTGGGCAGGCTTATGTAGCCCTCTCCCGAGCCCGAAGCCTTGCAGGTCTCCGTGTTCTGGATTTTGACCCCAAAGTAGTGAGAGCTGATCCTGCTGTGCTGCAGTTCTACAGACAGCTGAGACGTCATCAGATTCTAACCCAGGTAAACAAAAATCTCACACTAGTAAAGCCTGCCTTGTGCAACCAGGATAGACATGTTGGCATCAAGATGTTTCTTTTTCTTCCTAAGCAAGATCAGCAGTTGTAGTGGCAAGAGAGATGAAACTGCAGAGAGGGCATGTGGCAGGGCAGCTCTTGGTGACAAAATATCTACTGTAGTGTTGGGGTTGTGTAACACTTGCTGGGCCCTCGGGGTGAAAGGATAGGTTTGGATTCTTTGATCCTCCTCTTGCAGTAAGGAATGAAGAAATGAGCACAAAATAAATTTGTTGCCTTTTTTTCCTTTTTACTCCCCAAAGGATTCACTACGCATCCATTCAGATGCAGATGAGAAGGAGAACTGGAAATGCAACTGAGAATGCTCTTCTGGTCTCTGTGAGGTGTCAGCACAGACTGCTGAGATGCAGCAATCTTGTTGTTGTGTATGTCTGATGACATAGACAAAGTCAAAGGAAATTTTTTAGATGTTTGCTTCATTCAGCTAACTCTGGACATGTAGAACTATCCTCATCTCATGCCTCTGGGATTTGGAAGGCTTCTGAAGATCCTTTCTGAGTCCACAGCCTTGAGTACTCCCATGTCACAAATGCAACTCTAACAAACAAAATGACTGAACAAGGATGTGCCTGAGGGATGTTTCTACAGTTTTATCCTGTCTGGGAGACCTTCCTACAGTTCTCTCCTGCCTGCTAATTGTGTTTTATTCTCTGCACATATAGACTGAAACCTGTGTGCCTCTCTTCAAGTATACTGCTGAGAGATGGAAAGTGTGTGTCCCCTTTGCTTGCATGGATTGCTCTCAGGAGCTGCTGACACAAGGGAAAGCAGTGCTAAATATCTGGAATACTTGATTCTCCTGCAAGAGAAGAGCTGTTCTTGCTGCCTGACACCAGGAGGCTTTGCATAACTCCTTCCACTAGCAGAACTGCCAGAGTTGCACATTGCCTGTTATGCTGATACATAGCATTTTTATTAGGCTGTTGCATACAATAAGATGTGATTTTTATTTTCAGCCTTTTGAGATGAGCTGGCACTATTTAAAAATAGGAGGAAGTCCTACCTCTTATACCCATAATTATGGAACTCCAAGAACTGTGAAGATTCATTACCCCATGGGCAAGAAGGGGGTGAGAGATGGGTGCTGGTGGGACCCCCTCTTGTTTAAATAGGTGAGGCTTCCATTCAGATGGGAGTTTCTCCTGGAAAAAATATGTCTGACTAAGAAGGTGGAACTTGAATGTGCAATAGAGAATAATGGTTAAGGACATGTGAAGTGAGCTGTAACTTCACTTGTTTCAGCAAAAGCAGAGACAAGCAGAACTAATATACCGTCCTCTTAATAAAGGAGAAGCTTTGGTCTTTGTATTTTAGGACTTTTCTTAAAGCTAAAGTCACTTGTATATTTTAAGATGTTTTACATATGAGAATAACATATGCTAGAATTTGTCTCTTGCAGGGGAATGCCTTTAAAAAGGCCTCTGCAGTGTAAGCAAGTTAAAGGCCATTTCTTGGCAGCTGCTCTCCTTAAAGCCAGGAAAAGATGTTGACAAGCCAGTGGTTAACATAACAGAAAACAGGCTTTGATAAGACCTGAAAATGTATTTTTAAGTGTATTTTTAGTGGGTTTTTTGTTTGTGTGTTTGTTATATTGTTTTTTTTTTTTTTCCCGGGCTTGAGGGGGTGGAGTCTTGGAGGAAGCAATAGTCTAAGACAGAAGTGTGACTATTATTCAGAGAGGTTCTTAATGTATCAGCATATTGTTTCTTCAAAGGAGTTTGGTGGGGAGTGGATTAAAGTACCTGGAGGTGGAGCTGGAACCTATGGAAGGCAAGTCCCCAACCCTGTGCTTGGCCAGGGGGCTGGTTTCAGTTAATGCTCTTGAGGGTTTTTAAAGATGGGATGCTGCACTGTGAGGGCTGTGTGTTGCATTGGAGGTTTAAGTGTGGGATCTGAAATGCCCAAGATGTTAAAGTGAGTTTTACTGTTGGGGTAGAGAGCCATGGAGATTATGCCAGGCATGTCCAGTCATACACAGTGCATTGATTTATTGACAGCTTATGTACGAGAATAATGCAGGTTAACATCCTTTAATACCTCTTTAAAAGTTCCTGTACCCCTGTAATTGCAAGATAACTTAGAGAGTAAGAGAGGCGATAATGTACAATGCAAACAAACTTTTAATTGTGATCTTGTGAAGCAGCTCACTTAACTGCAGCTTTCATGGATTTAGGGACTGAAATCTTTCCAGTTGTATGTGGGGGGTTGGTGCTGATTTGAAATAAAAGGCTAAACAGAACTTAGAGATGAAAAGGTTAATCAATATTTCATTTAGTATTAAATCTACGTGAAATATTGTGGATGCCTTCTCAGTGATGGAACTGTGGGAACAGAATAGCTGTGGCTTTTGAAGGGCTGGCAGCAGTTCTAGGGCCAAAAGGTGTCTATCAGTGTAGATTTTGGATGTTCTCACTTCCAGCTAAAACGGATACATGGATGGGTGTTGAGTTTGAAGGCTGCTATTTAAATCCTAAAAGAAGCAGTCAGGACAAACCTGAGCTGTCAGGCTCTCTCATGGCTCCCCTTTGGTCAGGATTATGATGAGGCCTTTTTTTAATAGAATAATGCTTCCCTATATCTGAGCTAAAAATATTGTAATACAATAAATATCCCTTCTTCCACATTCTCCATAGCATGTTAATCTTTCTTGCAGAGGTACTGTCTAGAGCTAGAACTAAGGACATCACCATGGGATTTAAAAAAAAAAACCACAACTTTTTATGGTGATTGTAGTGGAAGAACAGAGCTGCTCCTCCTCTCTTCGTTAATCAGTCAAATGAAGAAGAATCTGAAGACTGAGCAGCTTTTTACATGAGGCTGCTCGAGGCCACCTTCAGAATGTCTGGTGCTGCCATTGCTTTCACCTGCTGAGATGAGGTGGGCTGGCTTTTTGCAGGGACAATTTCTGTGGAATTGTCAGAGCAGCCACCTGTGCCATCCTCATCTTGCACAGCTGAGAGCTCCTGCTTCCCCCCACCCTGTGTGGATCTTCTGCACCGGCTCTGCTGCTTCAGGGAAAAGCCTGCACCGCCACAGTGTCTCTGGGGGCTGCAGAGGGACCTGGAGCATCTCCTCCCCTCCAGGCTGGCTGCTCCGAGCTACTCCTTTCTCCCATGGTTTTCCTCACACCCTGCAGTTTCCCCCTCAGTCTGTTGTTCCAGAGGCTCGGCTGTGCTGGCACTGTCCGGGTCTGGCCAGGCTGGGCTTGGGGCAGCCCTGACTGCTGCTCCCAGAGCCTCCCACCAGAGCCTCCCACCAGCCCCTGGGCTGGCACAGCTCAAGCACCGGGAGCCAGGAGCGTGAGCACCCTTCCCAGTGCCCGCTGCCCTCGGTGCAGAGTGCGTGCTGGATACCCTGGGATGGGGGGAAAGGCTGGAGGGAAGAGAAGAGAGGCAAGAGCTGGCCCCTGGTGAAGCTGGAGCCCAGGCACCAGGACAGGCTCCATGAGGGCACCTGGCTGTGCAGCAGTGGCTCAGTCCTAGCCCTGTGGAAAAAGAGGGATTCCATTACTGTACTCCCATAAATACGGGGAATGAATATTGTCTCTCTTCACAAACTGAAGAGAAAGTGTTTAAGCATTTAAACATCTGCCTTAACTGCAGCTATCATTAAGTGAATTAAACTAAGAGTTTGATTCATAATTGGTATTTCTGTTACCACAAAGTACAGCCATTCTCTTTTCAAATACATTAAACCATAAGAAGCTGCTTTATACCAGCTAAAGCTCCATAATACATTTACATGCTATTGGAAGCATAATTCACAAACAGAGTGTTATTAAAACTTTACCAGCTTCCAGTTTAAATCTTTGTATGGTGATTTAACATCCTTCTATTTCTTTATGTGACATTTTCATTATAATTAAACATGAATGTGTCCTCACAGCCTGTGCCCACAAGTCCTGTGAGCACAGGAAAGGCAGCAATAGTTCTGTAGATCTCAGATGCTGTAATAAGATTGTGTCCAGGAATTAAGCCTTCATATCCAGAATTGCTCTGAATACATCAAAAAAATGCTAGCTCTTAAGTAATGGAAATACAGTACATTATTGGTTGTGCTATGAATGCTAATAATGTCATTTTTCTTGCAGATATTGCAAGTTTCTCATTTTATATTAGGCCACTCTGTGACATATAATTGTCTTCTGCTGTTAAATCTAAGCAGTTCTATTATTAGCATGAGAAAAGACCTGAATTGCTAGAGATTGCATTTAGATCTGTAAAATTTCTATTTTGCTGTTTCCTATATGATTATTTTATGCTTATTTCTATTACAAATCATAAGATGTTGGATGGAATATTTTAGCTGAGCTACTGACTAGTATATAATTTATGAAATCTAGTTATAGAGGCAAAGTAAGTTGATAAGTCTAAGAGTAGTTTTTCACTTAGAATTACTGAATACTGCACTATCTGAATTTTTTTCCTTTTAAATTTGTTATGGTGTTGATACAGGGGGCTGTCAGATATGCCAAAGAACATGAAAGCCCTTCTGGGGTGGCAGCTGGGTGGGCACCAACAGCTTCCTAACTGGTATTATGTGTGGGCAACTGGGTTCCAAGGTAACACAAGTTTTTACTGAATGGTTTGTTAAAATATTTCGCCAGTGAGAGTTATGATAAAGACGCCTCTGACAGAAAAAGATTTTTAATTTAGATTTTATTATGGTATGGAGTTGGTAATTTTTTCCCCCCTCTTATTTCTCAAAATGTATGTTTTTTGTCAACAGGTTGGTGAATGTGAACACAAACTACATCTTCCATCTACTCTTCTCAAGCCACTGGGCTGTCTATATAACAGCTCTCTATAGGACACATAATTTATTTTTTCAAATTATTATAAATACCCTGAGAATTACAGGGGGATTTGCACAGACTTTCAGTTGGAGGTTAGGAGTTGGTCCAGGTCTTTAACAATTCTGAATGCTGTTTTGTTTATTGAAAGATCTATGATTCCCTCTAATCAAATATCAGTTTAGAGAGGGTATAACATATTTGAAGACAGTGCTAGACACTGAAGTAAAAACATAAGTAAAACTTATTAAGGTTATTCCAGTAGCTAATAATTCACAAAAGTGAGGCATCATATATCTTTTAGTATTTCCAAGTTAAGGCTGGACAGACTTACTGAATGTAATAAATCAAATATGGAAAACATTTATGTGAATGAGAATAACTTGGATTAAGAAACAACTCCTAAAGCTTTCATCTGGGAAGAGAGTATGTAGTGATCAGCCCATTTTTAAGTTGTTCCATAAAAACATTCCAGGTAAGTTACCTTCATGTTTGTGTTGGATTAATAGGACACCTTGTAATAAACTATTTGACTGTAATAACACCAGGTACTTTCAACTGACACTTGGCAATACAAAGTAAATTTTAAAAACAGATCTTGAATCTTGAGCAATGAGCTAGAATTAATTGCCAGAAAGTCAATGCACAATGCAGAGGGATGTAACCAGATCTAAATTAGTAATAAAGAAGGAAGCTTTGAAATTGTTTGGTTTTTACCTACTTTCTCACCAGATGAGAGACATTGCAATAACCTTAGCCCTTTTACTTGTGATGGGAGCAAGCTATGGCTATTTTAACATAAAATCCCCACTCAAAATAGAACATATCAGATGATTCAGTCAGGTCAAAATGACAAACTTTCATAAATTGTTGTCCCTTTGTCTTCATTAGCCATAATTATTGCTGTCAGTTAAACTTTGGGACAAATACTACATGTCTTCCTTTTGTTTTAAAAACAAAGGATAAAAATGGCTCTGTAGAAACAATTTTAAGTTCATGTTAGAGATACAGTAATATTTTTGACTGATGTAAAGTCTTGTGCACTCTCAGGTCTCAAAAAAGTACAAGGGCAAAAATATTGTTTGTGATGACCTATATATTTTAATAGAAATATTGTCAAAAGAAATTATAATCAGGTTTTGACACTTGTCCTGAAAGTGTCAAGGCCTCCATAAAATGTAATACTTCAGAAACATCCGGCAAAAAGTCATAAGAGTAATATTTATTCAATTACTCTGTAAGGTACAGATCATCCTGCACTGCTCACTTTTGGGATCAGGACCCTAGTATGAGAAAGAAGTATCAGCCCCTTAACAACCTTCACTATGAATTTCATGAGATGTTCTTAAAAAAAAAAAAAGGGGAAACTCCCCCAACCAAATAGAAAATCCCAACCCCTCAAAAACATTTCTGGCCATCAATGTGACACAAGAGGAATTTGACTGTCAGTAGAAATTAGGGCCAGAGGGAACCTCAAGCACAAAGCCTGCACTTGATCCTGCTTTTCCTGCAGCAGAAGGAGGCTTCAGTGAAGAAAGTGTTCAGCAGTGTACCAAGATGTAACAGCTCCAAGCAGGGCACTGGGAGTGGCATATCAAGCTAAGGTGAAAGCTCTGTCAAAAACTGAGGTAAAGAAGGCACATGGCATCTGAATAATTCTGTTGAGAGACAGAGAAACTGAATTACCAGGAATATGTCCAGCTCAGGGTGTGCAGGTGAAGTAAATTTAGAACAGTTACTGAGTATTTTTCCAGATTTAATTTAATGGGATAGTTAGGGAGATCCAGTATGGTCCAAAAGTGTCTGAAAGAGCACAAGATCATCCTCTAGCACCTTTGGTGTCACTGTGGAAGGGCCAGAAGCATAAAAATAGAGGTGATGATGTTGAGGAAGGAGGGATAGGAGCAGCACCCAGGCAAAGGCAGTTCAGTAGCACTCGCAGCGCTCTGCACAGAAGGCAGATCAGCTCAAATTAAAAAGGAGCTGCTGGCTGTTCTCTGCTGCACAGGAGTTTGTTAGTTCACCCTGGGGCACCAGATGGACAGGCTGCTCAGAAGCCACTAGGAAGCATTTTGGGGAAATTAGTGCTGGGGGCAGACCAGTGACTACAGCCCTTGCTGGGTGCATCCCAGTCCAGAGAGGAGATGGTAAGGTACTGCCCAAAGCAGCCATGGTTAGGGGCTGATACACTGCACGTGTAGACAGCTTTTTGGAACAGAAGAAAACCTAGCAAGGTGCTTCAGTATATCTTTTTTGGCACTGGTGAAGTATGTTTTGCTGTGATGGACTCCTTGAAAAGGGGGAGGTGGGTGGAGAAGGTGTTTCTAGGTCACTGAAGAGATGACGGAAAATACGTGCTACATGTAAGTATATAAAATACATGGTATGGTGATGACATGTCCACAGGCTGCTTATATGCTAATAGATTTCATCCCAAACAAGTGGAAAGAAAACACAGAAAACCCCCTTAAAACTTACCAAAAGGGATGATATTTTATTTCCAGAGCTCAGTCAATGGAGCATATTTTGTCTTTTCCTCTCAGTTCATAAAGACCTCAGCTTGCTCTAACATATTTGCTAGAAATCAAGGGTGAATCCTCTGCTTAGCATGCTGACAGGGGAGAAAACTGATTTATAGCTCCTTTTTCCCCCCTTTCATCTGGAGTTTGGCTGGAGGTTCCTTATTTCAAAGAGAATTTACTTGTGCTGAACCCCTAAATCTGTATGATTTCAGTAGTGAAATGAAAACTACCATTTTTTTTACTATTTGTTTTGCATACTTTCCAATAACAGAGGGGAAATGCTACCTAACTCATATTTGAATAGAAAATACTGCTCAGGGAACAGACTAAAATCCAGCTCTTTGTTTGGAGGGAAGTTGGTCTGATGTTACCAACACTCCAAAGTAAACAGTTTCTATTCACTTTTTTTAGAAGTGTGGGGTTGTTTATTGCCTCTAAAACATGTAGTTTCATTAAAGAGAAGATAATTGACAATAAAAGCAGGGAAGAGTGTGCATTCTGATCTTAAATGCTACCTAAGTGACATAACATCAGAAGAAAACTGCATTGCCTACTTAGCAGGCTGGGAGCTGCTCTTATTTTCTATCAAACAAGATTTTCAAAAATCACTTTACATCTTATAAGCAGTATGCAGGCTTAATTGTTTCCTTATGCTCCATACTAAATGATAACAGTCAATTAGCTATTGGTGTGCCAGACTGGTTCATAATGTGGAATGCCTGCTGTGTCTTCATTTTTGCCTTGAATAGGTATTTTCACAGAGCTAATTTCTGTAATATCTTACAGTCTCAGTATAATCCCAACTAAACAATTTGATACTTAGTCCCATGACTGCTTCTTGGAGCTCTTTTGCCAAGGGGTTCCTTCATAACCTGTCAGGGAATATGACATGCACCTGGACATGTGCAGATGCCAGTGTGAGACAAGTCATGTGGAATGCCTGAAGGATGTAATAAATATTGCATGCAATGCAAATTCCATTGACAGAGACATCCAAGGGAGGGTGAAATTCTTATTTTGCTGTTTGAAGGACTTTGTTTGGAAATGAACCACTGGTAGTGCTCTAGGAATTGCCATACTGCATCAGAACATTGAGTTTGATTTCTTGCCCTCAGCAATGCCTACTGTTTTATAATCTGGTTATTCAGGGAATGAAGGACTACCCTTCCACAAATATGCCAATCTAAGTCACTCAGAAAGCAGCTAGACTTGGTCAGGGATGAGGGTAGACTCCTTGTTGATTTTTTTCTTTTGCAAGCCATGACCTTCTTTCCTGAAAGATGAGAGTACAGTATCCTCAAAACATGCAGACATTGACACAGCAACAACAGGTCTAATTACTGCACTTCAAAACAAACAAACAAATTCTGCAAATATTTTGTGTCCAGATTCTTTAACTACAATTGGTAGAACTTTTTACCTGATCCATCTTATCTAGTATTTTTCCTGTACACCAACTGAGGAAAAACATAAATATCTCACCACATTTCTTTTTCAAGTGCATCAACTAAAAATGTTAAATTGCTTAATGTGGCTGGTGTCTAGAAAGACATGCATTTTCTTGAGTTTAACTGGTCTTCTCTTGAGCTGCAGCTGCAGTCTGAGCTACTGGGCAAGGTGCATCAGGCTTATAGGGACTGCAGCTGGGAGCCTGGATGCACTGAATAAACTGTTATCTTCATTCTGGTCAGGCATGACCAGTATTTAGACATTTAATTCTTACATTTCAATCTAAGCAAGTGTAATCTCAATGTATTTTATCAATTTGCTGATTAGCTCCTCTGCAAAGTGTGACTGTTATGACTAAATGACTTTAAATATTCCCTGTAGGCCTCAATGGGATCTTTGCACAAGGGTTTGCACTCAACTTTATGATACCCTGTAAATGTTAACCACATGCAAACTTTATTGGCACTGCTATGAAGTTCTCCTTTATCCTAGAGAAAACTGTTAATTCTAAGTATCTTTATATATGTTTGTTTTCTAATTCTTCTTCTTCCTTCAATTTCTTAGAAGGAGCATTGAGGACATGTAGGACTTATAGTCCATTCTATCCAAATTAATGTCAAAGCAAATGAGAAGCTATAAACAAATTTGTGTATATATGTAGACATTTAAGAGGCTATCAGAAGATAGTTTTTTTTTTTTTCTTGCAGTTTTCAGTAACAGCCAGAGAAAATATGGAAAGATGTAAAACTCAGGGCACACTAAATGCAGTGCTAATTAAATTCGTAGCAAGATCACTTCCTGTTCAGCAAAGCCTGCTCAGCCAGCCATAGAAAAAAACAAGAAGACAGATACCCAACCTGCCTCCAACCTGCCTTTATTTGCAGTGCTCAAATCTTGTGCATTTCATCCTCAAGGTTCAACAGTGTGTTTACACTAAAGCTTTATCTGGATCTGTATTATTGAAAGCGTGTCCTGGAGAGAAGCTCACAACACAGTACCTCAGAAATCACCCCTGGCAGTGGAACCTTAAATGCTGCTTAATTGCATAAATATAGGCAAAACTAAAGGCTGCAGCAGGGGTAGCTTAAAATAATATATTCACAAATTGCTCAGGTCTGGTAACAACTGATAACAAGCATTAATGCATAACACAGCAAAGAAATCATATACATTTATATCCATCTCTTCTCTACAAAGAACCATGAATGTTGTTCTTTCAAAATGTGTTACTGAAATGTAGGAGACTTGGCTTGACAGTGGTGGGATGAGATAAACTATTTAACTGGGGTTTTAGCATCCTAGCAATGTACTTTTCACAGCATTCAGTGACTAGGGAGGCATGAAAGACTATCTCTGCTGAAGAACTGGAAAATGGCACCTCCTTTCCACTTGCTGTCCTCTAAGCCTCCTCTGAATATCCTATTTATGTTTTGGATTTGTCTTGTTTTCCTCTGTGTGCAGTCTCCACAGGGAAGCTTATGCTGGAGTTGTTCTCCCAGGTTAAATACATTGCCTCCATCTCTTTCTCTCACCAGATGAAAGCCTCTACTTATCTAAAGGTGTTTGAGGCTGTATTAACTTGTGATTTTTCTCCCTCTGCAGTACATTGCCTGCATTCAGAAGGCAACTGCAATCAGGGTGGCTTTGGGAGTTTACTGCTTGAAAGATTTATGGTGTGGGTCACACTGAAAGAAAAGAAAAAATAAAAGAGAAAAGAAAAGCTTCATGTCCAGTGATTCTCACAAGTTCTGGGAGCATCCTACTTTCTAGATGTGTATATTTCAATTTTTTTATTAAGTGATAGGACAGGTGGAGACACTTGTCTTTAAAAATACTGGTTGAGCTACAAAGGAGTTCTCTCTCCCAGTTTTATGTTTTACATCCAACAAAACAAGGTGGTTTTTTTTTACTGCTACATGCTGGTGTGATCCAGTTTACTCTCTCTGCATTTCCAGAAGCACAAAAAATTGATCACAACAGAGAAACAGCAGCAGGGCACAGGTGAGGGAATTATCTACTGTTACATGGTCTTGAGGATGAGGAAGGGTAAAGGAAAAGTTAGAGGGTCAGCAGTGAATCTTTCCAGCCTGACAAAACAGTCTGAAATACTCTGCTTCATTTTCACATGTTTGTGGAGATGACTGATCCAGTCCAGAACCTGTACTTTGACACAGCTGGGAAGGTGCTAATTTAAAACTCAAGGCACTTGTAACATTTTACTGGTGTTTAATATACATGTACTCAATTGCTCTGTGGTTACCAAAAATACCAAGCTGTAGTCACATTTCCTTTTTGGTTGGAAAGGGGAAAGAGTAGAGGGTGACATGGTTTTAGTATTTAACTACATAATGAATATCACTAGGATCATCTTGATAGAGCTGTAGCTGTCAGTGGGTGAGGCAATTGCTAAATGAGGGCATAGAACTACCTTTGAATCAAGATTCCACAACAAATCATCGTATTTATGGATACTAGAGAGAATATATTTTGTAGTAAAATATAATTCATTATATTTATGCAGATTTGGAAATTGCTGAACAGCTTGTTTCAGGGCTGTGTATGTGGGTATCTGCTTGTGCTTTATCTTCTGCAGGAATACAAGAATTCTACTTGCAGAGATGGGTTCTACCAGCTGGAGAACATATTAGGCTTCCCTCAGGTACACCCATCAAGCATCTGTCCTGCAGTCACCTTAAAAACCCATCCCTGAAATGCTACTGCAACACATTTTTTTATTCTCCACATATATTCTTAGAGTGCTGAGTTTTATGCCCTTCTGAGAAGTGGGACACAGATCAGATTATTTTGTTGGCTTCAACTTGTTTTCCCAAAATGCCTGACCCTTACTGACAGTCATTGTCTTCCATACTTTGATCCCACTGGTAGCCTTTCTGTGCCTCAGGACAATCTTTAAATCAAAGAGCCTGATCTTCTGATGTGCTGATCTCCTACCATTCCACTTGGCTGCAGCTGGCATTGTGAGCACTCAGCACTACTGTAAATTAGTCTCCAAGTGTGGAACTGGTGGCATGTGTTCTTTGTAAGCACTGGCTCACTTGAGCTGAGCTGCTGCTTTAGCAGCTTTGAACTTCCTTAGGTCACTGAAGCACAATTCATTTCCTATTGGAGTTTGTGATTGCATGGGAAAATCTTTATCTTATGAGAAACAAAGGGAAAGGATGTATTGGGTTTGTGTTCCTCTGTGTTGCACCCTTCCCTTCCTGTTTTCCTCCTGTTGACCCCCAAGTTCGTGACCTGGACAGTAAAAACTAGGAAACTGTTAGACAGAAGAAGGAAAACATTTTGTTTTAAACTCTGTTTGCATGATGTCATGCACTGCTCACTAGTATCCATACAGACTTATTGAATTTTAATTCACAGGACTAGCTGGAATTGTAATCTTCATCCTGTGCTGTCCTAACAATTTTCCTACCATGTCCCATTAGGTAAATCACCACCACACATGACCTGCAACCCAAGGCTGACAGAGACACTTTCTAAATCATATTGTCTTAAATGTGTAACCCCTTATATGAACAAAAATCAATGACTTTCTGCAGTGGACAGACCTAACACATCAAAACTGTATCTGCAGTTCTGTGGTCAGACAGTTTTCAACTTATTTAACCTCATCACCTCTAGAGGTGAGCTTGCTGAGCCAGACGTGCAAGATTGCCAGGAAAGCTACCAGCTTCATTTGAGAAATCTCTTCTTTGCTATTTAAGACACTGAACTTTTGCCTCTGCTCAGGCTGGTGAGAGGAGGTAGTCAGGGGTGCTGGTTCCTAGAAGGCAGCAATGCATTACCAGCCTGCCTGCTCGTGAGCTCTGCCAGCTAAGCCCATTTGTCTGCCTGTCTCACCTACATTCCCTTGTCATCCAGCTCCATTGTTCCTGCAGGAGTCAGTTGTTTTGGCATGCTGCATGGCTGCAGTCTTCCACTCACACGGCACAGAGGATGTCAACTAGTGGTATTTCACATTCTCTCAGTAAGGTGTTGAAACCACAGCAAAACAGCCGTGGGGCAACTGTTTGTAGCTATATAAAAGAGATGCTGGGATGCACAAGAGCTGCAGTGATTGCCTGCTTGGCATTCACCAACATAATTCATCCTGACAACAACTCTGTCCCATGGCCAAGGCAGGTTAAATGATGTTGCAAACACTGCTCAGAGAGAGAGATGGCACTGTAGTCCTCTAGGTGGGACTGCTAGTGAGGACAAACCCTGTGTAGAAGCTGGAGGAAGAAAAGCAACGTTTAATTGCCAACTTATACTTTGTATTTATCTATTTAACCTGGGAGCGGTGCCTTCTAATGGAACCAAGATATTTTCAGACTGGAATAAAACCAGCAGGGACATGAATAGCAAAAATGTGGTTGAGGTTCCAACACCACAGAAACATACTAGGAAAAAAAAAGTTCCATTTCTGCCCCCTCTTAGTCCCCCCAGGTAGCCTTTATTTGCACTAGGAGAGCTTTCCATTATAGTATTACATGGTCTGTGATTATCTGTTGAAAGAAAAAGCTACAAAACACTCAAGTCATAATCTAAAATCAGTGCACCAAGTACAGTGGTCATGCTCTTTCTTGTTCTCCATGACTGTTTGTGATAGTAAATGATAAAAACCTTGGCAATGCCAAAGCATTTAACATCACTAATGTGTTATAAAAGAATTAATTAAGCTTCCTCAGGAAAAACATCTGTGCTTTTTGCCTCCCACTTCCTTCCCTTTTGCAGTCAAGTTTCCAGCTCTGCAGATCTGGGAAACAGTTTGTATGAAAGAATGTGGGAGAGATTCTCTGACATAACAGATACAACTGGCAGGAATTGTTGATTTTTCCATTTACATTTTGGCTATTCAATTGATCAAAATAAGAGAAGCTGGGGACTACTTGATTGTATCACTGACTCTACAGGGATTTACTGTGGGTGCTTTGTGGTTGAGAACAGCATTCATCACTGCAAATGCAGCTCCAGATGTGCGAGCCCTGAGCAGTGCCTGGCCCTTTCTCTCTGCAGGAGGAACTGAGGAGCTTTGCTTAATCTATCCTGAACAACTTTATAGAGGATGTTTTCCCCTGTGTGGTTGAAGTGTCTTTCCAGAGGGACACGTGAAGGAAGGAGGTGCTGGCCTTGTCAGGTGCAGCAAAATTGTCTTTACTAAACTTGGACAGTTTATGAACTGGAAGAGTTTCTCATGGTCACTGTAAGTAAGAGGTCAGCTGATGGCAATATCAGCATAGCTGGATTACTTAAATTAGATCCCAATTGTCCACCTTGGTTTTATAGCATCTGCTTTAAAACTAAATTAAATGTGAAATGAGATACCAAGAGGAGTCCCAGCAGTAAGCTACAAGTGAGGATCAATTTGAGCTACGTAATCTAATATGAAGGAAAGAAGAAGCCAATACATACAGAGAGAGCCAGGGAAAGGAAGCAAAAAGAACCTGACTGGAGAATGTGACACAAATGAGCTGTTTGTGCCAAATAATCAGATTAACTCTAACTGGAGCTGGGAAATGATAGTTTGTACAGAATTAAGACCTAGCATGGCAGAGAGTTGTCTGAATTTGGTTATAGTAAATGAGTTATGTGCCTAAACATCTTTGAAAACTTGGTCCTTAAAATGCTCAAATGTTTACAGCTGTTTCAGAATTTGTAAACCTCCCACAGTTAGTAAAGAAGTGAGCAGGTGGGACATGATAAATACATTGCCTTTGCACAGCACCTGCAGAGCAGGAGCTCTGATTGTGAGAGTCTCAGCTGCCCCACAGTTACCCAGTAAGGGTGGGGTGGTAATGGGTGGCTAAATGCTTCCCCAGCAGGCTGATCCCCGTGGCTGATGTAGTTGTAACCCAGAGGAGGGAGCAGCTTTCTACTCGGGCAGCTTTTTGCTCAGGGTTTGCACTCAGGAGGTGAAGTTGAGCGTTGTGCTGGGTAAGTGTGGAAGGAGTAGGATGTGCTGATTAAAGCTGGCTTGCAAATGAAGCTGGGTTGGTGAGGTGTTATTAGGAGTGGCTTTTTCTCGAAACATTGCGTGTGCAGTGCTGGCTTTCTACTACTAACACATTTCAAAATATCTTCACTTGTGTGGGCTTTGCTGTTTCTCAAGCAGGCCTAGAGTTTCATATGTGTGTTCAGGGTAGTACATGTATGTTGTATTTATTTCCCTTCTCTTTGGAATTATTTTTTGTTTGTATTAGAAATCCTTTCACTTTGTTTTAAATCATTTAACTAATGTGGATCTTGAAATGTCATGAGGATTAGCTTAAATATTTTTACTGTCTTTGCTTTGAAGATGTAGAATACTATTCAAGTGCTAAGATTTAGATATGGGCTGTGAAGAAAGCGCTGCTGATTGAATTTTTAGAGGCAGCATGTTAGATAAAGCTGAGTTTGTTATTTAAAGGTAAAATGAAAGCCATGGAGATCTGCAAAGGATGAATAGTACAGAAAGCGTCTTAATGACTTTGTTGAAAACACTATGTCTTTCTTTTATGGATGTTTAAAAACCTTTAGGGTTTGGTATGGATTAGAATACTTAAGGGATTGTGATGGGAAAGGCAGTCAAAGCCTATTTTTTGGCCTTGGACTATCTTGTGTTGTTATGGATGACAGATATAATCAATGCTTTATAGCTTTTTGCTGTTTTAAATTTTGATCCATGTAAGCAAAACCAATAGAATAAAGACACAAGAGCTTTACTATGTGCATTACACCCCCAGAGGACAAGGAACTACAGATGAGCAGGCCTTAGATGTAAGGATTGTAATTTTTCCTCCAAATCAAATACAATTTGTAGAAAAATGTGGCACAGATGTGAAGGGGTTGAAGTTTTCTGCTAAATATGCTGTTAATGCTCCAGAAAAAAAAAAAAATCACAGTTTAATTCCAGTTTTCTTCAGGGGGAACAAGTATATAGATTGTAGTGTTGTATTCTATGTAGCAGATATTTGGCAAATTTTCTTTCATTAATAAAAAATTATAATGGAAACTTAATAATATATGTGCAAAGGATTGATGTGTTTCTAGTTTGTCTCTCTAAACAGAGAACATTTTAAAGTCTGCTTGAAAAATAGTGTTAATAACTCTTTTGCAGAATATGCAATAAGCATTTAAAGTGTTTCCTCTGTTAGAGTCTTCTGCAGTCACATTTCAGAAGGTTAAAAACTTCAAGTATGAAATACCACCTTCTGTTTTGAGCAGGGTTTTTTTTGTTTCCTCCCCCCAAGAACTTTTTTGACTAATTGGAAATGAGTTTTTGTGTTCCCCAAGCAAACTGCAATATAAATTATTGGCATTGCCTTGCCTTATTCTTACTGAGTATCATCTGCTATTGTGTGTTCTCAGGAAGACAGTACTCCTTGGATGTGCTGGAACATTTCCAAACACCCTAAGTGGTAGCTTGTATCAGTTTGATTCTGTGCTTTACTAAATCAGCATAAAGGTGGAAGCAAATCTATTTTCTGTTTGTTTCAGCAAGCAGCTTTGTTTCACACAACAGTATCTTACCAAACTTCATCTGACATAGAATAATCCTTGTAACACATTCTGAGTAGGATGCTCGAAGGATGTTCTAAAAGAAAGGAAGAAATATGCTCTCAAAGGGACCAGCACTTCTGAAGAGAATGAAAGACCAATGAATAGTGGTTTAGTATTTCTGCTGCCTTTTCCTTTACCTTTCTCCAAAAATTTTGCTAATACATTTTGACAGAATACAGCTGTCAGCACTGTAAAACATAGAACACTTGTACCTTGCCAAAACCATGATGTCATGGTGCAGAAACTATCAATAATAAGATGTATTTTCTATTTTAGAGGGCTCCCTAAATCATGAGATGGAGTGAAAATCTAAATTCTTGATTCCCTGCAGGCCTGGGCAGAATTTAAGCACTATTTTTGCTGACTAGTTAAAGAAAGTGATGCATTATGTGAGCGTGTGCTGGATTTGGAGAACTTGGAGCTTTTGCAGCATGAAAATATCCAAGAATGGCAGCAGTGGATAGAGAGCCTTGTATTGGCCAGGAAAGGCAGGCAGAAAAATCAGGAGAATTGTGTATATATTGTGTACTTGGTAAGCTAGCCTTGGGTCTTTATGCTGTGTTGGATATTTGTCCTACACACAGGGGGCTCGGGACTCCCCTTTGGTTCCACTGCAAGGTTTCAGTTTGAAGTTATGGGTTAATACAGCTGATCTAACTTGGTGTGCTCAGCACCTGGTGGGTAGGTGCACCCTTTATGAGACTTTGGCAAAGGAAAACTTTTGGAAAAGGTGGTCAGTGTTGGCAGTCCTTTCTATATACTGCCAAAAAGCTTGTTCAGATGCTGCAGCAGTGACAAGAGGCTGCTGTCATGGTAGGTGGGCAGCAGTGAAACTGTGACGAGGTTTTTTCCAGGGTCTTGCTACCTAAGGTCATTTACTACTTTAGTATTTGGCTGCTTCCCAGACATTAAGTGACTTGTATTCAACATCCAAGTACTTTGCCAGCAGCAGCCAACAATAATAGCTCCTATTGGAAGCAACTGGAGGAGGAGGTGATTACTGCTCAAGCTTCACTAGTGCATGTGGGTGACTTTTACACCCATCCTAGTTTACCTTCCAGGGTAAAGCAGGTAAGCTTCAAACCTGCTTGATAATTCAGCCCTCACCTGCAGATGAATACCTTCACTGGTCTCCACTGGTAACCCTACCATGGCCAAGTTCAGCATGTGAGATGGAGATGCCCCCACAAAAGAACTCCCTAAGGTGGTTGTTATGCTCTCTCTGAAGGTCTGCAGAGGTCTCATGTTCTGCAGCTGGCTGTCACACAGGAAGCAGGCACCAATAACACTTGCCCTTGGTTTTAGTGAAACAGATTTTTACCAAAACAGTTGTAAGTATCTACCCTTGGCAGTGTGTGACCACAGAAAGTGCTTGTATGACATCTCCACAGACATGGTTTATGAAGTTTTGTAGCAAGTTAAAGGCATCATTTTAGCTAAGGGTGGGGGGAGTCATTGAGGAAGCACAATGGAAACATATTGATTTCTGCAATAATCACTGTCCCTGTCCACCTTCATTCTGGAGACTAATATCAGTCAATTAAAGGCTGCCTAACCCCTCAAAACAACAGAAAAACAAGTAACTGATACAAAATATGTTCATGAAATTAAGTAGTAGTGGAAGAAAAAGTGTTAGGGCTGTATCTGAGGCTTTGGTTTCAGCTAACTTGATTACTGAGAAGTTAAGAGCTAAAATAGGTGAAGGCTGTAATCTTTCCAAAGAAATAAGTTCTGTCAAAAGCTTCCCGATGAGGTTCTGAGTGTTAAGCTTGGGGAAAGAAAATTTGGAATTAACTCAATTAGTTATATAAGCATATGTGACTATTCTTTTCCTACAGGGAGTTTGCTATAAATGGAGTCAATCCAGAATGGCTTAAGGGCTTTTTGGTTTGTTTTGCATTCATGAGCTTGTAGGGCTCACTTGTGAACTCTTAGCTTCAGAGAACAGTCACATGGAGGGTCTCTGGCAAACATTGGGAAGACACAAATCTGAAAATGCTCATCAATGACAGTCTATTTTTCATCTGTTTCTTAGAAGGACAGGAATTTTCAACTGATTTGAAGTTTCACTCATCAGGGTGTGTGAGGATCAGCTATGGTGCAAAAAAAGAGACAGCATTTTTCTCAAAAAACCTTCCCAGGGAGGATCACTAAAAGATAATTGATTCCAAAGAACAAGAATTCCAGTGAGATAATTCACTTTTCTCATATGTATGTTAAGAACTGCTGCCACAGCAGGACTGAGTGCTATTGGGTATAAAGTCCAAATGACACAACAGATTAATTTAGGGGAATTTTGAAAAATGAAATGGAAACCAGATGGAGACAGTATGAATGTCTCCTTAGTGTGAGGACCCAGACTAGATCGTTACAAAGGGGTGGTACCCCCTTCCTGTGATCTTGCATCATGTTTGGCTAGTCACAGACAGGAGTATGGCCATGATTTGTATCCCCCAATTCTGCAGAAAAGGCAGTCATTCTTCAGAAACCAAAAGATCCAATTTGAATCATGACTCTGACCATTGAAAGCTTATTTATTTTAATCACATGCATTTTTCTGTGGTTTATCTCCTAATGACTGTGAATACTTTAGTGGAACATAAAAAAAACCATCAGCTGTTTCCAACAATTAATTGAGGTGGCAAATTCAGATAGAAAAGCCCATTCTATTATTTCATTCCAACAAGAAATAGTAAATTGGCTTTTGGTCCATATTCAACATGCTACTGGTATTTGCTCTAAGATGCCCAATGTCTATTACTCCTATATTACTCTTCCTCTTGAGACTGATGATTTTAAAGTAAGAAAAGATAGGCCCAGGTGATTCTGTTCACCTGAGTGTGTCCCTGACAGTTTTTGCTTTATAGCCTAACTAGATAACATGATGTGGTCCATACCACTGAATGGCAATAATTTTTAATTATTTTTATGTTTCATTGTTTTTGTTTGGTTTTTTTTTTTTTTGGTTTTGTTTTTTAGGTTTTTTTAATAAAAATAATTTGGTTGGGCCACAAGTAACAGCAATATCTGATTCAATTTGTTATCTAGATTTGTGGAGCTATTTGAAAATGTAAAAATACATAATGTCTGGCTAAATCAGGCTGAGTTCAGGTATTCTGTGCTATCAGAATGCTGCACTTGTGACTAGTGAAAAGGAAAGGAAAGTAGCAAGGTTAGAGAGGGCGACTTAGAAACCTCTGACTCGGAAAAGTAATTCAATCTTCTCACCTGGAGAGTCACTGTTAAGTACAAGCCATCAATTGCAGTGTTGTAGTTCTGAATGGCATTTAAGAACTGCAGTGAGCTGCTGTACCCAACCAAATACCATGAAGGGGAATGGAGGTCAGTGTGTGTGCTTGGGTGCCTTTTGAATTTGTCAGTTTATAGTTTATATGTACATTCTCTGCTGCTCGCGTGCTCCCAAGCAAAAGCATTCAGCGGGGGCTGGCGGGCTCAGTGCTAACACGTTTATTTTCCTGTGTTATTTTGTTTCATTGCCCTTTGCTGGAATCTTGACCAAAATGTACTACCTTTCCTCCCAGGGCAGTGGTTTGCCTTTGAAGCCCCAGGAGGAAGGCCATGGCTATGGAAATTTGAGCACTCTGTCTAATAGCACAGCATAAACCCATCACAAATAAACTGTCTTGGAGGCTGTTAGTGCCAGGCTCTACCATTGTTCTCGTGCTCCATCATTGCTAGAGTGCTGTTTGAATACCAATTCTGTTTATTATACTTTTGGGAAGGCTTCTTCTCTCTTAGTTTCCAAAACAAATCTAAGTGTTCACTATTAAAATTCTTACTTCATTAGGTAACTAAGCCATTAAAGTCTGTGAGACAAATACCATACGACAATTTTGAGGGCTAGTGGGAAGAAGTTGAAATGTATTCACAGCTAATTATATAATATATAATAATATATGATTATAGATAATATATATTATTATATATATACTATATAATAATATATATGATTATATATATAATACATATGATTATATAATGATATATCATATAATTATCAGAAGCTAATTATTATGAGGACTTTATATACCTACACCCACAGACATACATGTGTGCACAAAGCCAGGCTTATGTATGTACCTATGCTGGTGGTTGTTTATGTTGTAGATCATTTAATAAATTCAACTCTTTTGGATCCTTCTCTTCTTCTGGATTGCAGTGTCCATATAGGAATATCTGATGTGAAATTTCCTAATCCAAGGTGAAGAGACAAAACTTTCTAGTATGTCACAACATGCACCTAGGAATATTTCTGTTGTATGAGTCTCATCAGTATTCCAAATACCAAGATATTTTAAATTTTAATATATATTTAATTTCAAATACCAAGATAATTGGTAAAATTAATTTATTGATTTTAACATGATATTTTATAGCATCTTTTTTCCCATAGTTCTCTTGCTGCCTTAAGAACAATACCAGTTGCAGTGGAAAATACCCTTGTTTTTCTTTAAAATTAATAGTTCTATTTATAACTGATTATTAGTAGTACTATGTGCAAGAAACAGCAAGCAAGGATCCTGTTATGTGTGGGTATCATCGATAATCCCAAAGAATAATACTGCATGAAAACCAGAGTACACTTGAGGCTGAAGCAGAATAATCTCCTAATGGGGGTATTTGCTGCTGAAGACAAGTGGCTCTTCTGATGATAAATATAATTAAGAGCTTTTTGTAATTACCAACCCTGCCAGCTATACACTTAGTGGAACTACTGGCCTTTGCACAAGAGGTGCTTTGATGTCTGTGTAGGTAGCTGCCACCATGACTTGACTTGCTCCATGGTGCTGTGCAGGTGTCCAGTTTGCAGCTCAGTCAGTGCTGCTTTTCAGCCATGTCTTGAACACTCAGTCACAAGTAACAGGCAACAGCACAGATTTGGCATAGAAGATGTTTAAATAACTTTTTCTTAGGAGATAATTCTGTTCCAGCAGAGCAAAGATTTATTTGCATTTACCTCACTAAAAATGCATGTGCTTACTGTGAAAGGGGTGGGTGCCATGACCACCTAGTGGGGCTTGTTTTTCCAACGTGTAAATAATCTGCTTTTGGAATAAGATGTTCCAATACTGACACTGCAGCCTGAAGCGAGAACAGAAAGAGCCAATATAAACCTGGGCTCAAAGAGATGTGGGTTGTTTTGGTTATTTTGTGATTTCATCACATGCAGTATAATCAGCCACTACAGTTAGTGTCCTAAGTTCCTAAACTGTTTAAGAGCAGATCCTGACTTCTGTGAATTATTTTATAGCATGTTTAGGAACTTTCAGAGCAGTTCTTAGCATTTTCTTTCTCAGTGGACTAAATCATAATACTAAGTGGACTAAATCATAATACTGTTTACTTGCATTTTGGCCATAATAAGGAAACTTTCTGACTAATCTTGGAATAGATGAATTTAGACCTTTCCTGTAAATAGATTCATATTTTGTTTCAGAATGTTTTCCAGTGATTTTTACACATCACTGAAAATTCTTTTGCAGTTTTAGAAAGAAACTGCAAATGTGTACTAAACTTTTGAGAAAATGCCTTCTTGAAAGAGACAGTACATTAATATAGAAAATAAATTAAAATACCTAAAAATTTAAATTTCCATCTGTGTCACGGTGATATGTGTGTTAACAGTGTTGTCCCATGGTCTTCTTTCTCCCAGATTCTTCCTTGCAGACTTGCAGAGTCCTGACCTAGTTTTGTTTTGCCTCATGAAAGTTTATTGACTACTCTTGTCAACTGTAGCAAGCAAACAATTAAACAGAAATATTGGCTTTTGTAGATTGTTGCTTGCTCCCCAGCTGATATTATTTCCCCTAACAACCTCCTTCTCCCCTTGCTGTATCAAAATGATTTTTTCCCAGCACTTCCTTATTTACCTGGGTATATGAATATGATGCTCTGTGGGCAATCTCTAACACTCTTCTGGTTTGGCCGTGGTCAGCATCCCTGCTACTGCTGTGAGCTGGCTTGGAGAGAGGGATGTAAGGATGAAGGAGAGCAGGAGGGGGAAGGTGGAGAGATACATGGGGAGAATCCCACATGTTTCTGCAGCTAGTCTCAAGGAGAGACAGAACAGCATGACAAAATTCCAAAAGCTTTGTTCAAAGTACAGCAGAGCTCCTGTTTGAAATATATTCAAAGCTGAATTCTCCTGCCCCTGCAGTGAACTTGTTTTGTGTAGCAGTGTGTGTTTTGACTGTGCAAAAGAAAAGCTTCCAGTGATGCAAATAATGGCTTTCTGAAACCTGGGTAGAAATAAACTGGGCACGCTCTAGAAATGTAAATGTCACTAGAATCTCAAGTGGGTTTAAGAAACTGCTTTGAAAATTCACAGATTTGCTCTCACTTAGCCAGGCCTTCTGTTGGGGAAGCTATGTTAAAGGAAGAGATTTTCACTTTAGCAGAAAACAGTCTCCATTTCTGTTTGTGAAAGCTGAATTAAACACAAATCTGTCAGCTCTTCACCCAGCCCTGATGGCAGTCTGTTGAACTACATCAGTCAGTGGCCTGGTGCCTTTACCCTTCTAGTACAGAGCTGCCATCATCTTGGAGGAATTGCTGGTGCTTCACTTTGTGGAATTTAAAAATAGTAACCAGGGGAAGAGGGAAATACTCTCGAAGCTACAACAGGGTAATTTTCTGACTGTCCTTTTTCTTTATCACCCCACCACCTACTAATTATTCCAAGACCTTTAGTCCCAACTGAAACCTTACTGATGTTACAGCCCTTAGACTATATCAACAACAGCAAACTGCAAGGCTCATGGGAGAGTGTGACTTCAAAGCCTGATGCCCTTGATCTTTCCAAAAGGGGAACTCTTTACTGGTTATTATTATATTAGACTAAGATTTTTACAGGACCTGAGCAACGTGCAGTTCTCTTTATTCTTATCAGAAGAAGATACATAAATATTAAATTGCAAAGCAAATTGTCCAAGAATTGGTGTCAGTGTTTTTGTGATTGTTAGTTATAGCTCATCAAAATAGTGGGAGTGTAAAGCATTGATAACAGAGCAAAGAATGTGAAAAATTTTATAGTGGAGAAACCAAATCTGAATGGAAGGAGTGGAGTTGGATTTCAGTACAGCTTGATTGGTTTTGTAACTCAGGCCATCTCTGAGCTATGAAAAAAAGCTGTCCCTTATTCCTCTTGCCCATCTTCTGAACCAGTTGCCTCTCAACTGTTCATGACTTCATCTAACAGTCAGGTTTATTTCTTAATTCTAATGAAAACTCTAAAAGGATTTTGATTTATACCACGAAGGACATAAATATGGTCCTGGACAAAATTCAGTGGATCTGGCCATTTCTCCTGTGCCATACACTTCTGGAATGATAGCTCATTAAGGGAATTAAAGGAGAGGATTAGTCCAGTATAATAAAAATCTCCCTCTACTCCAACTCCAAAGCTATGCAAATCTACTTCAGGAACCTTTAACTGCAAAGGATAACCTAATTTCAGATTAATAAAATGGAGGAACTCTGTGTTTGTAGGCAAGTGTTGCCTTTAGTGTCACACAAAAAAATCTCGTCAATCTGTATACTCTGAGACTTTCTGGTGTTAGCAGCCATCCTGGGTGCATGTGAACCCCTGAATTTAAATTAAACCAGTCCTGAAAATCCTTAATGTACCTTGTCCTGACAGTTTGCTTTTGACTGTTTTACGAAATGCCAAAACATGTGTAAAGTAAATCTTAGCTACTAATGTGTGTTTTTTTCAGAGTCAATGAAATGTGGTGCTGCAGTTCCTCCAAATGCTGTTGTAAATTTTATTAAAATGGAAAGCTAGACACAGTAAGTTTATCTCCTACTATAAAGTATTTTCTTTGTCATGTACTGGAGCATTAAAAAGAGACAACTGAGCTATGGAAAGAATTATGCCACATCTTGATAGGAAAAATCCTAGAAGGCTTTGAAAACAATAAAAATGTTATAAAACTGTATTATGGTGTGCATAATAAATTACAAGCTATTTTTAAATTTGATGCTTTCTGGTGGATTAACAGCAATGCTTTAGTTTTATTGAGATTACCACTAATTCTAGTAATATGTCTCTGGGGGAAAATGAAATGAGGACTGTTACCCACCTGAGAATGACTAAAATGATTGTATTTCCAAAATGTTTTCTACTTCAAATATGTCTCTCTATGCCTATTTTTACCAGTCCTGGATGCTGACATGCAACATTGCTTTTACTTTTGGTGCAAAAGAAACAGGTTGTTATGTGACTTGCAAACACTAATGGTATGCTCTCAATAATAAGAACAGACATAGAAAAATGAGATGCTGATAAATCATCTTCAAAATATAGGGGCAGGAAAGGTCTTTACTTGTCAGGCACATAAATTTTAAAAATCTGCATTATGAGCCCATTTCACTTTGATGTTCTCAAATTGGTTGGATCCAAGTTCTGATTCCTTTGCTCCTGAGCTGTAGGCTGTAACTATAGAGCAATATTAATAAACTTCTCCTGGAGATGTGCAACTTGCTTCCAGTGGAAACTTAGCAAATTGAATTATGTCTGAAAAACCTGGTATTTTACACCAAAGGCCACTGAGTCCCTGAAGTCTCTTACTGGTTTAGAGTGATCTATGGCAGGATTGCATTGCTCAAAAAAAGGCTTTTTTAAAACCAGTTAGACTTCTAAATCTTAGTGTTTTATTACTGTAGTGGATGCATTAATCTTCAAATTTCAGTTTGGGGAAGCTGTTAACAGAGGGTTTAATAACTTTTTGAAAATTCACCAGGGACACCAGAAGTCATAAAGTATCAAAATTGCCAAATGCATCACTTTTGTAATTGTCCAAGGACTACCGTATGGACTTTATTTGGACTGTTAAATGGACTTACTCTGAGTCCTTCTGTTTCTTACATTAGTTGGATTCTTAAAATAATGTGGAGGCTTTATGTTGTTTGGGTTTTTCTCTTCTCAAAGTTAGCATAGCAATGGCATACATTCTTTCTCCAGTTTCTAACTGAAAAAGAACACAGTGACAGGGAGGACTTAGGTGGTGTCCTGCTCAGTGGCAGAGTTGGGAGATTCAGAATTCAGTATTAACCAGACTGGAGTGAGCCACAGGACAGGATCTTCCTTTCTTTGCTCCTAGCACCTGTCAGGGGAAGGATGTGCCTTGTACTGTAGGTCTGGAAGTGGCTGCTTTTGTGAGCGTTGGCTTCTCAGGAGTGGGAGTCCTGGATGGTTCTGCAAGTTAGAAAACTTTATGGTGGTACATGACAGGGTTGCCACTAATGGCAGGAGATGGAATTTGTGCCTCTGAATTCTAGGATACAAAAATATAAATAGGATTAAATAAGAAACCTAAGCATTCAAAATTTAAAATACCAACGGGATTACATCTGCAGTTCTACTTATTTTTAATTATTTATTATATAATATCTTAATTATTGGTCAAATTATCTTCTAAACATCGTTTTAAATTACATGATTAATAACTTGTTTTTGTTCTAATGCTTCTGACATGTTTATGGGCTGGCCAGATGCAGGTGGAGAAGAGCTATTTAATATTCTGTTTGCTCCACCATGCCCCAGTTGTGGCTCTATGCCACGTGTCACTTCATGACAGTGAATGCACTTCCTGAAGACAGGTTGCCTAATTTCCTAATGGACACTCTTATGCCATTCACTGTAATATGACCCCTCTACATTAAAAATTATGACTGTTTTACAGGAAAGAAAGTGAATCAGGGAAAAGATATAAGGTATTCTTTTATGCTGCTGTCCAATATAGGGGGCCTATGAGTTTTTTGTTTTGTTTTGTTCAGAGCACTCAGCATTATGTATCTATTAAAATAATCAAAGTGTAACTCCTATTACCTTCAATTGCAGCTGCAAGTACCCAGTGCATTGGTAAATAAGCCCTTATATAATTTCAAATTCCAAGTCCAGAAAATGAGGGAAAATAATACCAGTGCCTAGCTACTAAATCAGAGACCCCTGCAGTGGATTTCTGTTAGAGACAAGTTCAGAACCCACCTCTTCAAAGCTACTTTCAATGATTTAAATCATCAGACTTCTGCAGCTTTTCTTTAAAACCATTTCTCATGCACTGTATCACTTTTTCCAGTAAATGAAGCAGTGATCCTGTAGGAGACAGCACATTCATGTAATGCTGCTTCAAACCCATCTTTTGCAAGTTTCATCTTTTGAACTACAAAAGGGAGGACAAATGGAAGAAAACCCCAAACCTCACTCCAATTAAAAAAACCCCCAAAACAAAACAAACCCAAAACCAAACAATCCACAACCTCAAAACTTCCTATGGGGAAAGAATGGTGTGGTCATGTAATTAAGCAGTTCTGAGATCTGAATTCAGCTCAGGCTGAATTCCTGTATTTCTTTAGTCTTGTGTCCAGTGCTGCAACTTTAATTTCAAGGTTTCTGATTGTTCCAACAAGGCAATATTCACAAGTTATTTAATTTATTAAACACCTTATAACTGCACCCTCTTATCTTCTAGTTCACTATTACACAGCAGTGTAGACACCTATCAAAGGCAAAACTATTCTCAGCTGTAAACTGAAAAATTGTTGATTAAAACTATTGCATGGGAAAGATTTTGTTTAGACTTTGTATGAGAGCTGTCAGATGTTTCAGAAGACACAGAAATGTTTTCCTGGAGTATACAGGTTAATAGTTTGAGATGGACTCTTCCAAGTATGACTCCAGGGAGAGTGTGCATTTAAGAGGGCAGTAGGGTAGCAGTTTATTTGGGTTTGGAGGAGTAGAGTTCATGATTCCAGATCTGCAAGCAGCTTTTGCTGTTTCTCATGCTGTGGCCAGGCAAGACATTAAATTTGCCAAGAACAGGATTTCATGGAGAGAATCTTAATGGAAGGAGTAGAGTTGGATTTCAATGTAGTTTGAGTGGTTTCATAACTCAGGAATCAAGTACAGAATGAGGTTTAAAACAGGAATTGGTGTTTTTTGTGACTTTCTGACCATCTTATGTGAAACTCCCACATGACACTTCTACCAACAAGAAAATTTTGCTCCCTTTTGTGGTTGCACAAAACAATTTTTTTTCTGCATGTCTAAACATTGTGGTCATAACTGAACAAAATATATCCAAGACAGGAAAAAAAAAATCTGTGCAAACCTCTTTTTATTCCTAAAATTATAGTAATCATATTAAAGACCCATTTATAGCATGATAAAATAATGTTAATTCCTATCATTTAATGAAACAAGACCATCAGTTACACTTGGGCTAGTTTAAATCCTGTTCTGTGATGCTGTTGATCAAGGTGGCTCAGATCTGACACTGCTGGGGTTGAGACCCTCTAGGTGTTACTTGAGAGTGGGGTAAAAAAATCCACCCTCCCCTGACCTGCAGCAAAATTAATTCACTCCTGAATTAAATACATTTTTCTTTTCTGCTGGGCTTTAAAGTTTTTCTTTTCAAGTGCAAAGAAACATTAGATAAAGCCTTGGGATGGGAGAGGGAGAGGTTTGGTTGTTTGTTTTTTTATAAAGACAAACCATTTGGATAATAACAGAGTTTAGCCCACAAAACCAGTAGCTGGCTGGATCTCTGGGGAAGGAGGCAGAGTATGTATCTGCTCCTTTAGTTCAGGACAAGGCATTTTCCTAAGCTGAAATGCTGCTTTTAAATTTTGTTCCAATTTAAGGCCTTCAATGCCGTGATTGAAGTTGTCGCTGGTTCCTTTTCCTAAGCTCCTTTTATGTGCACAGCTGTATCCTCCAGGATAAAATCTCATTAGAGGATAAACCCACATGGCCGTATCTCAGTGTGAAGCATTTGTGATGTTAGTTATATCTCATCAAAATAGTGGGAGTGTGAAGCATTGATAACAGAGCAAAGAATGTAAAAACTTTATTTGGAGAAAGCAAATACATCCTTGACTGAAGAAGGTACAAGAAACACCTATTGACCAACCTTATTCTCTATTCAGCAAAGTTACCTGCAAATGACAGTGCATTTTTAAACACATCATCAAGCTTTTGAATGCCCTAGAGAATATTAGTGGTGGGTTTACTTCTGCTGGAGACTGCAGCAAGTTATACATTTGTTTATCCTACTATTTTTATAGAGGCAAAACATCTGGTGGATAAAGCAGACACAGCACTCTGCAAAGTTGCTTAGTCTGTTTTAATTAGAGAAAAGCTGTCTGGGACAGACACTGTTCTTCACTAAGCATGTAGGGTTTTTGGTTTTTGTTTTGTTTGGCGTTTTTTTCCCCTGCATTTAAAAAAATCCATTGTTTCTGTTAAAACACATTTATTTAAAAAAAATTACAAATAACAGATGACATAGACTTTTTCATTAATTTAAAAAAACCTCAACAATCTGTAGTTCAGTGTAAAATAATCACTGGTTAATAATCATCTTTGAAAACAGAAATCTGAAGCTCTCAGATGAGCATGCATTGAAAATAAAATGTCAACAGTCTGAAAAGATTACTGATTTGTAGGGATTGCTGTTTTCTGCTTCCAGGAATTTCTACAGATCTTTGTGTTTTAATCTCTGAATACTCATGCATTGTTAGGTTGTGGCCAACACTTAATTTTATTGGGGTTTTTTTGTTGTTGTTCTTTTTCTTTTTTTTTTTTAAAGACTGTTTAGTTGAAAGAAAGTTGGGAGGCCTTGATTTGAGTGTCTGTGTGTGCACATTAGAAAGGGGCTGGGGGGGACACCAGAACATGCAGGCTCTGCAATTGCTGGTGTGGCTGTGCTAAATTGTTACCATGACACTGAACAATAGTGAGGTGATGAGCTGAATTTCTAATAGCAGTACTGATGCCAAGCAATCCTTGTCTCCTGCCAGTGAAACCTGCAGGAGTATTCCATGACTAAACTTTTTTTTTTTTTTTAAATGGATTTGGTTGTCCTGCAGCTGAATAAGGTACAGATGAATTGTGCTGAGAAGGAAGCTGAGCAGGGCAATATATACTGGCTCTTTCAGAAATGTGCACATGGCAAGCTTGCTTTAAGCTGTAAGGATATTCTCAAAAGTGACAGCAGAATTTGGGCTGCAACAAGCCCCACCTGCTCTCCTCAGCTTCTGCACTGCAGAATGGAGCAGAGGTTCACCTCTAAAATGAAGCTCCCAGGCTTGATTAAGCCTTTTTTCTTACCTGGAAAATCAGCATCATTAAGAGTCCTAAATTAATATTCCATGTAGTATTTGGATAACCTGGTAAGGTTTCCTGTTCAAACCATAACCTGCAGTTTTTTATCATTTCACCCTCTACCTCTGCCATGGCATTAGCCTGCTGGGTACCTTAAATTGCTTACTTATAGTGGTAAGCTACATGAGGTAAGGAAAACTTGATACAGAAGGTTGGCAAGATGAGCTCTCTGGGTAACAGTAGAGTTACTCTACTGCGGACTCAGGTTGCACCTGAAGGGTGAAAAATGCCACCTTGTGTCACCCTTGTCTGATAAAGCTTCATAGTGGCATTGAGGGTAAGAACAGGTTCTTCCTTTCTGGCCCGTTTTCACTCCATGAACCAGTGTCTGATTTCAGTGACCAGTGAGATGATAGCTTTCAGACTTTCTCTAAGCCTGCACTTTTAAAATACACATGTGGGACTAACAAATTAACTTACTGTTTGAGTCTATCACCTATCTGTGAGGTTTTGGCTTTGAAGCTCTTGCCATAGGTGAGAGTGCAGTTTCACCAGTGACATGGTGCCCAGCCACCAGACAAACCAACTGAGCACTGCTGATGGCACAGGCTGCCCAGCAGAATTACCCACACTGGCACTACAAACTCCTGCTTGGATGCTGGGGTTGCATAGCTGTATTAATCTCTGCAAATTAAGGCTTAATCAGCCTTCTCCACAAAGGATTGATTTCTTATGACAGAGTTAGTTTTTAAGACATAGAACTGAAAAGGGCTGCTGCCCACACGACGATATTTTCCTCAAGGTTATGTCGCCATGGGAATGTATCAGAAAGGTTCGGACTAGATGGAAAACATGCAAGCCCTTTGTCCTCAGAACTAAAGGTCTTTGTCCACAGAACTAGAAATAGTGACTTTGTGTGGCCTGTCACAATGACTCAGACTTGAAAGGCAGATTCATACTGTCTTTGATATCCCTACCAGGGAACAACAACTGTGTTAATTTTGGATGGAAAATTGCAGGCGTGACTGAAATTTATTTGAGCTATGTTTGGCCTAAAGCTGATTTCAAGAGCATCCTAAATTCAGGTAAAGCACTTCAAGAGACTCATGGAATGTGCTTACAACATCTCTTTGCTTTTATCATTTGGTGCATGCCTTTCCTCATGTAGTTTCTTTGAGGAGAAATTAGCTCAGCCTAAGGTTGAACTTTCTCTTGCTCTTTGTGGTGATCTCAGCTCAAATCACATCTTCTGTTCTGTCCCTAGGAGAAAATAAAGTGAAATCTCATATCCTTCCTGAAAGAAAGAGGGAAGGATGGCTGTTGCTGATGTCTAGTAATGATGAAGTAAATTTAAGATAAATATCCATTTATAAAAAGTCTAAAAGTTAAAGTTCACCACATTTTGTCTGATGTGATATTTAGAATCAAAGCATGTCAGAGATGCTTAAAATAAGACAACTACCCATGCCTCTGCCTTTCCTTAAGGAATAAAATTCACTGGAAATCCCTCAATGCTTTGGACATGTGGAAATGGTTGACCTTTTCAGGACAGTTTCTCTCCAAGTTTCATTCCTTTTATTCCTTACAGAGCTGGTTAAGGTGGAGGGTGGGAAGGGGGTGGAATGTTTTTCATTTGCCTCAGGTGAAAACTTCTTTCATGCCCATTACACAGGTGAAAGGAATAGTTTCAGTCTGATGAAAACTAGATTCTTGACTGCTGGAGAGAAAAATAGACAATTATTTTTATTTCAGGAAAGAATGAATTATTTGTTTATCTTAGTCACTAAGAAACAGAGCTTTGCTACAGAACTCCTTATGAATAACTAGTATATCCAGAATGATCTAACACTGGTTGGTGGTAGCCTCTAAAAAAACCAAAACACTCTTAAGTTCCTCCTTTACCACCTTCTTCCACTAACTTGTGATTTAGCTATTTCCTTATGTTAGTCAACACAGTTAGAAACGTCACTAAGTCCTTTTTCATTAGTCTCCCCAGCAATACCACAATTTTCAGCTCAAGAGTTTTGGCTTGTGGCTGTAATTGAACAAGAAGGTGGATTTCCAGTGGCGAGAGATGCTGAGGAGTTTGCAGGACCTGTGTAAGACTACAGCACTCTGGATGCTGATGCAAAAGCCAAACACACTGGCGTCTTCTCTGGAAATGCACAGGAAGGCAGCCAAGGAGTGTGAGCTGGAGAAATCCCCCCAGGCCTTTTCTGTTCTGCTCTCAGGGAGGACTTGCCCCTGCATACAAATAAGGACAGCTAGTTCCTTTAGTTTCAACCTACTTACTGTCTTGAGTGATTGCACCTGGATAGGAGAGGCTTGCCAGGCAGGGAACCAGGATTCGTTATTAAATATGCAGCACAGCACCAACCCCTTCTGGCTCCCACACATTGAGGGGCTCTGTGGTAAATGGTTTCATACCATGAACTGGAGGGTATTGCCTGCATGTAAACAGGTACCCTGAGTTGCTGCAGAGAGGATAAAGACATCCACTACAAGGAATTTATTAAGGGAGAGGGAGAGCTTTTGGTACTAAAGCAGCAGGAGTGAAGCAATGGGGCACAAAAGGAATACAAGGAAGGTGCCAAGTACAGAAAATGCAAAGGGTTCCAAGATGTAGTAACGAGAAGTACTGAGAAAGTGTAACACAGGGAGAAAGAGACTGCAGGAGAAGTGACAAATATGAAGTAAAACCTTTATGATATATTGAGTATGTTACATAAGGGAAGAATTTGAATTTGATGAGATTATGTAAAGTGAAAGATTTCTTCAGCAGCTGAATTGATTCATCTGCACTTTACCCCACTTTCTTAAGAAAGTCCAAAGAAAGTTCAGAGAGTTTTTATGAGACTTGCACAAGCAAAAAGCCTCACAAACCAACCCAAGCTTTCCATTCCCTGTGATGGATGCCAGCTCTTTACACAAAAAGGCGTGCACAGCACAATGCAAACACCTCTGGTGGGACACTGGGGCTGGTTGCTGATAATGATTATTTCTCATAGGGCAGCAATTTACACAAAGGGAAGCCTGCTGTACAGCGAAAAGGGCTGAACGTAAAACAATACTGCACTCTAAAAAGCAGCGTAAGGATTTTTACAGCCCCAATAATAGAGAGAGTTTGGACTTTCCTACCCAACTGTTCAGCAGCTGTCTCCTGGGAAGGCTGAGAGAGCTGCACAGGGATTAATTACAAACACGCAGCTTGCCGTGCAGGCAGTGCAAAGCCCCTGCAAGGTAGGGACTGCTGCTTGCACGTAAAGCCCTGCGCGGGAGCGTCCTGGAGCTCAGGAAAACACACGCTGGAGCCATGAATCAAACCCAGTCATGTGACGGAGGGGAGGTGCTGCGCTGGCCCCCAGCCAGTGGCAGGAGCTGATGGGTGGAACGAACGGGGCATAAAAAGACTAATATGACTAACGGATCCTGGATGCGTGGTACCTTTATTTGGATCTACGGGAATGTAGGCTCCCTAGCAGTGCTGCAGCTCTACCAGCCTCTTCCCTGACACTGGAACTGCTGCTCACAAAGTAGAATCCTGCTGCTCTTTGGTAGGAAGGATAGAGAAAGAACATGGCCTGCATTTTGAAGGTAAATCTCTATCTGTTGCTTGAATGCATTGTTAGAGAGCCCCTCGCTGCTTAGAGGCATGGATTTGTTGCGGTCCTATTGCATCTTCGTTGTCTTTTTGAATAGTGGCTTTGTTTGGCAAATGAATATGGAGAAATTCTGCAACGTACAGCTGTGCTCTGCTTCCCTCTGCCATTCTTTCTCTTTCCCTGCATTGTCAGAACTGCGAGCTAGCGGGAAGAGAAGTGTGCACCGAATAATGGGAGGGGGGAGAGGGGCTCTGGTTTGTCTCAGCTGACTTTGTCTGCGCTGTATTCCTTCAGGAGCAATAGCATTTGGGCAACAGACTTCCAGCACAAAGGACAAACCGGACAACTTATTTTCCTTTTCTAACCATGCAGCATTTACTGCTCTTAAAGCAGCGGTTGCAGATGTCCACAGCTGTCCCGGCTGCTCCTTAAGCACACACTCTCCTGCTGAATCTGCTCCACATCCACATGCTCCACTCAATTATTATACTCAGTATTTAACCACATTTGCCAATTAAGCAACCTGTTTGGTAGCGAGGTTTCCCCCTTCACGCCAGCAGATAAAAGCGTAAACTTACCGTGTGATCCCATGCTTTCTCCAGGCTGCTTCCCTCACCGGGGTGCAAGTGTTTGGAAGCCGCATGCCCCGCAGATGGAGGGAGCATCGCTAGCGCGGGGATTGAATGGGAGGGGAGGAGGCGGAAGTGCGGGCAGCCGGGAACAAGCGGCGTTTGTTTCCCTGCGGCGCTGTCACTTGCCGGGGCCGCTCTCCTGCAGGTGCCCTGCTCTGCTTCACATCTCTTTGTTACCTGCTCTGTTTATCCGGTCTGTTTCAGATCCTGGAACGGGTCTGTTTGTTATCTGCCGTGCTGCCGCCTGTGCGTACTTTGAGTATATTCGCACGTTGTTTCTTTTAGCAAGTTAAACTGATCTGTGGATTCTTTGTTATTTTGCAATCTGATTTTCTGGCACAGAGTTGGTTGTCCCAAACTTTGGGATGGCCTGTGACAGCAGCTGCTATCCACAAAGTGGATGAATTGCAAAACTTTAAAACAGCTGTTGGGTAATAAACGTTTAGGTGTCTCCATAAATCCAATCCTTAGCACTACCTTTGGGCATTCAACTTTGAAAAAAACTTATTTTGCTGCACTCTTTTCTTCATTCATCCATTCATTCTCAGCTAGTGGGTCTGTGGTATATGGATGTTTTTTTTACTTGTCGGTCTTGTGGGTTGTGGTCGCTTATGTTAATAAATGTGGCAAAGTCTGCTGCAAGTGCAGAAACTTCCCTAAACTGGCAGGTTCTACTTGGAGCTAGAGGGTAACAAGCTCCTTTAATCAAACAGCAGTAATGCTGATAGTTGTGATTTGAGATGAGAAGATGTGAGCTCTGTGAGTGGAGCCTGGTTTCACAAATTAAGCACGTGCACTCCTGTTTAAACACTCCTGAAATGGCTTAGGTTGTGTCTGCGAGTGATCCAGTAGACAGAATTTCTTACTTTTTAAAAATTCTGTGGGCAGATCACATGCAAGATCTTTCCTTTAGCTGTAACAGTTAAGTAAGAATCCTTTTACAAGGAAACTCCACTGTCTCTTTCATCCTCCTAATAGTTCCCTCTGCAGTCTGGTGACACCGCCTGCCACAAGCATGACTTAGAGTTTGAACTATAATACAATAAACACCTTCTGTTTGCCCAGGCCTGGATCTCCATTTGATTGTTACTCTGGTGGTTAAATCAATAGATTAATTGGTATTCCTTGACAGACAGCCCCCTTCCAGCTTAATTCCTAATCTTGTTAATACAGGCAGGTGCCAGGATAAAAAGTGAAAGAGATATGAGAAGATTAGCACTGCCATAAGGCAAGCTGGATTTCCTCAGACAAACATCCCACAGGAGTAATTTAAATGTCTAGCTCAAGATACTTACTTGTATATAAGTTTTTAATGTAATGTCTATAGCTACTCTTCAAGCTTTTTCCCTAACAAGGAAATTTAGAATAATAAGTGTGTTTTGACACGATACTAGGCTAATACCTTCCTAAAAATGTAAAATTTTTAGCTACACCGTTCTTCTTTTCCTAGGGTTTGTCCTGAACTTGTGTGGAAACTGGAAAAAGAAAATAGAAATCTGTAGGTAGAGATTTGAAGTAGGTAGGGGCACAGTGGATGGGAAGCCAGAACAACTGTGTGTCCTTTCCACTTCAGCCCCGAGTGTCTCTGTGACTCTGCCTTGTGGCTTGCCCTCCTCTGTTCTCCCTGCCAAAGATGTTGAGACTTACTGAGTATTGGAGTTTTGTATGAGTAAGTTTAATATAAATGAGATTGAGTAGAGGTGTCTGTGAAGTGCAGAGAACAGAGGTGGCTGTTAATAATTAACTGCTTAGAGTTAATTAGAGTGCTTAAGAGCATGTTGGAAGAGGAGTATCATCTTTAGATGTGAAGATCTCCTTATACCACGACTACTGCATGAAATAATCTCCAAGTGCAGCCTGTGCAAAAATGCTTGGGAAGGGGATTCCTCCAAAGGGTGCCTGCTGTCCCTCTGGTGTTTGTTGTGCACTTTTCCTAGGTAAGAGTGGTGGGGCTGTTACTGATCGTGGCTCCAGAAACTGTCTCATAGTCAGTAGTGGGACATTCTCAGTAAAACCAGTGAAATTATCATTTTGAGGAATTTTCTCCTCGGTTAAAGAAAAACAGGGAAAAGAGGCAAGTTCTGAAGTGTGTGATGTGTTTTTATTTTCCCTGTCATGACTTTAAAAATCATGGCAAATAGCTGAGTGAAGTGTAGGCATTTCTTGGAAGCAAACAGTTGATCTTATGCTGGTTACTATGGTAGCTGCATGTCACCTTGCCAGCTACCAGATTAGCAGTGATTATTAGTTATGTAGTCACTGTTATCCCTAACGATGTTCAAGTCCCTAAGTTCCACTGTATCAGCTAGTGACTCTTGAAAATGAGGACAGATTTTACTCAACAAATCGCTTCCAACTCCACTTCTTGCAAAATTGAAAAATAGTACTTCAAAGTATGTATCATCTTATGATAAACACAACATGAATGATAATGGCACTCTATAAAACCATGATATCCTCAGTGATGACTGGACTATGATATTTTAAAGCAAATAGGACAGGTAACTTGGTTTGCAGGCATTGCACTTTGCAGAAGGCTGTGTCTTACCCTTTTTCTAAACTTTTCTTTTTGAATGGAAGTTTTGAAGAGGATGATGGAGATGGATTATGTTGTCATCCCAGTACACTTTTTACTCTGTTGGCTTATTAAGGTAGAGCTTAATAAACAAAATCCGTGATGGGCCTGTACAGTGAGGACTAAGCATGAAATCTAGAAAGACATTTCCTTCTGGTTTGTGTGCTGTGTATTTACTGTGCAGTGAACAACAGAGATTTCATGTGCCCAGGGGCTGCATGTGACCTTCCACCAACAGAGATCACAAGCCTTCAGTGAAACTCTGTGGTCTAAATAGTATTTGCATAATGTGAGGCAATGTAATTACCACAGCTGATTGAGGGTCCTCTCAAAGTCAGCAGGTGGCCAACTAAAATCCATAGCTTCTTTAATATTTTTAAAATCTAATTTAAAGATTGAAAGAACTGTTTTGCAAAATGTAACTTACATGTTTCAGACAAACAAAACCCTTCAGTACAGGCTTGTAACTGTTTTCAGCTCTCAAGTTGGCCATACCTGTGTGTTCATCTACAATTCTTTTACATGTTTCCTCTCCATTGTTATCTCCACTGGTTTAATTAAATTTGCAGGTTGCATTTTTTCCTTACTGCACGTGATGAGCTGTTTTTGGCAGGAATTTTCTTCGAGAGTTTTTTTCTGAGTGTTCAATGGCCTATGTCTGATTGGGGTCTTCAGACACTGCAGTAATACAGATAACATTACTATCTACAGTCATATGCTCCATCTGCACTTTTGAGACTGAAATAGCAAAGCTGATCTCATTACATTAAATTTTCCACCCTGGCAAGTAGCTGTTCAGAGGGGAGAGGCAGAAGGTCTGAAAAGATCTGATCCCAGTGTTGAATGCTTGTAGTCTTGGGTATTTAGTTATTAGTTTGATTTTTTTTTTTAAACCTCTATGTACATGACAAAGAGCGTAGGTATTTCCTCCCAAGTTTCTATATCATCAAAAGCACATTCTCTGTTTCAGTCTGCTATGTTGTGCAGGGTAGGCTATGAGTCTCACCATAATTCCATTCTCTACTAGAGATTTGCAGGATGCAAGCACTTCCATAGAGCTGACCTCTATATCCTGCTTGAATCAGGTCCAAGATAATTCACATTCTGCCTTGACTGTTAAATTGACTGCAGCAATGTTTATGCATGGCATCCATCCGTTTTCCTGTGCTCAGAATTGTACTTGGATCCTTTTTGATTCTCCTGCTGTGCTCCTCCTTCTGACATGACAAGAGATGGAGAGATCCTTGGAAAAGGAACAAGGGTGAGCTGCCCTCCATATGGGAGGATGCTGCACTGATGGGTCCTTTCCCAGCACTGCCTGAATTTGCTGCAGGTTTGCTGTAATGTGAGCTCTGTCTTCAGCCTCTCTTAACCAGATCAACAGTTTTGTGGGCTGAGGCATTTCTCTTGTAACTGGTGTAATTCCTAGGGTTATGTGGTTGTATCTGTAGGGAGGGTGGGTGTAAATATGCTAAGGTGCCCCTTATGAGGTGTGCATAAATGAGCTGGAAAGTAGCAGGTGGATGTAACAAGGAGTTAGAGAGAAGACTCAGGATTTCTGAGGTAGTAATCAGTTTTTTTGTGGATCACTCCATCCTTATTTGTTATGGGTTAATGTTCCCATCTTTTTTCCCCCCAGCCAACAAAACTGGCAAAACTCCATTTTAAATTCTTTCTACACTGGATATTTTTATTTTAAATAAATTTCTTATAATTACTCTGTTTCTAAATAAAATACTTTTTTTTTTGTCATTCTACATTGTTTACCTCTAAATTGCTTCAAAGTAAATGAAGCTGCATTAATGAACCTGCCAATGTGCAGGGAGAGCTAGGATTTGCTGTATCATGGTCCAGTGGTGCTTAATTACCATGTAAGATTTTATGGAGTGCAGTACATGGAATTCCTTAATGTGTTTTTTATTATGTTCACTTCTTGAAAATTTAAGGAAAATTAAATTCTGAGAACTGTAGAACCACTTTTCACTCTCGCTTGCAATGACCTTAAACTAATCATTCTTTAAGGAAAATATATTAGCCCCCTCCCAGAAAGAGCATCTAGTTAGTCTAGTCCTACAAGAGGACTTACTTGGTTGAATGAATTTGATTTTGATGCCCATGTAGCTAAACCAAGAAAACCTCCAGTGTAAGTGCACTTCAGTTGGTTTAAAACTGGAGCTTTGTGTCTGACTTGGTGGTGTGAAAACTGAAACGACAAAACCAGCATGAAATTATGAAGTGTCTCATACATTCAAGTAGTTATTTGATAAAGCAGTAATGGGGAAAGGTTTTTGTTTTGCAATTTATCTTTAAACAGTGAAGAAGTGTCATCCAGATGTTTTAGGCTTCCCCCCTACCAGGGGTACACTGTCGTTGTGTGCTGTTTGAGAAGCCTGGTCTAAGGAAAGGTGTCCTTGCCCAAATTGATTTGGCCAAATTACCCAGTTGATTCTGTGATTTTATGATTATCACAGGTATGGAATCACTTATTAAAGGGAATCATCTCAAAATTCAGCCTCTTTGTAGACATGTATGTGAGCTTTGGTGGTTTATATCTTGTTCATTTTTTTCAATTTCCTTTTTGAAGTCCTGGCTGCCAGATAACTTGGCATGTCAGGGTATGACAGAAACCATCATAGGAAGCAGCAAATTCCTATACTTTGACATATTGAAATTCCTTGAGATACAGGAGAGATTTGCTCTTACCTATTTCTAGTGAGATGGTAGCCAAAAGAAAAGCACACCTTGTTTTCTTGCCAAAAATTCATGGTTAATTTAAGGGAGTGTGAAAAGCAGCTTAAGGACCCCATATTTTAGGTTTTAATCACAACTATCAGAACATCTGTGTGGTTAATTAAAAAAGGCAGAGCTTTTAGCATTTTGTCTGTTCCTTTGCCATGTTTCATTCCAGCAGTATCTATGTGCCTTCCAGAAGTGTAATACTGGACATGGTGATCTTTCCAGGATTTGTTCTCTCATCTTTGCCCAGGAAAGCAGTATCTATGCAGCAGATTGACTTGACTGTAAGAGGATTTTTTTTTTTGTGTCTGTGGCTTAAATAGGAAAAAAAAGTTTTCTGTGCATTTTTTAGGAAAGAAAGGTCAAATGCTTACATGAAAAATGGAAAGGGAATTTCTTTATCTTCCTGGTGGTTAATGGATAAATATAATTTTTGGACCAATCTCCTCCCCAGAGCAGTTTCTACCATAATATAAAGAGCTATTTTGTGCAAGAAAAATTGTTAATTCTAAATTTATTTTAGATTTGTAGTTTTACTTTCAGATATTAAACAGATAATTTATTTAGTGGTTGTTATCCATGACACTTTCCCAATACTTTCTTCTGCCTATCAGCTGCTCTCCATCCATATCTGGATTCATAGCACAGAGGGTTGGAAGTGTGCACCCACATAACAACGAGTGCTGAAGGTGTGTTTTATCTTACTAGTGATTGAGACCTCTCTGAGACCTCTGACCAGGAGCTGGGAAGAATCGATCTTTGTGGAGATCTGTAACCTAGGTGGATAAAGGCAGCTCCAGTTATTGGATATATTCCCAATAAGGCAAAACTCTGCCTTGGGCCCATCATCTCTTAAAGCTGAGGGAGCAGTTGCTTTGCTGTTGTCAGCATCAAATACTCAGTTGGAATGAATTTGCTGTTGCTTTGGAGGAAAAGCTGCATCTGCTATATTTTCTGTTGTGGTTCTTGTAAATAACCTGCGGACTGCTGAGATAAGAAAGGTCACTGCTTTTCCAGTGGCTTCATTGGTTTCTATGAATGGGAACTATAAAAGGGCAATGTATGACTGTAACGTGTGTTGTGTTCCTGAATCTGTGGACAGAATAAATTGTGGCTGGATGAGGTGAGAATTGCTGTGTGTCATCTTGGGAAATGTTAAATATTGAGCTGACTGTTCTCTGTACTTCTGCCTGCCCCGTCAGGAACATTCTGTGTTTATGCAAATATTGCCTTTACACAGTTACATATCTGCTTTAGATAGCAGTCTCCCAAGTTGTGTCGAGTAAGATATCCTTACACTGCTGCATTCATATGCTTTCTGGGAGCTGGACAGGTATAATATTTTTTTCTTAAGTCAGTCAACTAGCTAACATTATGTTATGGGTACCAAATTTGTATAGATGGGATTTGTATTTAAAATAATGACAGTTATTTTGGTTCTGATTATTTTAGCAGAAGCACCTGAAAAACATGACAGTTTTTGGTGTATGTATTTGAAAATGGATAAAATACCATGCTGGATATTTTTTTTCATATTTACTATCGAGAAGAGCAAAGGTGAGGTAGGAACTGAACTGGAAGGGTTTAGGAGAATGAGATCTTATAAGTGATGCTGTTCAGGAGCCAATGGCTCATATGATGTAAAGGCAGTCCTGTTAAGCAGTTCTTGTTTACCTGCATAGCATGTGTGACATTTAAAATTAACATGGGACTACTGCACTTGCTAATAATTAAATGAAGCAGTAGCTTCTTATGAAAGATAAATTATTCAGCAATTTGCATTAACAATAGGCAGAGGAATGCTGGCCTAGGCAGGTAGGATGGCAGGTGTGGAGTGCTTGGAAGTAATCAGAAAAAACATGTTTATTTCATGGGAACAGCAATTTGTACAGAAGATATGCAGAATGAATTATTCATAGTTCCTTCTAACGATGTGTTCCTTGCAGTGTTGGTTTGGTGTAGGATTAGGTATCTCATGTCTCTTAAATTATTTTCCTTAAAATTATGTATAATCTAATACTAGGAAAAGTTTGGCAGGGCTTTGGCAAAGACAGTGTCCCCCTGAGCATATTACAACATGAGTCTCTGTTCCATGAGGTTTGATGATTTAATTCTAAATAGGAAAAGGCAGAAACCAAATACCAATGAATTTTTTTCTAAGTTTCACAACCTTTTCTTAGCCATCACCTTTTAGTTTCCTCCAAATCTATTGTTTAGCCAGGTTTCAACATAATTATTTTCTTGGAATGATGGGTTGACATTACATTTAAGAAATAACAATGTGTATCTATTAACCCTTTAATACACAGAGATGTTACTACTAATCCATTGAGGCAAATATATAATAAATATTATTGCATTGTTTTGCATTAGATTAAAAAATTATGTGCTTGTGGTTTATGTATGTAAGTTAAGTTTATGTATGTTAAGTTCCTATAAAATTTTGGTTTGCTTTCTTAGAGGACTAAATATTTTAATTCCAGTTTATATGTGTCCACAGTGGGGCTTATGTGATGATTGAAATTCCTTATAGTTTTACTAATCTTTTCTACCTCAGTCCTCTGAGCCATGTGGCTAAGTTATTTACAAGTTACTTCATGTCAGCTGATCTGTTGTAGTTTTCCTGTGCTTACATTCAACTCTGACGAGCTAGTCAGATTAAAATCAGCTGTTAACAGAAGAGAGCTTTCTATTAACGCCTCTTATGTGGAAACAAACAAAAGAAAATTTTAAAATGGAATGGAGAATGAGACTGACTCATTCTGTGGGATCCTTGGGAGCTGGGTAATGTGGGGAAAAAACTAGTGGAAGACACATCTTTAGTAACTGGGGAATGGAAGTTTTGCCAAGAGAATAACTTTTGTAACTTTTTTCCATGTGATTACAGAGAGAATGTCAGACACTGTTTCTCTGTCTGTCTCTATTCCTTTTCTGGGTTTTTTTTTTTCATTTTCTTCCATGAGGTAGAAAAATATTTTATATAGAAAAATTAATTTTACCCTACTAAATGTTTTTCTTATGAAGAGCAGTGGGAAGAGAAAAGAATACTCCAAACAAGAGAGAAGAAATGGCACCTTTTGGGGACACTTCTTGAACAACATCATTATTGTGCATGTTCTCTCAGCCAGTGTTAAGTTCTCTGTATCTGTTGCAGGGACCTGGAAGTCTGTCTCTGCAGTTCACAACTCTTACTATGAAATGAAGTTTATACTGTGTTTTTTACTTTGTGTTTGCTGCCACTTGCTTATTCATGTTTCATTAAACCAGTTAAGGTATCTTAGTGGTTTTACCAGGTTTTTAGGTGAAAACAGAGAACTAAGGACCTGGAAATGCCATTGAAGCTTCCCCCATTCTAACCACACTTCCTTTTGGGAATCCCAAATACGGAGACTCAGTTGCCTTGTCTGTAGCTGCTGCGTGAACCACGAGAACAGATCGGGATCGCAGAGCCAAGTGTGCAGTCCAAGAGTCAGACAGTGAACATTTGGGCTCCATCCCAGGGAGCAGCACATCTCACCCTGTCCTCAGAGACTGGCACCTCTGCAAGCCACCTACAGCTGCTCACCTCCCCCTCTGTGGTGCAGCATACCTGCTACATAAACTGAAAATGCAACAAGAACTCTTCTTGCTGTTGTGATTGTTATTTTTAAGATGAATTACTTCCCTGAGTATTGCACGATTGCATTTGACCAAGCTGAGAAGGTGGTGCAAGTATGAGAGAGTAGCCTAGAAGGGGTCAGAAATAAATATCCTTAAAATGTTTGTGGTTCTTTTACGCTTCCTATTTGTATTTCTATCACTGTGTCCTCCAGCCAAATTTTTTTAATTAAGAGAATGATTACCTATTGTTGTGTCAGTCAGAGATCTTGGAGAAGCTGTTTTAAGTCCACTCTACTTCAATATGTTGCATAATGTGGCCAAACATGGCTAGAAAAAAATTTTCCATGTTGGAGCCTATGAGAGCAAGAGACAACAGTTACTGCAGTGAAGGTGGCCTTTATTGAAAGGGTGCTGCTTGTGTGACAAATAAAATATATTAAATTTGCTTGTGATCTTTTGCTGGGTTCTGTAGACATTTTGTTGTTTTACTGAACGTTATTGGTATTCCAGGGTTGACCACTCATCCTAAAAGGCCATGTGTTAGTTCCTCTGCTATCTCCCATGAATGCTTGTGCTTTTGAGGCACATAAGATGAAGCTCAGCTGGCATTTTGTTAAAGCTTTACTTGCATAGTATTCTTTACTTCTTGGTGAGGCTTGTAAAATGAGTGTTACTGAAAATTCAGTTTTCACTATTTGCTGAAGCTAATGTTACACTTGGTGGCACTTAGGAATTAACGAGAAGATTGACTGTGCTTTTTTCCCCACTGAAATCTTGCATGAGACCTTATTACCACTCCCCATTCATTGATTCCAGGGGGAGAAGCTGACTTTGGTGTACTTGTTCTGAATGCCAACTCTAAGAGCTGTTAGAACTCCCCTATTTCGCCTTTTACTTCAGATCCTCAGTTTCAAATCTGCCTGAGGCCATTGCAGTGAGGAACAATTGTAGAGTGAAAAGCACATCCCCCAAAAGGCAGATATCATGCAGGTCACAGATACTGTGGAAATGGATTATAACTTGTTTTAACCTTTAAAATCTGCAGGAAAACATTATCAGTGACACTGAAAAGAAAATGGGATTTGACAGTGTTGCTCCTTTTTAGTTTTTTTTCTTTCTGCCACATCTTGCTCTCAAAGGGAAGTCCTAAACCCCTCATGAATAAGGCCAGAAAGTTGAATTTCCTTCTGGGCCTCAACGCAAGGTGCTTGTCAAGGTTTTGCTAATGGCATCATTAAGCAACTTGTGTTTGTAAAGTGTCTTGTGAAGCATTGCATGAAAGTGCTCTAAGGCAATCTATGAAAAACGTAATCCATTTATGGAAATAAACATTCTTCAAAGAAGGAAAATGGAAAACTCATCAGTATGTTAGATGAAACTATGGGAAGTCTATGTGGAGGATATCTGTGTGCAACTAAAGTAAAACAAAAACCTGAACATTCAATTGATTAAAAAATATTTACTGGGAGGAAACATATTTATTTTCTTGTGCCAAATGAAAATGAGTTTCAGAAGTGTTGTTCAGTCTCCAAGGTCTATGTCTCCAGCAGCCTGAGATGTGTGATGGCTAGTCATATATTTCTTCAGTCAGTGAAGTGTTCTGTATACAGCTGTGCAATTTATTAGTTGTTAATTTTATTGTTTATCAGTATTTTATTACTAACTACAAAAAAATCTGCTATTTTCATAGGATCATAGACTGGTTTGGGTTGGAAGGGACCTTTAAAGGTTATCTCATTGCTTGGACCAGAAATGTTATGGCAACATTGATCCAATGTTTCCTTATGGTGGGCACAGGATTGTTTTGGTTAAAAATAGCGATTAATCATTTTATATAAAGGAGTTATGCTTTGTTTTTCAAGTCAACAGTTGTGACCTTTCAACCAAACAAAATGGGGAGAATTGCTTTGCTTACATAGCACTAGCATTGCTTTACTTCATATTTCCTACCATCTGTAGTTGGAAAAAAAGTGAGATTATGGGATCTGTATTGAATCATGGGTATGGCATTCCAGGCGACTGGAAAGACTAAAGCTGTTTTGCATACTTCTGTAACTACCAGACAGGCAGAGTACTGAGGAATGTAATTGGTAACCAAGTCACCGTCTAGATGATGTTCTTTAATATGCCCTGGAGTAAAAAGTATAAACTATTTTTGTGCTTTAATAAGCTTGTTTCCTTTCAGGAATTTAAAAGTACTTATAAATTCAGTTAGAAAGGTATTAAAAACCTCAGAGAATGAATCAGGTTTTGCTGATCTTCTGTGAAAAGTTCCTTCCTAATACTCTATTTATATGATTGCATACTATGATAATAACTTAATTAATGTGATACATGTACAGTATTGTTATGTATCTGTAATATACTTGCTTAATAATTTCATTGGTTTTGTATTTTTATTAGGCATCTATTTTCCATGCAGTCCATGAGGAAAGGTAATGAAATATAATAAGGGTTGTATCCAAAGCTGTGGAAGGAAGTAATTAAACTTAATTGAAGTAATTTCTTTGAACTATAATAGCAGATGCAAAGGATTAATTCAAAGCAGATTAAGGTAAATGCATACTTTGAATTGCCAGCCTTCAAATAGATAAGTATTACTGTTATTTAAATGAAGTTACATGAAAGTATCTTCTGAAACCTGAGTCTGGGAATCAGGTCTAAAAATAGACAGGTGGGTTAAGTTTTGATAAGGGATGTCACTTCTGTTTCCTAATTTACTGCACTCTGCCAGTCAGAAATGAAATTTTAGAAATGCTGTGTGCATCTTATCAAACAACTGCAATAGAACTGGGAATTAGCCTGGGCTATCCCTGAAGGTATTCTCTGAATGGCAACTTAATCATCAGCTGTGACAAGCCCTCAGTTGAAAATTACAGGAAAAACTACTTTAATGATTCGGAAATAAAATTACATTGTATTTAGAAATGTTACCTGAGAAGTTACAAATCTTCTTCTGTCTTTGTTCTGTAATAGTCTAGTGGATTTCACAGTCAGTTTTACCTTAGAAGCTTAAATCAGGCTTATTTGTACAATAAACAGGAAAACATATGGGTTACTATTGCATAGGGGACTGAATATGGAAGTTCAATTTAAAAGGTGGGTAAGATGGAGTTAGTTTTTCCAACACATTTTATTTCTTTGTAGCACTGAAGTTTTGGCTTCTAACTCTTTAAAGTTTTAGAATTGGTAATTTCTTTCTACCTGCACAATGATTGTAAATAAAATAGGATGTTAGATATCTCAACTAACTGATCTTTCTAACTCCTAAGTATCTAGGTGTGAGTGCGTCCTTTTCTCCCCAGACCCTGAGTGTGGGAAAAATAGAGGAGTGAGAGCTGTGAAAGACAATCGCCCTTCTCTGAATTTGACTGATGGGCTGAGTGTGAAGATAGGAACTGAGGCTAAATCAGGGGCAGTCCCTGGCTGCATATGGAAGGGGAGATAGGTTTTTCCAGCACTGAAGGGGGAAAATGAGATTAGCCGTATGCAGACTGGAAAGTGTCAACCATTAGGAAGAAATAACAGAATTGCAGTTTGGGCTTTTTTTTTTTTGTTTTTATCTCAGTGTTGCTATTGAAGCACTAAACAAATGTGGGCAACTACAGTGAGATTTACTGCAGAACTGTGAGAGGGGCTGCACTTGGAATGTTTTCTTGGTGTTCATTTGTAGTTTAGACTGCAGGTAATTCCTGGCACAGGTGGGATTGGATGACAACGTGAGCATAATGCCATAGACAGCATCACCGGGCGTTCCAGAACTCTTTTCGTATTGAAAGAAAAGTTGGCTTCTCCTTTCTGTGTTACAACTGTGTTTGTTTTATGTGTGTTGGTTGCTAAAATATGGATCCAAATTGTAATATATGTTGCAAAATAATTCGTGCTAAAGCAGAAGCCATAGCATCTTCTACAGAAGACAGAAGAAAATACAAAGACCAGCTGAAAATACGCATTTCAAGGAATTCTTGCTACAATAAGACCCCAACTAGGTACATTTAAAAGGGGGTATTCTGAGAAATCTCCTGTCCTGACAGGCTCCAGCAAAAAAATGCATATCTGTGTGTTGGATAAGACAAGATGATATTAATCCAGCAGCGAGATTCATATCTAGTGATTCCAGGAACCGCTGTCTGACACAAACAACGAGGTAAGAGAAAGTAGCACCAGTATGCTAAAGGAGACCATAGAAGAAAAAAAAAAAACCTATAAAAGAGCCCCGCTAAAGACCACTTCTTGTGATCCAGGGAGGTTCGGACTGCGTAGTGTCCGAATTTGGGTTCATGCAGAATCGATGGCCGGGCTCGATTCTGATTAGACTTGTGGCTTCCTCAAATTCTATACGTTGATTGTTCAATAAATTCTAGTAAATGAGAAATTGGCTGAGTCGTGTATAAGGATAGTCGTTTATAACAAGTGTTTTGTTTCGTTTTGTTTCGGCTCTCGTTCAGTGCAGACGAAGCTGGCTCGCTGTGTGAGGGCGGGCCCGCCAGAGAGGCCGCGGGGCTGGCAGAGCCGCCGCGCCGCCCCGCCCCGGGCAGGCTCGGTAAGCGAGGAGCCCCAAGGCAGTCCGTGTCCTGAGAGCCTGTCTTCTGCCTTAATTAAGGCTTCTCTTCAAAAGACCGGCCTTTGACATCTCTGTGGATTTTCAGAGCTTGTCTCTCCCCTCATAAATGTAGGCACCCAGTGGAGATCAGGGCTTGCCCCCGTTCTTTTCCTGCCACAGGCCAAGAGTAATTCTGAAGTGTGGCAGAACAAATGGAGCAGACTTGGTGGATCTGCTGCTGTGGAAGTCTGCCCGCTGCCCCATTCCCTAGGACACACTGCAGCCGTGTCTGTGTGTATGGGAGTTGGGGGCTGTGTGCCTTCTTTTGATAGGAACTAAAATTAAAAGTGAAAAATCCCCCAAGTCTGAGGTTTCTCCTTTGCAAAGGATACTGGGAGGCAGATAACCACCCACTGATGTCCTAGTTGTTAGAAAAGAAAAAATCTGGTGAGTCTGAGGCAGCTGGGTTTGCCTAGGCTGGGAAAGCAAAGACCTGGGGAGCAGCTTTTGGCAGTGCTGCCTCCAAAAGAGTTAGAAGAGATGGAATCAGGTTTTCCTCACAGGAGCATGGTGGGAAGAGTCATGAGCTGCAACAAGGAAAATTCCAGCTGAATATAAGGAGAAAAAATACACAGCACGACCTGAATATTACTGGCACAGGGGCCTGGCAAAAACAGCCTTGGAAATACTCTAAACTCAACACAACAAGGCCCTGAGCAATCTGATGTGACTTTGAAATTAGGCCTGCTTTGGGCAGGAGATTTGACAAGGTGATCTCCAGAGGTCTCCCAGTCTTAATTATTCCTCAATTTTATGATTTCTTCAATGCTGCTGCTGCCATTCATAATGTTAATTGTAGTGTACCATATGTGGTGGGTTTATTGAAGCATGTCTAATAGCTGTGTTAACAGAATCATCCTCACCTGTGGGCAGGCCAAGAATTTTTGGTTCTTTCATTAATCTTGCTGAGGTGGTATAGTGTTACCTCCAGAAGGTAAAACCATTGGGAGTTTAATTTACATGTAGAGACTGAAGAGCTGGAAATAGTGGGCTCTCAGTCATAAGTAGAGAAACCATTTACCCATTGGATTAGGACACAAATGAATTGCTGACTGGCTACTGTGACTGTGGCGTCCTTGATCTTTTTTTAAGGTCTCTACAATTAAGTGCAAGCTTCTCCTGAAAGGAATTACAATTTGCAATACTCTTGAGAATGCTGGAAGGGTTGTACTTGGCAGAAAATTTTAATGTGACAGGGTTTTTGTCCTAGAGCTTAAATTTAATTTGCTCATGCATAATGCACTTAGTTGAGAATTTTCTGAAGTGGTGGAGTGTAACTCTTCTTTTTCTGCCTATATTCACTGAGACAGGAAAATCTTGCTAAACTTATAAGCCTCTAGTAATTTGATGGTTTGTGAAAGAGTGAGTGCAAGCTCAGTCCTTCTTTTTTTCAGCTTTTCTTTCTGCATTTCACTGTCTCAACCTATCCCCTTTTTCCCAAAGGGTCCTATTTAATACCTAAATTCGGGGTTATTAACTTTTTCACCAAGAAAGTTAAGCTTTATGTAATTATACAAGAGTGGCTACCTGCAATGAGGTTTATAGCTTATTACCAGTATGAAAATTTTGTAGACAGTTTTTTTGGTATTAGGGATAAGTGAGGGAATGCTTGATACATATGCCTTTAATAGATATGAGTATGATAAACAGGACTGATTTATTCCAGCTGTCTGTTCCTGCTGAAATCCACACCTTTCTTTGTTTCTCTAGGGTTGTAGTGCAGGCACAGGAAACTCTGAGTTCTGCTTAAGCCAAGCTGTGCATGACAAGACTGTGTTGTTTGAATTTCACAACATTAGAGTTACTGGAATGGTAGAATTTACAATGCTGTTCATGGATAATGACTGATAGATGTGCCCAAACCAAGTCTTATGGTTTTCAGAGGAGTTAGAGAAATGCTTTGCTTTGTTCTCATTTTACATTTTTCGCAAGGATTATGATACAGGATTATATTGCCAACCTTTTTTTTTTTCCTTTCCTTTTTTTTTTTTTTTTTTGGTTTATTTTTAATTTTTTTTTAAATTATTCTCCATTTGTTCACCATAGCTTAAAATCAACTGTCTGCTGAAGTGCTTACTGGTGAAGTTGTAGAAGGTTTGTTGGAATCAAAGGTCAATCCACTGGTGTCTGAAAAATGAATTCATTGTAACACGATGGTCACAATTCTTTGCTTCAGTATGGTTTTGGCTCTCCTGGAAGCAGCTCTCATTTGTCATCTGGAAGGGTTCAAATGACCATCCTCTGGCTAATATGCTGCCATGTTTCATCTTTTTGGATTGAAGGCTAAACTTAGTCCAGGTTCTCCATCAAACTGTGTGAATGGTGGGAGTTGTGTGCTTTGCATCCTCTGATTCTGGAAGTAAATTACTTATTTTTGCTTTGGCACAGAGACAGAAAACAAACACACAAGTTCTAGAATTTATTACAAGCATTCCACAGCCACAGAATCGATTTTATTACAATATTTTGCCAGACCCAGTGACAAATATACACAGTTTCAAGTAGATTTGTTTGTAAGACTGGCCTATAATGTCTATTTACATGCATGTTCACATTCTTGTGGACAGATAGTAAGGACAAATGGCACTACAGACTTTGTCTCTCATATCCCCTGTCCTTCTGGAGGTAGTTTCTGGCTTCTCAATACTTTTTTCAGATCCTAATTTTTTTTTCTTAGAGATTGTCTGATATAGCTACAATATTGTTAATGTTTTCTGAGTTAGACGGGAGGCCATTAGTGGATTACTACACTTGACTAGAATAAAGCTTTATTTCTAGCAGTTCAGGCCTTCATGTTCAAAAGCAACAAAATATTCCAGATTTTTCAACTGAAAGGTCGGTGTTCCACCTTAGAGAAGCTGTAAATAAACACTACTTTCTGTCAGTTTGTTGGTTTAGTTGCTGTTCTGTGCTTAATGGATCACAATTTTTTCTTCTGTGGCTTAAGGCAAAGCTCCTTGTTAGGTTTGCTTCTCTGGAGCAATTTTCTACTCTTTTTTCCTCACCCCAAAATCTTTCAAAATCTTCTTTTAGTACAGGGTATAAACTAAAGGACAAGTGAAACTATTGCCTTTACTAACACCTAGATTGAACAATACTGTTGCCTCCTGCAGATCTCTCTGGTATTTTAAGGAATAATTACTAGACAAAAAATCTGAGACGATAATAAGCAGAGACTGGACATAAGTCAGAATAATGTTCTATCTTAAATCCAGTTTATTGTGTCTCATTTGGTTTTCATCGAAGCAAACAATGATTTGATTCAGCTTGCCAAGTGGTTGTATTATGTGTGAGTCTAACTTGGCTGTCAAGGACAGTATCTCAAAAGGGTCTTTTTGAAAAACCTGCTCCTTTCTGAGCCGTATACTTAAATTTAGAATCTAGGAAAATAGGAGACTGCAGATAATTTCTTTACCTTTTTATTTGCTGATGGAACAAGGGATTTTTTCAATGCAAATGGTTTTAATGGCAACCAAAATTTCTGATCAGCTACAATAATCTGAAGTTTTAATCTCTTAGTTTGAATTCTTCTTGTCTAGGCTCTTGCATGTTTCTAGGAAACTTGTGCAAGGTCATCTCTGACTGTACTCAAATGGGATTAATTACCCTGCTTTCTGTGAGGCTTGACCTATACTGCCCAGAGGAAAGGATCTCAGTTCCTTCTCAGGCTCTGCTTTTTAAAGGAGTGTCATAACAAAGCAGAATAGTAACTTAAAAAAAAAAAAAGATTAAAATATTGTGCTCTGATGATTTATTCACAATTCTTGCTTCATCAGGACTGTCTTACTATGACTTTCCAGGGCAGATACATGAAGGATTCTTCAGTTTCAGTAATGAGACTACTGATTGCCCTGACATAGGGAATTGGGTTTGCCTTAAGCGTTTTGAGCATTTTTTTAGCCATTTGGGAATTTGAAGGCATTTTGTGTTATTTTGTTGCTTTTGAAGCAAACTATGTGCCCCAGAGGAAAGGCTGAAAAAAATTTTGAAATAGGAAAAGAAAGAATAGGGAGGGAATTAGTACTGGGTCAGAGAAATAAATACAGCAAGTATTTTGAGCAGTACTGAGTCATCCTACAGAGGTGCTGACAACAGGCTTGCATGCTTCTGTAAGTCAAAAAACATTTCCATGGTACAAAAGATGCAGCACAGAGGTCCTTATAGATGAATATTATTGCTTTACATATTTTATTTGCTACCAATAACCAGATTTCTGGGTAGAGTGGCACAACTTCATTACCATCAGCAAGGGTTCACTGGAGTAAGTATGAACAGAATTGAATTCCTCAGAGCTTCTGCTCTTATTGAAGCTTCAGGGTAACAGCTAATGCTCTACACAACATTTCCAAGAAAAAAATCATAGCTTAATTGAAATCAGATGTAGTGACAAAGCTGTGTCCCAAGGTCAAGGTGGGTGGTGGCCATTTGCCAGGAAATGTGTCAGTGGCTGCACCTACATCTTTTATTTGGGGACATGACTGATGTTTGAATAATGAAGAATAAAATTATTACATGCAAATCTCACTTTAACAAAACAAACATAAAAGGTGTTTGTCTGCCTTACTTGTTGGAGAATTTTTTTTTTCTGGTTAACTTTTTAAGCTGCTTTAAAGTGCTAGGATCTTGACTCTTTACCTGTGTCATATTAAAGGTACTGCACAAACTTGCCTTCTCACACTGAATCCAAAGCACTGCTGACTTCTGAGGCATAAATACACTGTAGAAACAGAAGCTAAGCTTTGAAAATCAGCAAGTGAAACTAGCAAGTCTTCAGGTAGTTGCAAAAGTTCAAAGACAAATAAGAAGCAGCCCCCTGTTTTAGAGGACCCTTCCAGGACCAAAGAAAACAGGGGTTTTACTCTGGAAGTCTCCCAGGGTGTGCTGTTTCTCTGCCCTGCTCTTCAGTTCTACTGGTTGTCCCAAGAAATATCTTCTCTGCTGTCTTCTGTCTGAAGTCAGGATAGCCTATAAATTGTTAATACATTCATCATAAGCTGTGAAGTAGTTACTGCAGAGAAGACTGGTGCTGTTTCAACTGCTGTGAAAATGTGTTTGTTTTGAGGGCTGCATAACTTGGAATAAATGTTTCATTAAATGTGTTATGAATGATGTATTTAACAACTAGAGCAGGTCAATAATCTTCAGAATTAAATTGAGTGGATTTTTATTAAAGGTTGCCTGTTTCAGTGGTGCATAGTTTAGTAAGCATGTGGGGCTTTAAACAAATGATTCATATGGTCTGTTATGAGTGCTTTATTAAATAGCTAGTCAATAGCTGCATTTACCAAATGAACTTAATTTATTGTATTTATTTTTTTCCTAAGGGTTTCACAGTTCATTATAAATGATTTATTGGACATATGTAAAGCAGTTTAGTAAGCTATATTCTGCCTCTTAAAATGAATGCATTGCTAGTAGGGCTTGGTATTGCTAACACTTTGTAATTGTTTGAACAGTGTTTGTAAGTTACTAAAACATCATCAGAAAACACAGGTTTGTTTTTTGTGTGGTTTTTTTTTTGTTTGTTTGTTTGGTTGGTTTTTTTTTTTTTTTTCCCAGTTCTTTACAAGTCATTGTAGATGATGTTTAAAACATTTACAGTCAGTCTGTAGTGTGGTGCTTTCTGTAGTTCACGCTTAGTGGTAAAAGTAGTTGTGGGAACTCCTCCCATATTTTAGTATTGTTTTCTTAAGCAGCAGCAATGAATTCAACGTTGCACATGGAAAAGATGACACTAAAACCTACTTCATAGGAGCCATCATCTAGGGAAACAAGGCATGTGGCACTCTGGCATTTTGAAAGTTGTCCTGCCTTATATTCCAGCCAAAGATGGGTGCTTGATATATTTTAGGACTGACATTTGGAGATGGCTTGTTACCTTTCTCTGAGAATCATTTCCTTTCAGCAAAGAAAATGCTTTTACTGCTTTAGAGGCCAGAGCAACCTTCAGTTAGAGGAAAAATAAATAGGGCATATTCTCATATTCAAGCTGATCTTCATTGTTGTGGATATTACTGCTAGTTGGGCTTTGACTATCCAAAAGAGCTACTTTGTCTGGCAGAATAACATTGGTGAAGGAAACAAGAACCTGGAGTAGAAACACAGTGAGAAACCCAAAGAGAAGGTGGGGCTGGGAGCTGCAAGGTCTCTGCTTTGGGGCAAGGTCCTTATCCCATTCTAGCAGTCATGTCTTTCTGTTTCCTTTTCCAGCAGTGTCATGAATTAACAGGTTTAATTATTACATTTCTTGGCTGACCCTCAAACTATTTTGAGCCTCAGCCATGGTCTCATCACCCTGCTAGTGTGCCCTTATCTTGTGGAGGCTGAAGGAGTCTGATCAGAGCTCCGTGAATGGGATTTTGTATGTGGGGGTGGCATCTGAAACAGAGCTTTTAAGCATACTGTGGATGCAAAAAGTATTTTTGTTGACATCATAAAACCCACTAAAAGCCTTGTCTGAGGCAAGGATATGGGCTACAGAGCTGAGTATGGATATTTATAGGCAGCCTACAAAATAGAAAAAACCTCACACTTTATTTTGATTGCTGTTCTGCGAAATGGTGTATATCACACATGAATAATTCATAATTTGAAAGCTTAGCTGAAAGTACCTTCAGAATGTGCAGCTGCAGTGGATTGTGCCCCTGGTTGTTTAGTTGTTGTTTTTTTTTCTTTTTTTTTTTTTTTTTAACAATATAGGATGAAAATTAATTTGGAGTTGTCGTATGGAAGCAGAAACAAATGTCAAAATACTTTTTCAAGGACTATATCTGGAGAAAGCATACAAAATTGTAAGTGTAAGATGCGCTACCACATGCATGACAGAAGAAATAAAGAGTAAACATGAAAAATGTTTTCTCTGTAACTATGCCCTGGAAGCAGAGGCAGCAGACAGTGATAGTGTTGGAATCATTTTGTATTGCACTGTTATCATTACTGAGAAAGAGCATAGAGGTTTGTTCTCTTCTTCAGATAAAAGTGAAGATGCTTGTATTGGCAGGGTGTGTTCGAATGCAAAGCATAGGTGGGCAGGATTAATCCATTTCTGCACACCATTCCATGTTCCAAAAGTGGTCTACAGCACATAAATTTAAGCTGCTTGATGACTTATTAGTTTTTGCCTCTGTCTTGTGGTTTCTTAAAAAGCTCCAAAACCAAATAACTGTCTTTATAGAACATCTTTCTGTAACTTTTTCTCTCCTTTCAATTTTCCTTCTTTTTTGCATTTCCCACAACTAGTTGCTGTACAGTGTTGCTAGTACTAGTTTTTGGCACCCTTTATTAAACTAACGACTCAGATGTGTTGTTTTTCTTTCTTCATACAGAAAAAGTATAAGTAAAAGTTTAAGTAAAGGAACATTGTAAAAGGCTGGATTCCTCTACTAAGCTAATGAGATTACAGAGTCAGCTGAGTTGGAAGGGACCCACAAGGATCATTGAATCCTTGCCCTGCACAGGACCATCCCCAAAATTCACACCATGTGCCCAAGAGCATTGTCCAAATGCTCCTTGAACTCTGTCAGGTTGGTGCTGTGAGCACTCCCCTGGGGAGCTTGCTCCAGGGTCCAACTGCTCTTTGGGTGAAGAACCTTTTCCTAATATCTGACCTAAACCTCCCCTGACATGACTTCAGGCCATTCCCTTGGGTTCTCTCATTGGCCACCACGGAGAAAAGATTCGTTAGCTCAGGCATGGAGGAGAAATAATCTGTGCTGTTCAGACCTTTGAATTCTAGTTTAACTGTACTGTGTTGCCTTATGGGCATTATGAGCACACACAAAATTATTAGGCCTCTTATTAAGTGGTGGTCCACAACTAATTTTTTCTCCTTTGCTCCCAGCTATTTTCTACTGCTGTTAGCAAAATCTGCTTTCTTTCTGATTTAGCAAATGGATGTGCCAAACATTGAAATAATTTGCTCATTGGATGGTGACAAGAGAAATACTGCACAACATGTGTTGGCCATGGCAAGTAAGGGCTTGAGACTGGAGCTCACAAAAGTCAATGGGAAGAAGCTCATTGACTGGATTGGATTTTAACTCAATCCTTTTGCCAGCAGAAAGAGAAGTTCAATGGGATGAGAAGTCTTGCCTGTCTGATATTGCATGAGAAGATATTTATGCCTGATATATTAGGAGATTTGTCAGCTTCTCAGCAGTGTTAACACAACTGTGTGTGCGCCATTCTTCTCAAGGCACTGGCATTATTTGGGTTAGATTTCACCTTGTGCCTTTTATTCATTTCTTCTATGAATATTCTATTAAACGATCTTAGAAGCCTCGGATCCTTGTTTTATGCTCCTGCCTGGCTTTCTCCCCTTTTTAAGACTCTGTGGTATTGACAGACTTTACAATGTGACTCCTATTTGCTACAGATTTATCTCTCTTACAGCTATTCTCACTCTCCGTTTAACTTTTCAGCCACCCTGCTCTTTTCCTTGGATTTGTTTTGTCTATTGCTCTCCATGTTTCTGCCACAAAGAGAATCCTGCTTTTTTACAATGTGGGAATTAACAAGGTTGGTGATGAACTGTAGAAAAGGCTCTTTGATTCTTGATGGCAGAGCCACACAGAAGCATGGTGATGTGTGTGAAAGGTGCATACAGTACAGTGGCAAAATCTGCGTTTTCCCAGTCTCTCCAGTCTCTGGTAGGTGTGTGTCTGTGCCACAGGAGCTTCCCATCTGCTATGGAATGTCCCAGAAGACGACTGGGAGTGGTGTCAATCTTTTTGGGTTATGTAGGACACATTTCATAGCAACTGCAGTCTCTGGGTTTTGTAGTTTGACTTTTTTTTTTTTTCTCCAGTAATCTGTCAGGTGGTTTTTCCAGACAGCCTTGATACCAGAGCATGGATGGAAGGACTTGTGGGGAGAGCAGGGGGAACAGGTTTGGGTTTTTTTTACTTCTTTGTGAACCTGCTTCTGCTGGTCACTGCTGTTAGAAGAACTGAAATCCAGGCCCCAAATCTTAAAAATTAGGAATACTGACTGAAAATACTAATCAGTTCCAGAGACTGCTCTATGAATATGAGAGGGTTTCTTTTGTGGTTTGTTACTGTCCTTCCCCAGGGAGCCTGGTGATAGGTGTAAGGAGGTGCCTGAGATAGTGGGTATCAAAGCCCAGCATGCACTGTTAATCAGGCAGCTGAAGAGGAGCCACATTCAGATTGCTGCCAGATGTTTTTCTCTGCACAGATTTTCAAGCTGTGAAGCCAGGGCCCTGCCAGGAATGATAAGGCTAGGCATAAAATATTGGAGATGGCATCATGTTGGCCCAAAGGGTAAGAATACAAAAGCCTGTCACACTTGGGGTTTAAAAAATTTTTGCAGGATTTCTGGGACTCAGTCTCATTTTTGAAAAGCAGTTTAAGCATTTAGGCACACAATAAGAAATATCCTTGGTGCTTGATTTCTGTTTCTCTGGTATCAGTGAGGATTTAGGTCATAGGAGCCCTGTGTGTTATTTATAAGGCTCCCAAGGCCTCTGAGTTGCTTTTCAAGTATCTTACCTGAAGTGGTGTTTATTTTTGAAGGAGATAGTTTAAACAGGTACTTGTAGATGTGACTGAGCATTTAACAGCTGCTGTGTGGGGTGGTCTGAGCAGTGAGATGTGGAGATCTGAGCCCTGCTGTTCCCTGTGCAGGTGCTTTAGGGCTACCAGCAAGGCATCGATGCCTTTCATGTTGTAAGCAGCTCTAGCCCTGTGCTCATCCAGTCTGATGCTCCAGTCCTCATGAGGACTTTAGAATATGATTATCATAATGAGGGAAATTACACTAATGCACATGTAAGCCTGGCTGTGAAAGGTGAGACCAAAGGCCTACTTGGCAGGAATAAAAGACCAAAGCAAGCATCAGACAGTTCTTCTTCTGCTCTGTTCCAGCTCTCAACAATCTGGGAGGGCAGACCTCCTGAGTTAGCAGTGGTTTCTGCTTACTCCATAACTCTTAATGAACTTACTTCATGAACTAGCACAGTCTGCTCATGAACCCACAGTTTTACTGTGTCCTGTGGCAAGGACTGCCACATGCACAGGAAACACCTCTAAATTCACTTGGTGCACCCTATTTCTGTTCTTGAAATAGGCACTGAAAAACTATAGCCTCTGTATACCACTCCAAATACTATTTCCCCAGCTACCTGGGGAAGAGAGAAAGCACAATTCATAGATTCAGCACAGTTTCTCTATGTAGTCTAGAGAAGTCTACCATTACCTGAAGAGAAGCTTCTCTTTCAGTAAAAGCCAATTGTTTGCAAACTCTGAGCATGGAAAATAGAACTGTAGCACATTCCCTCTGATCGAATATGACACTCACCTGGACAACAGCTCTAGATATTGCGTAGATCTGTTGTATTTAAAGAGGTTGTTGCACTGTAAAGCCCCAAATGTGGCCCCTGGAGACAGGAAGTTTGTTGCTATGTAAGTAACCCATGTTCCACTTACCTGACCATTAGGCTGGGAGATGGGGAGCCCTTCATTTTAATCCTTATTCAGGTTGTTTTCTGAAATGTGAGACAATCTGCTTATATTCACTTTTCTCAACTAAATGTTCCCAGTTGTTTAGAGATTAGTATTTTCTTTTATCATGAGAATCAACCAGCCAGCATTTTGTAAACAGAGAAGAGCATTCTTTAAGTAATTTTGGTATTGCTGATTCTTTTGATTTATTTAAAAATGTTAATATTTTTGATAATGCTGATGTTAAACTGTCGGCATGTATGTCTGCATTAAGAAGACCTTGTAGTCAATAGCTGAGCACTGGAAAGGCTGTATATTACATTTAAATATTAGTGAATTTTTAAAAAGTTATTGTTCTGTTGAAAACTTGCAAATAGTATCTGTAACCTTCAAGCTGTCTTTTCAAGTCACATTTTGGTTAGGAAGATAGAGTTGTGGCATCTAATGGATATAAATGCTTCAATGCTGGGCATATTAGAGAGATAAACATCAGTATCTGTTGCTTATGAGCAGTGGTTTATAGTCTCCCATTGTCTAGAAAATGTATTTGTATTTTCTTATCCCTTAAAATCTGACTTTCTGATCTTTTTCTACTCCAGACAGCAACTTAGACATTATTGGGAATATAAGGAAAATTAAAGTCCACTGTGAAATCACTTTTTATTACTATAGCCACTGGTATGAGATCATGTCCCTAGTAGAAGAATGAAAAATACAGTTCAGAAACAAGAATGATAGGAGTGTCTTTGAAATAATGAAGAAGGGTTGTAGTTAACAGATCCATCTATATCTATTTTGAAGCTCCCTTGTCCACAAAAAATATTCTCCATTCCAGTTCAACAACACTATATAGCTGTGCATTTATTTTAATGCCATGGCAAGTCTAGATTTATTAAAATAAAACTCTGGACCAAGGAGAGGCATCCTCTATTCCCATCTCTGTGGATGGGGTCAAGTGACTTGACCTTTTTTGTTCTCAAAATTTTTTATCTTCTGTACTTACTCGAGGACAATGCTGAACTGGAAAAAACTCTCCCAAAACACCACCACCAACACAAAACCCCCCTGAAGCTAATGCTCAAACAAGTGTCTGAGAAGTTTTGAGAGAATACTGGAAGACTGGTGTAAAGTAATTGCTTTTTTACATCTTGCTTGTGAGCAAGTTGAAGATCTTATTCACTGGAGTCCATACAGAATTGCATGGTTTAAAATAGTATGGAACACATCAAAGTCTTTCTGTCCCTTAAATGTCTCAGTTTTTCATTGCAAGGTGTGACCTAGATTCCTCACTTCTTCCCTACAGCAAAGCTTTCCTCTGTGCCACATAAAACGAGGGTTTAAGAAAAGCTGCCCCGTGACCTGTCCTTGCAATGCAGATCCCTTTTGGAGGAATTCTGCAAGTGTCACAGGCTTTCTACTGAGGAAGGGTCAGGAGGATTCTGTTTTGTACTGTAAGGAAACACAAGGAGCACAACAGGCTCTATTGCTTTGCTTTCACGTGATGAGCAGAACAAACTCCATGTGGGTGAGAGGAAAGCTCGTGTCTTTGCAAACAATTCCATGGGTGAAGTTTTGGGTGTTAAGGTCTTTGAACTGGGTCTTAATGTCTCTACCAACTTTGGGCAGCAGGTTTGTTACAGAGCCCGCACAGCCTGGCTCCTGAAACAGACAGGTGGGTCTGCACAAGCCTGAGTTTCTGAACTTTGGGGTAAAATGCCAGGTTCAAGGGGGGATGGAGATGTGGTAGGCGGTTCGGGAAGGCTGCACCTTCCTGGTACCTCAGCAGTGGGGAAAGGAAGAGGGCAACCCACGGCCGGGAGTTCGGGATAAAAGGAGGCTGCGCCCTCCGACACCTCGAGAGAGAAAACCCCGCGGGCTGTGCCCCGGTGGGGCTCTCCCTTTATTCGAATGAAGTTGCAGGCCTCCTCTGTCTCCTTTTTTTTGGACATAAACCTCTGGCGTTTGTGGAGTTTCCTGACGCTGACAATTCAGGAGCCTTTGTACATGTTCTTCTTGGAGCTCTGAGCTTTTTTTGTTCCTTTTGCAGGGTGTGGGTTCCAGGTATTGTTTTTCCAGCAGAAAAACTTATATAGCTGTAGGTGGATGCCCCACCCCCAGGCACACGTAAGCAATTAATTGCAACTTGTAGGTTTAATTGGGGGTTCAGGGAGTAGTGGGCACGGCATTGTTTCCATATTGTGCTTGAGAGTTGTTAAAGGGCTGCAGGGACCAGTTAGGACACTTCTGAATAATTGGGGTTTTCAATTACCTGGTCCTGTTCTCTCCTTCCAGGACAGGTACTCAGAGCACTAACAAAATTTTAGTAGCTGGTATTGTGTCAACAGTCCTATATAGCAGCTCTGATTTCTGGAGGTGTGATCAGTGTGGGATATGTAATATCCATGTGGATTTGTACGTAAGCTATATCCCTGTGTTCAGACAAGTTGAGCAGAGCCTGCTCAGAGCACTTCCACAGAGTAGTCTTAATGTGGAACAGTATTGGGAGGTTTTACATTCCTGCTGCAGCAGGAAGGAAAATGAAATAATGCATATTACCTTAATTTACTTTATCTGTCTTAACTTCTGAGTCTCACATTGCTTTCAGCCGTTTGTAAGGCCAAGGGAGACCTGTCTGTAACACCAGCTATTTTCTGTCCTAGGAGCAAGTTCCTAATTAAGTAAAATAGTGGATCTAATTCTGTTAGTCTTGAGATAATGTCAGAGATGGTTTTGATGAAGCCTGTGTGATCACTGCAGTAAACATTTACTTACAGCTCCAAGATGGCAGTTCATATTTATTTATTTATTTATTTATTTACCCTGCAAAGTCTCCTTTTTGTTGTTTCATGACAAATTCTCAAAGGCATTTGTTGCATGTAGGATTTGGAAGAAGGTTATTTTCCAGATAACTCTTGTATTTCCACTTGCAGCTTTAATATGACCTTTGTCCTAACCAGATCTTAAGCTTTTTCTGTAATTCTTAACAATTGAATGTTTCATTTTTTGAAGGCCTCTGACTTCCTTTCCATTTCACTGACCTAGATTTTCCTGATTGGGATTGATTACTGGGGTAATCTAAGATGCTGTCTGCTAAAGCCTTAAATTCTCTCCTTTGTATAAAGAGAAAATTATTTCTTAGCTTCCTGTTCAGAGCGTTGTCAGGAGAACCAAATTCAGATTTTTTTTGTTAACTTCAGTTTTCATTCCTGGGGAAGTGATTCAGCCTGGATTTTACTTTGAAAAGAAACAAAAGTGTAAACTGGATTTGCTGAGGCAACAGACCTACAAGAGACAAGACATCTCTGTGCCTTTTGCTGTGGGGCACCCAAGGCCAGGGGAATTGTTCTTCAGGCAGTTGGGATGTTAACAGGTGACAGTGACACCGCTGGGCTTTAAAAATCTTTGAGGGAAAAGTGGTGGGTGCTGCTCATAATGTGCTTCTGTCAGTCCCTGAAGTCCTGGAGGAATGTTACTGTGGATTTGGAGACAGTCCAGCAGTGCTGTGTGTTAAAATTTGTTTTGCTTCTTTTACTTGTTCTCTTTATTTTTTTTTTTAATCCCACCTTAGGGGTTTTGTTTGTTTGTTTGTTTTTCTTCTTGGTGTGGGGTGGTTTGTTTTTTCATTGTTCTTTTTTTTCCTTGTCTTTTGTCCTAAGCTGTAAGCAAAAGCAGGCAGGTATTATAGAGGTGTATTAAAATATTGCTGTGGCTCTCAAGTGACCAAATACTTCTGTAAATAAAATCTGAAAGTTTGGAGGACATAATTTACAGTTTAGCAAATGGATTGGAAAAAAGCAAGATGATAAATTTGCTAATAAAAATGAAGTTTCACTGTTTCTGACAGAAATAATTTACATATGCTATTATCTGCCTCTCAGTGTTCACACAGGGAATACTAAATGTAAATATTACCATGGTCTGGAAGAGAACATGTAATAACGAAGGAAGGATGTGTGTATGAGAGAAAGGGAGGTAGATATTTGGACTGATCCCAGCATACTTCTGGCTTTCTTACAATACTGAGGATATGGGTAGAGAGGAAGGACTGTTGATGGGTTAACAGCAGTACACATGTTCCATTAGGATTCATTCCTTTGTGGGATGAGAGGAATGTCTTAGTGTCTTGGCTAATGGCCAGCAATTAACCTGAAGATTTAATGACATTTCGTGTTATCAAAGTAGGACTCTGGAAAGGCAGTGAATGGGTCTGACATATGGAGGCACTTGTAAAATACATACCTTTTGTTATAAATAGCTCTTAACACACCTTGGTGTTCATGTGTAGTATTTTCTCTCTGGGAATCCCTCTGGTGACCCGCCCATTTCACAACACATTGTGGGGAAGTTGTGCATTATTTTTCATTATTTTTTATTAGACCCAGCCCATGTGCACTGGTGGCTGTAGCTGATCCTTATTCCCCATGTTCATTCTGATGTAGAAGAGCCTATACTGTGTTGCAGTTGTCTTTCTTTTAATTTTCATGGTTAGTCTCTTGGATGAAAGGGTATCTGCAGTAATTTTGTTTCTAGGTCTGATTTCATTGCCTTTTTACAAAAGTGAGTGCCAAGGATAACAGAACTTGTATTTTCTGTTAGCCTTTCTTAACACTTTGCCAGTGCTCTGCAGCAGGACATCCCATTTAATTCTGTTGAGTATAATTAACACAGAGTTAAAAATAATGATGCTTCATATTTGTTTTTATGAAGTTTTGCCTTTTTAAAAGCTTTGTCCTGTAGAAGCCCCTTGAAGTATAAGGCAGAAATAAACATGGTTGTCATTCAGTAGGAAAGTATAGCATTCTAGCTTGTGTGTCTTAAGAATTTTCTTTAAGATGTGAGGAATTATTGTCACTTCTCTTCCACTTTCAATGGATGGTAACATTTCTAGGAACTGTAGATTCTCAATCACATCAAGGGTTTTTTAGTAGTTTTGTCAACATAAATGCAGATCTTAAGTACTTGAAGATTTAGTTTTTGATACTAGAAGAGAGACAAACGAGACAAAAAGCACTTATTTTTATGAATAATATTTTAATAAGGGTGCTGGAAGCATACTAACCCAACTTCAGGTTCCCTTATTAAGTGTCTGCAAAGGGAAAGTGTTGTCAGCACTATGAAGTCTCTTCAATCAAACCTGAAGTCTTGTGGTGCAATTTAGAGCCTGCTGTTAGTGGTATTTAATGTAATGGTGTGGCGCTAAGTACACTTTTGAATGACATCTGTTGCTAAAGATTCTGTAATTTTGAAGACTTAAATGTTTGCTAGGTCCTAATTCAACTGCATTTTCAATTGTTTCTCAATTCATATGATAATCAGACTGCTCAGAGTTTCTAATTATTAATACTGTTGTTTAAAGAGTACAGTGAGCAAAAGCATGTCTGTGACCAGATGCTTTTAGAGTTGTAAGCATTAAGATGATAAAGCTCACATAATTCGCAGCCCATCATGTGCAGGAAAGTGATTAGAAAGCAGCTAAACCTGTCTTGTCAACCTTCTAGCTAAAAAGAGAAGTCGGTATTTGTAAGCAACATGATAACATTTTAACTGAGAGATGAATGTCAGCATTTCCATAAATCTCCAGTTTAGAAAATTAAAATACTGTGGGGCACCATAAAGGGCTGAAGCTGACATCTAGTTTCAGTTCTACAGGCTGTCAAGGACGTTCAGTTTAATTGCTAGGGGAAGGCAAGCACAGAATTAAAAGGAGTAACTCTGGTGATGAGGATTTCATGTTCTGTGTGGATTGAACGTGTAAATCCCTTTCCTCTCCCTGTCTTCTTTTATCTTTCTACCTTCACTTCAGGTCCTTCCATCTGCCTGCCTCCCGATTTGTTTTTACCACTCCTCCTCAGTAGCTCGGAGTCTGCTCTACTTTTGGTGCCTGTGGCAGCTTTAACAGGCAACATGTGCGTTTTCCCTGGTAAATGTGGCTTTGCTCTGGCTGCTTGCATTTGGGGCTTTTAATGAGAACCTGCCAGTTTGCAATCTATGGCATTAGTCAGCACGTTACCTCCGGGCAAGTCTCTGAGATGCCCTTCAGTCTTCATCTTCCTCTGTGACAAAAGATGCTTTGCTGCCGACATTCCAGTGTAAATAGACCATTATTTTCTGGAAATCTCCAATTGCTGTCTGATTTTAAGATGGACAATGACAAGCAAGCTGAGTCCCCTGCTCACTCACCTCTCAATTCTAATTCCATTCTTTCAGTTTTCTCCTATCAGCTTCAAAGTGTCGGCTGATATTTTCTTATTATTTTTTATTAGGGTCTGGTATGTGCCAGTGCTGCAGCCTGGAGGAAGTATCACTCCTGCAGAGCTGAGTAGGGAAACACCGGAGGAAACTAGGAGACAGGATAAGGAATAGATTATTTTGCACTGATTTGGCTTTGACTTTGCCTGCTCATGTGTCCGTGAAAATAGAAATCCAGTGAAACAGTTTGGGGAAAAAAATTGCCTGTCAGAAACAGGCGAAGTTACGGGGTGATAAGAGGGAATGTAATTACGTTGTAGCACTTTTGATACCCCATCGTGTTTCACCATGGCACGCAGTGCCTGACAGTTCTCACACAAGAGGGCGCTCCGGGAATTTTAAAAGAAATACTGGGATCTGCTAGGACTTTCTTTTACATGCATGTGTATTTTAATGTGCCGTTTTCGAAGCTTTCATGCTTTAACTAAGGTTCAGTCTCCGAGCCTTAGAAAGCAGTGTCTCCTATCTATATTTACCTGCACAGTAATCAATAGAAATAACTGTTCTTATTGTGACTTTTAACCACTAAATCCACTCAGTGAGAAGGAATGATTGGCAATGAATCTCAACAGTGTAACCATGCAGATTGTCATAACAGCTATGTAAATAGTGGGTGATTACTCTTGTGTAAAATGTAGTATTTGTGTAATGTTAGTCAGAAATAGGACCTGGTTTTCATTTTCTGACAAAGCAAATCCTTGTATTGGGGAAGTACTGTTACATTTCTAGTACCTGGAGAAAAACACCTGCTTTTAGGCTAATGTAGCAAAAAAACCCCATTAATAAACCAGAATCTCCACAGAAAATCACAGTATGAAGGTGGTTCTGTAAGGATTTCTGTTTGTTATTGTGGGGGTTGGGGATTTTTGTTGGTTTTTTTTTTAATTTTTTTTTGGTTTGCACATTAAAGAAGTATGTTCAGCTGAGATCACTCTCTTGGGTACAGTCAGAACAGGGCAGGACATCTGGCATGTCGTTGAAGTTGGAAGGCAATAATAAAGAGTGGTGACACACTTGTGAAAGGTGGAAATTTGGAAATTCCATTTCTTACTGAGTTCGTCTCATCTGTTGTCACTTAGGTGTGATGCCATTTGAATGCTCACTAGCCTGGTTAGAACTTGAACTGGATGCTGTGAAGCTGAAAGACTGTGTAGGTCAATTAGTACCAATTTCCATGGTCAGAAATATTAAATGTTGGTGTGAGAGCACTGACTTTCTGGCAAGACAAATATGTTAGATCTGGTTCTGATTTTTTTTGGAGCTCATGGGATCAGGCTCTTCCACTTCTCCAGAAATGCACACCCTTTCCCATGAATTTGTTATCTCCTACCTACACTGTTTTTAAAGGGAGAACTCTTGCTTAGCAGAGCACCAGCCATAGTTAAGCACAAGATGTTAATGCGTTAGTTTTGCAAAGCAGTGTTCTTCTAGGCTTCTTGTGAGTATTCAGACAGGCGATATTTTTCTTCTAATGTCTGGGCATGCAGATCAGCGCTCTGTCTTTCAGGACAGGTAACTGTGGAGGGAACCAGTCTCACCCTCACTTAGCTTCCCAATGAACTATTCTTTGTTTTGCAAAATTAACATGTAAACAACCATAAATAATCCCATTACAGTGCTATAGCTGTACAGTCCGGGTAAGTTTGAGGATATTTTTCAGTGTCTGTAAATGTGGATGATAGCTTTTAGGAGGGTATTTAACATTCAACCTCTATTTTTCCCTGGTAATGAGTTCTGTGGCCTAGTAAGCTAATGTATTAAAGAGTATTTGCTGTTAATTCACTTGTTTTGCTTCTTATCTACTGTCTTTCAGAACCAGTGACTGGCCCTGTTCTTCACCTGTTGATAGGCTTACAGGCCTGGGCAGGCCCTCTGTGATCACCCCTGTGATCCTGCCCGAAGGCAGGATCAGCTATATTGGTCCTTTGGGCTGGCCATGGTCTAACCACTTCCTAACACCTTCAGTGAGCCAGACCTTGCAGGCTAAACTGCTGTATTTCATTACAGTCTGAAAATGTTCTTATCGGTCTTGCTGAAACTTAATCCCTTTACTACTTGTACTTTTATGTATTTGAAGCATATCACATTGTCATCTCTCCTTCAAATTAATGGAAACATTTACCCCAGCCTTTCCCAATATTTTTTTAGAATCTCTGGTCTGATCTTTCTCATTGCTTATCATTCTCTGGATTCCCCATTTCATTTCAATTTTTTTTGATGTGTGATGCTCAGAAGTGAGAATGATATTTTAACTGATATTTTACAGTCTTGCAGTAGAACAAAAGTATTTACAGATGCTTCTGTACAGAGATCCTATGTGACATTTACTTTATTTTTTCAAGGCAGACAGAGACATTTTAATTGCTCACTGGGTCTTTAACAGAATGATGTTTCAATTTTGCTATTTTCACACTCTTAATCAAACTTGGAGTCTGATGAGTCCAGTCTTATGTTTCCTTTATAAGCAGGCTAATTCCAGATTTTTCAATCGGTTACATGTGCTACTGTCATGGAAATCCAATTCTTCTGTTTCTTCTAAAATGAGGATACCAGAACAGACTTTGTATCATTTGCTGTCAGTTTAATAATATCTTAATACTTTCAGTAGTTGCCACTCCTTCACAATGTAAATCAATGGCTTTATTTATCTTCAGTCATTAATCCACCATGAACAGGAATGGTAAAATGCAGGATTTGGTTTTCTTTTGCTTTTTCTCTCTGTGCTTGTAGTTAATCTGGAAACTAGCAATAATAGTTTTAATTATTCTCTTCTACATATATGACACTCCTCAAAGCTTCCCTTTATCTTGATGGGGTAGAATTGAGTTCATGATTGAAATTTCTCCACTACCTAGCCAGCTTTTTCCCTTAACCTAAGTAATTAGATATTACATTCACATGTTGCTGTTCTACTCTGAGACTAGTGTTATTCATTTTTCAATGGAATTTTGAACTTATCAATAAGCACAAAACATAGATTTTTTTTTTCTTGAGGAGGAATAGATTGAAGGTTTTCCAGCTTCTTGATCCTTCAGATAGAAGTGAATCTTGTTAAAAAGTAGCTTGCCTTTTCTCATTTGTTTTACATTATCTGCTTTTCACCATGAATTGCACCAGTTCTTTTTTGATTCACATTTCCTAAATCTCTATTTTATATTTTCTGATCTGAGGCCCAGGCAAGCACAAAACATGAGAAACAATCAAAATGTTAATGTAATTTTCAATTACTTTAAGCCCAGCCCTAGTGCTCTCTTCCTAGAGAATGACCTTCATTTTTGTCCCTGCAGGGAAGAAATCTTCCTTAGGCAACTATAGGCCATAATATGCTACTGTTTTTTAAGCAGAATTCCCCATTGATTTCTTCAGGGAGTTCCACTTAAAATGCGACATCACGGCAGAGCTCAGTCTAGTTACATATATCAAATGAAAGGATGCAGTTCACATACATTTTTGAATCTTCTGTCTAAGCTGCAGTGGCCACTAGAGGGAATGAGAGATCTCAGACGTTCCCATTTCAAAAGAAACATTTTTTTTTTCTCTGCTTGGTTTTAGATTAATCTGTAAGAAATAACTGCTAATCTATATTAGCTTATCATTTTTTAATTATAAGAAAACAAGTCGTGTGCATAAATGTTTGTGATTCTTATCTCCATTGTGTGTTTTTTAGCTCTTCAACAGAAGTCAGGTTGGTCCCAGAAAAAGATTTGCACATCATCAGTACAAAAATTAAAAATAAAAGGGATTCTGGTTAAAGAGATGTGTTTCTTTTGCCCCTCTCACAGAGCTCTAGATCTACGGGCAAATTGTTGGATTAGTGTTGCAAACTGTTGGGGCCTTCACTTACAGGATTGTCAGACTGTTTATGCCAGCTCCTACTGACTGTAGAAGAGCAGACATCTTATGTTACTGAAAAATCTAAATTGCATTCTGGACAGATTGACACTGATGCTTTAAATTGTGGGTTTGCAATATGATAATTCCTAATCTCAATAGAAAAGAGGTGTCAGATTCAGTTTTACTAAGGAACTGATTGTGCTTTGCCTTTTAACTTAAGAATGCTACAGAAAAAATCCGCTCTTTTTGGCTCTAAAATTATTTTCCCTTCAATTTTTAAACTGTCTGTACGTAAACACAGTGTACATAAGCAAATGTGTTCCTTCAAGTTTTTAGTTACCCATTTTCTGTAGGCATGACTTAATCTTACCTGACCTCAATATTTTCTCTGTGTTAGCTGTTATTAATCCTGAATATGCATCAGGAATTGAGCATGAGGATGTTTGAAATAGATCAGTGCTCCAAGAAGTGGGGACTTCCTCTGAGGAAAAAACAAAAAGACACTCTCTGGGTTGAAATATGTGCCATAAGATTCACTCAAGTCTCTGTGGTTCTTGTCTGAAGAAAATTGGGGAAAAGCTATGAATGTTAGAGTAACTTAGGGTCCTTAAATGTATTTCCATATACGGTAACAGAAGCATATGTGTGAGTAGAAATGGCAAGATAGTGGGAAGTTTTTCCTTCACATATCCAGAATTATATTATGCTGAGTGGTTTAGGATCCTAAAAAAAAAAATAATTAAAAAAATCTGATGTTCTACAACATTTGTTGAGACTCATACAAATTCTACTCCCACGTGCTTCAAAGGACAGACATCCTGAGTGTGTGACACAGCTGACACAACAAGCCAAATTGTTTAAATACCCCTTTTTGAATGGGGAAGGAGGAGTGATATTGGTGAGAAAATCCTAATAATGAGAGCTTTTGGGGTGTTTTGATAGCAGCTAGTGTAATCATGAAGTGGTGAACATGCTGTTACAACCTTTTCAAGATGAATAATGTTACACTTGAAAAGAGGCTTAGGATGAATTTACTGATAAAGCAAGCTTTTATAAGGTCTTCAGTATACACAATACTTACTGGCACTGGACCAAATTATCTAAAAGAAATATGTGCATGCCCTAAAATAAATAACTTTAGGCTGTCTTATGACTTCCAAAATACATACTAATTTAAGACGAATAGATCTTGATATCTTTTGTCCTGAAATAACTTACCTAACCTCAGTATTTGTACAGTGTATATTTGGATCACTTGCGAATATTAACATGATCCAAATTGTTACCCTGTGCAAACATTTACTAAGGCAGTGTGAGGTGTAGTCTGTGGTCTGATGGAACTTAAAATGCCAATTAAAAATGATGACTTATTTAATGCCAACAGGCCATACCCTGCAGTGCTTACTCAAGCAAAATTCTAATTGACTCCAGTGGGAGGTTTGCTGAAGTGAGGTGGAGAGAGGAAGAGGCATAAGCAAAGGCACAGCTTCAAATATTACTCCAGGCATCATAAGGGGCAGCATTTTTTAATCCCTGGCACCAATGAGGAGCCTGTCTTGCTTACAAAGACTTGAAAGAACAGGGATTTCTCTGCCTATCTGGAACTCCCTGCAATTGTAGCTCACTTTTAGGGAATGTTTTTGCTGAAAGGTGACCTTTCATTGAAAATTGCAGATTTCATGACAGTGAAATAACTCATGAGCTTGTATGTGTTTTCACAAATGGATGTGGGATGCTGAAATGGGGGGTAAAAGGGGAGATGACATCAAAAAGTACCCACAAAAGTAAAACTCGACAAGAATATTTCTATTTTTTAAAATGATTTAGAGACAAGATAGCTTTAGAAAACAAAGTTGCAAACAAACAAAAAATGTGATTTCCGTCTCTCTTGGGCTTCATTTATGCTCTTCTGGTTCTCCATGTCCTGCTCCAGCAGGACAGAGAAAACTCTGTGCATTTTATCATGAGTTAGTAAGGTATAAGGAAGGTCATCCAAGTGATGTTCTGTTTGCTGTCCTTTGCCCATTGTTTGACAAGTACTTTGATGTGCTTTTTGAAATCCCTATAAACTACCTGTTGAAGATTTTGGTTGCTACTACTTGAGATGTGTTCACTGGACAGAAAAGTTAGAAGGTTTTCCTAAACTTGTTCCTAAATGCTTTTGGCAGTATCAAAACCCCTAGAGAGCAGACTTGATTGATTACTATTGACTGACAGATTAGTTGGTTTGTTTGGGTTTTTGCAGGTAGTAGGTTACTCTGTATTCAGTGTGCACCTATAAATTACAGTGGTTTAGTTGCCTTTATTTTTAATAATGCTTTAATTTAGTATGCTTCTGGCACTGCTTTGCTACTGCTGCATTTAACTCAGGAGAGCAACTTTATTGCAGACCAACACACATTAAGAGGTGTGTGGTACGATGTTAAACAAAACTTTAAGAAATACTTCTAGAAGTTTTGAAACCTAAGACAGAACAATTTAATAGACTTGACTTTTTATATCTACATATTTTTAAATTATAATATCTTAAATGTGGACATTTGAAATGGATTATATACCTCTCTAGTAATCTTTGTTTTACCTTCTTCTCCTTACTGTGTTCTCAGAAAATAGAAATGGTTTGAGTATAACGAAGAAATGAAAGTTGAGCTGATATGGTCCTCTTGAAGACTTTAGCCATTTATTGTCAGAAATACTGTTTTTTTTCTTCTAATTTACTATATCGTTGTGAGCCAATGATGTCTTGCTCAGATTTGCCATCTTTGTGACTTTATTTTTAAATTTTTTGAATTTTTGAGTTTTGCTAATTTTCCTGTGAGATAAGCAGATGATCTATTTAGGGAATAAAAAAAATGCTATTTAAGTGCAGCTGCTGTTCCAGCAGTGGAGATGTCAGCTGTTGCCTTTGTGGTAGAGGTTTAACCAGTGGGCACGGACATATCAAAGGGATGGGAAAGGCACATGTTCAGTGTTCAGGTTCATTTCTTTATCCTTTTCTGATTTCCATACAAGAGGAAAAATGACAACTCTGCCTTGGAAGGCTAAGCATTAAATTTAGAGAAGGAGAAAATATAAATAACATCTCTGTTTTTATATATGACATCTCCACCTCTGTGGTATCTTTCTAGCACAGAGTATTGAAGCTATCTGAAACTCATTTACCTTTGATAAATGTTGGAGGTTTTCCTCCTCTTTGTGATCCTGTTTCTTAAATGACAGATATTTAAGAGGAGTGCTCAGTTGATTTAGAGCTCTTTACTCAATGCTATCTAAAACTGTGTTTAAATCACTGGAAATTTTTGTAATAGATTTTGATGTCAGCAGTACTGTATTTTGAGAGAATTATACTCTACTAAGACTTTGTTCTTGATCACTGCTAAAAAATGAGAACTGTGCAGTTACCGTAAATTTCTTTTTTGGTGGTAGTGTGGCACTCCATTGTCATATTCCATTGTGACTATGACAGTCATCACAGTACCATAGATCATGGCAGGAGTAATAAATAAACTGGACAATAACCCTGTATGGATTGTGCTTGAAATACAGTTTTCATACTGATGTACCCCTGCTCCAGACAGCTGCTTTAAATGGTGCCAAGTATTATGCAAGTCTGTAACATTTACCTGTCTACACTTAGATTTTAGTATTTAATATGCTTAAAAGCTAGTAATTTTATTTTTAAAAGCATGTCTGATGCTGTAATTATAGATAATTAATTGTTAAATAGTAACTTATTTTTCTGTCAAGAGGCTTTTTTAATAAAGGTGGTAGTTTGGTCTTGCTTTTCTTTTTTTACTTGCAATAGGAAATTTTCATGGACTATTGAGGATATTTTCCAAGTCATGAGATACACAGCTTATGTTCTTTCATGGAGTCTCTTTCATAAGTAGAGGTTGGTTTTGAATTCCACAGTGCAATGAAATTTGGCACTATCAATATTCTGCACAAAAATACAGTGCCTTGGTGATCACAGAAAACAAAAAATCCCACCCCATGTGGAAATTTAAGTTCACTTCAACATGTGAACAAACTCTCACCAACAGTTCGTAGTTCTTATTCAGTGTTTCCTTATTGAATGTTTTCTACTAAATAACTGCATGCCTTAAAAAAAAAAAAAAAAGAGAATGGCAAGGCAGTACTTGCATATAGGCCTTGGATTTAATGTGATGGTGGTGTTTTTGTTCTGTCATAAGTGTGTGTCTTTTAACATGAAGTTGTTAGGAGAGCTGACAGCTATTTAGGTGGCTCATAATCAGGGAATGTTTAATGTAACAGCTCTGGTTTTGTAGATCAATTTTTCTATTGGATTTTTGCATTCTGTATCTGAAAATTTAATTTATTGTATCAAAAACTGATTTAAATAGACTTGCAATTTGGGGCTGACTTTGATCTGTCTCTGACTAAAAAACTGAACAGCTTTATCTTTCTATCATTTTATTTCACAGATGTGTAATAGCTTCAAGTGCTTAAAAACCACAGTGATTTAAATATTCTCTTTCTCCTTATCTTTTTTCTTTGGTTCCTGTAATTTAACAGTGCAGGTGAAACGATGAGAACTGTGCAGATTTTTTTTTTTTTACATTTATTAATGGTTGACTTCATTACAAACTGTATGAGATTTTTTTGCCTTCAGCTATAGCCTTTAGTTTCAGCTGATTTCCACTCATGTTTTTTTGTGGAGGTTGTGTTTGAATGCATATTCAAAGACTTAACCACATGTGCATGGGTGTCTGCAGGGCAAGTGACTGCTGCAGTCCTTCTGCTGACATTAGAGACCTCTAGTGATCTTAAAATCAAGGCCATTCAGAGCTGTGTTCCAGGTCAGCAGCAGATGTTTCTGGGGGCTAAAATGTACACACTTAAAGCATGGTGATTGGACAATATTTTATAAACATTTTTTTCCCCTTAAGGTTTGCTTCTTGCTAAGTATCTTGTGTGTGGCCATTATAAAAGTTGTACTTGTTAAGAAAAATGGCTTTAAGTGAGTTTGCTCTCCTGAAAGGCAGCCTGTTTCCAAGACCTATGCCAACTGAAACATGTCCTACTAATTATGGCTGTAGGGAGACCAAGCCAATAAAAGACTGAACTGTGCTTGTGGCAGTCATTCCTTGCACAAGAGGACACACATGGAATTTATTCTCATTATTACTTTCACAGCCTGGACACTGGTGACTATTCTCTGTTACACTGGTTGTGCGCTCTTGCTGCTTGATCTTTCCTATTGAGCATCCTTTTATGTTTCTTAGAGATTGTAAATGTTTGTTTTCTAGATTTGTTCAGTTTAAAGAATAGTAATTATATTTGCTTTGTAGTAACAATGCCATCTAATCCATATTAAACAGTACAACTATACATGTAGACTAGTTTCCAAGGAAACATCATCCCCTCCCCTGCCCCTGAACCCCTCCTGGAGCTTTTGAAAGTGAAGTGTCTTACTTTAATCACACCCTGTTGTTGCCATCCTAATCCTGAACTCATATTTCCAACAAAATTACAGCTTTTTAAATGTTTGCAGTGCTGTTGTGAAGTTTGCCATGCATTCCAAATGATTTAACATACTTAAATGGTATTGGAACAAATTACTGCCTTCATTATGACAGACAACAGATGAGTACGTTACACTACTTAGTCTCAGCTTCTTTAACTAAAATACTGTGATTGCTTTCTATCCAGTAGTTCTGTAATCACTCTTTCTTTATGTTCACTGTAAGAATTAAGACAGCATTTTTGTAGTCTCTTTAAATGGCACAATCAATATAAATCTTGGCCATTGATAGGAAGATGATAAATTATTTCATTTATGTGCCAATGTGAGTAGAATGGTGGTTTAGTTTTAAACTAAAATTTGACAAAGATGCTTTCTTATTGTTTTGATTCTATTGACAGATTTCTTGAGGTAAATTTCAAGAAGTTGAGCGTATTTACTGGAGTGCTAATAAGATCTAAGCTTGTGATTTGAGGAGTGTCAAATTACATTCATACTTGCATCACTAGATACCTGCTTTGGCTTACAGGCTAAGGAAAAGCAAAATTGCTGACTCAGTTAAAGATAGGATTGACCAAGGTTTGGATTCGTTGGTGTGAAATTCTTCCTCCAAGGTTTACAAACCAGAACCTGCTCTGCAGTTTCATGCCTTCCTGAGGGGTGTCTGTCCATGGTTGCTCAACTTGCTTCCTTTTTCCAGGCTTTCCAGCTGTGATGTTTTGCTGCACATGCTGGGTGGATGTTCTGGTGATCAGATGAAGTGAGGGAGGTGGTCTGCTCTGCATTCATTGCTCTTCTGGCCAAATTCAGATTAATTTCATATCAACTGCAAATAAATCAGAAAGTTTTGTCTGCTTTACTGTCATCTAAGACAGCCAGTGAAGACATGGTGTCTAGACAGCTTCTGTATTTCTTTGGTTTAAAAAAAGGCTTAAAGTTAGTGCACTAATAAAAGAAGATGCTTAAGAACTGTGTTCTGAATTGGGAACTGTAAAATAAAGGATTAGGAAAAGAAGTTTTTTCACATATCTTCATATTTCTGACAAAGTGTTTGGAGTTACCAGCAGGTGCTGTGGCAAAATGTCAGCATTTTATATATGAGGAATCAGATACCTTTGTGCAGACAAGTATTTAATGACACACTGCTGGTATTTTTTATTTTATCTGTGCTTTGCTTTTGAAGGAGCTCTCAGTGAAGTTACACATCCACATAAAGCTGCAGGCACAGAGGCTGCCTGAAGCAGTTGAATCTTTGACTGACTGCTCCTGCCCCTCAAGGCATGGGCTGTGCTGGCCTGTGTTCCTGCTGGGGCCAACTTCTGGGGATGTAAAGTGTGGGATGATGTGGGGAAGAAGGGGATGCTGCTCTCCTGGGATGCTGGAATGATCCTGTGCCATCAAAAGGAAAGTGTTTCCAAGAAGTGTTGCTGAGAAGTGAAACTGGTACTTAATGTAAGCATGTCCTATACAGACCCCAGAATATATCTGAGAAATGCCGGATCTTTGCTCACGGAAGTTTTCAGAAGTCTCATAAAGTCAAACACACTTTTCCAAGGACTCTTTGCCATTGCTTTGAATTACTCCTGAGGAAATTACCTAAAGGGCTTGGAGAACTGAGATGGTAACAAATATAGTGCAGAAATAATTGATCCTTTTGGTTTATTAGGTTGTGTCCCTGTTGTGGAAGTTTTGTCAATAACAATAACACTGTCTGCAGTTAGTCTGTAGCTAGATCAAACATTTCGTGGGGTTCTAGCTACATGATTTCTCCTTGAAGAAGGTGATCTATTATTTAATTTATAACTAAGTCCTGGGGCATCTTGAAGAACAGCATTGTTATTTATCTTTGCTATTCCAGGCAAAAGTCCACTGGTTATGTACAGCACAAGCTTGAGTTTGTGAAAATCTGGCTTGCATACAGTTGATAATGATTTTGGAATATTTTCAGAGTAGAATTAAACAATTAACTTCTAAATTTGATTTGAAAGTGTAGTGTGTTTGAAGGAAACCTTTGAGTACAGTTTTGCGGAGCTCGTGCTTGTAGTTCTCATACAGTGATTTGATTTGTAGTTTATATTTTTTTTAAAATGCATTTGCTTTTAGATACCAGACTAGCACAAGAAATGTATTACCTCAGTCAATACCAACACTGCCACTTATTTCTCTAGGGTTGATAAAGATCTGTTTGCCTGGAGTCAGTGCTGAGGTGTGCTACCTCACAATTAGCAAGCAGACTTACTCAGGGTTGCTCTTTACAACTGTTTGGATGCTGGGGAGTTAAATTGGTTCTGTGTTGACATTTTAAATGTTTCAGCAGCCCTGTACAAAAATCTGTTGCTGCAATTGCTATGCTGGCTTTTCTGCATTAGTCACATTGTGCAAAGTAATTTCTGATGGTTTCCTTTAGTAACCTTCATATGGTAAATTAAACCTTGAGTTCTAAGCATCTGATTGTACTGACCTTCACTCGAAGGAGGTTTTTTATTTAAGCTTCCAGCCTTCTGTCAGACAGAAACATGATCGCCAATAAAAATAAAATAAACACCTAGTCTTGCACCCTCTGCTTACTTGAACAGAAGTGTTCATAAATGTATAGCTCTTAGTTGGGCAAATACAGGCAGCCTGCCGACTACATTTACATTTTAAGATTTACTGCAGTGAGGGTCATTCCAATTCAAAAGAGAGTGTTTGGTAAATGACTTGGCAAGCAAAATGACTTTGTAGTGTTTAAAGGAGCTCTGCCAAGAAATTGGCGGAAAAATGCTTGTTGTCTGGTTGCACCTTTTGAAATGAGAGGGGAGAGAAGACATTTGAATTTAGTAGAATAAAGTGTATGAGACTCCCTTAGTCAGTGACGGAACTGCCATATTCTAGCATGTAATTCCTTGTGATCTCTGCCTTGAAAATGCTAATTAAGGGAGAAATTTGATGACCAATGGAAATCAATGAGAAAGTGTCTAATGAGTGATGCAGCCATAAATGGCAGTTACTTTTATAGTTATTCAATGGAAGTTCCAAACCCCTTGTCCTGAAATGCCAGTTTAGTATAGGCCGTACAGCATATTCAAAATATGTTGTGAATAGTTCAGAACAGTTTGAAGGAAAGTCACCCTGCAAATCAGGAGATCCAAATTCAGTGAGAGACCTGAAAGTTTATTTTTCTCACTGTCAACCACACAATCATGGGATGCCAGTATTTGTACCCAAGTGTCTCTTCATCTTGTCTTCTGGCAAGTGGGCTCTGGTGAGCTGTGTTAAGTGCAACACATTCTCAGTTTAGCTGATTCTTCAATTAGTGCAGTTGAGGAATGGGGCCTCTGGCCCAATATTTGTATGACACTTGAAGCACTAACACAAAGAAACCCTGTGAACTGTGTGCAGTTCTGATCTTACTTGTAGGAAGTAGAGACTGGAGGTAATTATTTACATTTGTTTCAGATTAGCAGTTTCCTGCCCTTCATAAAAGAGATAATCTTTCCCTGTTTTTTTCTTTTGTATAGCCTATACAAATATGCTATACAAAAAATAGAAATAGAAAAATTTTATTATATAAAGTAGAAAATATTGTATTTTACTTGCTCTTCTACTTCCTGAATGGAAAAGAAGAGTAGGAAGGAAAGAAAAAGCTTTGCTTTCTGAATGGAAACCTGCATGACATGGCTAAAGAGTGCACCCTCTTCTTATAACACATGATCTACATCCAGATTAATCAAAGGTGCCCTGGGGATAAAAAGTCAAGGCTCTTCCAGACTACAGGAGATGGTGTGGTCCAGAGGTGAAAAGCCTCCCCAGAAATTTCCCTGCCACAGTCCTCTGCCACTTAAAGTAAAGATTTAGTTCTAATCTGGCACTGTGTGATTTGTTTTGTTCTTAATGAGAATTTAGCCACACATTTTTCTCTGGTTCAGAGATATTTCTATGGTCATACTGGCAAAATACATAGCATAATAATAATTTTTTAGTCAGGAGGATTGGTTTTTTATTAGCTAAAACAAGGTAGGACATCTTTGTGAGAAGAGTTGATAAAAAAACCTGTTTTCACAGCTGTATTGTCCAGTCCTCATGATTTTTATGCTTGAAACAGTTGCAAGTTAATACCTGGCAGTAAATACTAAATCCATGTGTGGTGACTGGCAGATTAAGCACTAGGGATTCCAGTGGAGATTAGACCACACGTTTTGAAAGTGCAGATGTCAGTACTATTTTACGTCACAGTGCTGAATTTAGCTGCCTTATGTTTTGCATATAAACAAGGGCTGTTATATCATCCTTTTTTCTTTTTTTTCTTTTTTCTTTTTTTTCTTTGTGCCCCATTTTCTCATTTTAGTTGCTTCACAAGGATGCTTTTGGCACTGTTCATCCTCGCAGAGATCAAGTGATAACTGGTGCAGCACAAACATGAAAGGCAATATAAGGCTGTGAGCCTACCACAGGTGGCCTTTTGGTTGAATCTGAGAGAGGAGGAGAAGGAGCTGGAGGATTTGGGAGGGAATTGAAGTCAAGCAATTTAGTGGCAGAATAAAAGTCAGGAAGCAGAGATTGAAAAACTAAATGAGACATGACTTAGGGAAAGTTGTGTCACATGGATGTGATAATTTTCAGAGCTGCCATGTTTCACCTGGGTTGCTCACAGTTTTCTGGATAATGTGTTTATGTATTAATGTCAGATACACTTTATGAGTATGCCTATGAATCCATGTAGAACAAGTAAAAGTCATAAAAGAAGTATTTCTGGCCTTGAAGCCTTAAAATCAATCTGATGAGAAGTGAGTTGTGTGCATAAACCCAGGAAAGTGAGAGAATGGATTCACTTTCACCAACTAAGAGTGCAGCCAATTCTGAGCAGAGCTATCCACACGTAACTGATCACCACCACTCACTGGTGTTGCAGGATCTACTGAACAGGAACAAATGGTGCTAATAAGTCTGGTAATATTATCAACAGACCTGCCCTGTGTAGCATACATATCATTAGTAACTCTTGTTAGCTTTCACTGCACTCAAAGGGATGGAACAGTGCCCTGGGGAGACAGTGGCCTTGCATCGCTGTGTTTAAGGGGAAATTGTCTCCTTCTCTCAAAATAACTACATTTTTGGCAGATGTTCTTTAATCTATATGTACTGGAGGTATGCAATTAAAGGTTCCTTGGCCTGTTTCTTTCCTCCAGTGAACCCTGAAAGAAATTAGCTTTTATTATGTAGAACTCTTCATTAATATGATGATTATATTATATTTCATACATCAGGGTTTCTGCTAATTGCCTGCCAGGAATGAATTTCTCTTCTGCACTCTGCCTATTCTTCTTACGTATTTTGACTTTGGTGAAATCGGGGTTCCTTGGGAGCATCAAAACCGGGTCGTAGCTGACATCTGGATATGAAGTAGGTCAGGTCAGTGTAATCTGCAGGAAGCTGATGCTGAGAATTCCCTTGCCTCTCTCGGCAGTGATTTGCTTGCAGACCTGTGATCATTCAGGTTTTTTTCCTGGCTTAGCCTAGCTGGAGCTCTGGGAGTGTTTTATCTTTGTGCTGCAGGGGTGTAGTTTGGCTTTTGGAACTGTCTGGACTTCTGCTCATTAGCTCCTGCCATTGCAAAGGCTTTGTGTAACACTGGTGCCTTGGCTTCTTCTGTCCTGTAGTTACTTAGCCTTAAGTAGGCTAAGTATTTCACTCCTAAATTGAGGTATGTAACTTTTAGCTTAATGGGAGTTACTTGGGTGAGACACAGTTGCGTGTGAGATAGAGGTCAGACTGGATCAGAGGTCAGAAAGGATGTGTGCCTTGCTATGCAGAAGGAATTTAATGTTTTACAAGTCTGATTCTCAGGCTTCAGGTAGCTGAAATTAGGATTAGTCTCTCTCAAGTGGTCCCTTACGCTAAATCCTTATTGTGACTTCAAGGACAAAGTTAATATTTTGCCTGTGTTTTCTCCAGATTGAGATGTCTTCAAAGAATTACTGTTTTTCCCTGACTACAAAGGAGAACAACTCTTTCAGCAATGTAACCAAAAATATCAGCCAACCAAGGGAAGAATTACCAACCAAAGAGTTTGAAAAAGCTATTTAACTTTTTTCAAAAAGAAGACTGTGTCTTGCTTATTCCACATTGCTTCTGAAGTTGGACTTTTCTTTCTTCTAGCACTGCAGAAACTGGTTTGAATGGATAAGAACCAAATTGCTTTAAAAGGAGGTGCATCTTCCAACACTGCAATAATGTTGAAGGAATAGGAAACACAATAGTTGCAAGTTTTGCTATGTTAAAGCTCTCAGGCCCAGGCATCTTTTGCAGTTGGGCCACTTGCAGGAGCTGGAGGACTTCTTGGAATCTACTCTGAAGCGTGATTAAGATGATGCTTCTGCCTAAACTATTTTGTTTGGGCTTGTTCAGGTAGTGTGACAAGGGGATTCTTTTTCTTTACCTGGCCTTCCCAGACTCGAGATTTCTTGCATAAAAAATGGTATTTTAATATTATAAAAGAGCTTTAAAAAGAGACTTTAAATTTCTCCACTTGTGGGATGCAGTATTTATTTAATCTACTACTTAGAAAGTGATATTTTACACTAGATAGCTCTAGTGCTATGAGCATGTTCTTGGGACACAGCCAGACTCCTTGGTTTCCCCACAACATTTACAAATGCACAGAGGAGATATTTGCATGATTAATACTGGTTTTATCCAAGGCAGCAAAGTCCATTTTCTTGTAAATCTTCTGTATTAGTGTTCTTTAATAATTAGTCAGAGTGAACAGAGCCGTGCCGACTGATGAGTAATAAACTGTAGCTGCCTAAGGAAAAGACAGATGAGCAGGGACTGAAGTGGGACCTCGGGCTCTGTGTAGTCCAAGGGAGAGGGGAGCAGCAGTAGTGAGCTGTCACCAGCAACTCCTGCCAGCAGCAGAGGATGGGACAGTGCTTGTGAGGTCCTGCTGCAGAGCCTCCCAGGGTGGCACAGCCCACAGAATGGCAAGGCCCTTCCCATTGAGCCCTGTCTGGAGAATGATCTGATGCTGTAGTGTTCTGTGAATGCAGTCGTACTGTCCTGCTGGGACACCCTCTCTTGGGAACCTGTCCTACCCTTCTGATTCATCTGAGGAGGCAAAGCTGAAAAAAATGGGCCATTCATTTTGTCTTAATTACATGGTGCTTTAATGGCAGAAAGCCTATCCGATTTTGAAGGTGTTAATATTTCACAGCTGAATTTGTGTTAGGAACTGCTAGTGACCTCAATTATTTTTTTAAGTAAGTCTGCATTCTTCCTTTTAGAAAAACAAAAAAAAATTCTTGATAGAATAGGATTTTAGAAAAATTTGCCATTTTCTTTTGTGGTCATCTGATCAAGTCTTGAGAGCATATTATGTCCTCTTCAGCATTCTCAGTTATGACTTGGTTTGTTATGAATAAATTTACATGGCTTTTTTTTGTGAAATGTATCACAGCCCTCTGCAATTTGTTTATTAATAAGTTAGCATCTGCTAAACAGATTTGCTCTGCAGTTTGCCTTGAATGACTTGACTGTCTTCAAATGTGGCTGAAGTTTGGCCTAATACTCAACTGAAGTTAAGGCTGATATTCAACATAAGCACGGAATCACAGAATCATTAAGGTTGGAAAAGACCCTCAAGATCATCAAGTCCAGCATTTAGCTGATCACCACTGTGTCAGCGGGATCATGGCACTCAGTGCCACATCTAAGTTGTTCCTTGAGCACCTCCATGCCTTTGAAAAAAGCAATGTAATATATAGGTATTTTTGTCCTAATTTTTGACTTCTGGTTTTGCTGCTTGTTAGTGTTGGGGTAATTTTATGATGTCTGACCATTTAGTCAGCAATCTGGAGGGTTTCTGTGCTAATGTCTTTCCTTCTGCTTAGACTGGACACCATGATGTGTGTTACATTCGTTCACTGGGCTCAGGTATCTTTTGTTGTGTCTGAGGTCTGTGTGGCATCTGTTGTTCATATTACAAAAGATGTGTGAATTTATATTTAGAGAATTTATTTTCTCACTGATAATTTCTCACTGGGATTCAGCTACCACCGTTATCTAATTGTGCCTTGTGCCATTACTTCATAGCTCAGGTGTGCAGGGAAGGAAGGTCTTTCTGTTCTTGGCAACTTGTATTATTGGGAAAGAGCCTCATCCTGGGAAGGTGCTGGATGTAAGACTGAGTAAACTCAGTTTTACTGGATGGCACATCAGTTATGTATATCTCAGTCTTCTTTTCTTGACATGCTTTTCTTTTTTTAAAGCAGCTCTCTGGTGATTTATGATCTTTTCACTAGAGTGGTTTCCTGTCCTTGAACCAAACTCTTCATGTGCAAACACTACTGTAAGACATTTCCTTTCAATCAGGTGTGTATTTTTCCTCTGGTGGTAGTGACCTTCACACACAAAGTACCGACTGTCCCTTTTATAGGAATGATCCTTCAAGCACCATCTCACTGGCCTCATGTTATGTGATTTTCTTTTCATTCACGTACTGCTTCAAGGTGGGATGATTGGTAATAAGCTTCATGCTACCTCTGATGGCTCTATCGTTAAAAGAGACATATTCAGGCTGCATCTTTATTTTGCATCAGCCACATCTCTCATAAGAACACTTTGCTTGCTTTAGCATTGCCAGGAACAGCCATCCACTTGTTTTAACTGAAGGCAGTGATTGTGTTGTCTGTACTTTCTGAAAATTCACTCTGTGTGTTTATTCTTTGGTGCTTTTGTGTATAATTAAAATCTACATACTTCCTTCAGTTTCATGACCATTTAATTCAGTTTGCCTGACAATAGCTTTGCATTATTTTCATTAGTAATTCGGAGGAAATTTGCATGATTCAATTGTTTGAACTTTGTGTGTATGTGTGTCTCTTTCTCTATACCTAGTGTTGTCTTTGCTTTGCAAACAGGGCACTGCATCAATATTACTCATGCAAAATGTTGTCTCCCAAGGCACTGGTCCCTGTTGCTCCCTGCCTCAGTGCAGTGCATTATTTGCTTGTCTGGAAGCCGTGAGATAATTATTCTGTCTACCAGTTAATGCAAATGACCCTTTATGGTAACCATTGCATTATTATCTTGGATATTGCTCTTCCTGATTTCCACATGTCTTTGTATTAACTTCATCCATGTTTTGTACTTTAGCGTTTGGTTTTGCCTTGTTTCCTTACGGTCTGAGATAAGAATGGACTTCAGGCCTGTTCCACACGTCATCTCTGTTTGGATGCAGTATTGCTCACTAGTTTTCCATGTGTCAACATCTTTATGATAGAGTTCCTGAGTAGTCTTACTTGTTGCCTATATTTATATTTCCCCTTATTAATCTATTGCACATTAGTTTATCTTTGTAAGATTTCATAATAGCATGAGTTGGCCATTTCACACAGCTTGGCAACTGACCAATCTCCTTTTTCTCCGAATTCATTATTACGTGTTGTTGGTATATAACAGAAATTGTGGACTGAAAATGCTTCTAGAATTCTATATAGATGCTCCTGGTTACTGCTGAAAAATCCAAATGCTGTTTGTTGCCTGTGGCAGCCGTTGCCCATTACAGATGATAATGTGACTGCTTTTATTTAATCTCTCTCTGTCAAACTTCACTGCAATTTTTCATTTGTGATCAGAAGGGTTTCCAGTTTCTAACTAAATTCTTTTCATGTCTGTCTGCTCAGGGACAGGTCTCTGGTCCATTGTCACGATTGCTGTTTGTTCTTTGTGTGTGTGCAGGAGGGAGATTCAGTATTTTTAGCTTCTGATATCAGGTATCTGAAGAAGCTAATTCCTTTCTGTCACCAAGTTCACTGCAGGAGAATAAATGGGGATGGAGCCAAGGAGTCTAATGTGAACTCTATGCCTGTTTCTGTATTTCCCCATCTCATCAAGCACTTTTAAAATGGAGAGCTGTCTAGATGTTGCCTCATATATGAATATACCATAAAATCATAGCAGTATATTAATAAAACAGCAAGCTTGGGAAAGTACTATCTTTCCTGTTAGGTTTGTTTTTTATTTTTTTTTCTTTTTAGTTAACTCATCTGAAAATGAGTTGGACAGAGACTGGTTGCCTCATTAATGAACACTTGTATAATCTTTGGAGACTTGTGAATGAAAAACTTGATTGAACTGCAAAACTGGTGGTAGTGATGGTCATCTTTGCTCATGTTCAGTTTCATTATTGCAGCTGCACACGGTTTTCCCTCCTCACCTGTACTTCAGCACTTTCTTCTCTGCATGCAACAGTCTCAAGAACTTGGATTTTAAAAAAGAATATAAATACTGTGCTTGGTTAGACCAATTGTCTCTGTAGCCCATAGTTATGTTCCAATAACAACAGCAATCCCCAGTGTCCACCATCGCTGACTTTGGGATCTTGGAGATACGTTCCCACTGCTTTATCTGCTAATGGACAGATTTTGCAAGAATTTCCTCTTCTTTGGTGTATGATATAAGGGTTGAAGCTTATCACTATTGAACTACTGTTAGCCTGAGCACCTTCACTTAAATGATTTGCTTTCTTTTGCATTTGATGTAATTTGCAGTGCTCACATATTTATGACTACCGAGAGTTTTAAAAGTCAAATCTTCTTCTTAATGGTTATCTATAATGCTGATATCCCACTTGAAAATATTGATCCTAATTCCACAGAACTGCTGGAACATGTCTGTGTGCTAATCTCCAGAAGGGTCCAAGGTTTCCCAAGGAATTTTCCTCAGTGTAAAAGTGTTCTGGTGTCTCCTTACTGTCAACCTTACTCAGTTGCCTGATCCTCTCTGTGTTCCACTGAGAGGGCTGAGTCTGTATAGATCCTCTTCTGCTTTTGGTCCTGGGCAGAAATGGGAACAGATCAGATGTTGTTTTCACTAAAAGTTTACTTTGTAACCTTTGGCTTGTCTTGAAATGTAAAAGTTAGTTATTTCTAAAAATAGTTTCCTGTCTTGTAATTAAGCTCTCACCTTAGAGCTCACCTCAGAGATGTTCCTTCTTTTTTTTCTGTTAAAAAAGAATTGGTTGAATTACGCTGTGATTTTCATCTTGGCAGTATCTTCAAAGAATACCAATTGATCAGAGATGAGCTTTTTTCCTCCCTTCTGGAAATAGATCAAATTTGTTTTAATCAAGCAAATTCAATTTAGTTGTTCCTCTTTTTGATCTTAAGAGAGCAGTTTCCATTAAATCAATTTTGTCTAAACTCTGTGGTTCCCTAGGGTGCATACATGACCTTCTGTGCTAGAATTACACTTGTGAATAACTCTAGGAGTCTTCCTTGGCCTGAACCTGTTTGGGAAAAAGTCTCTTCTGAATTCTGTAGGTGATCTGGGACTCAAGATTTCCTGCCCTTCTACATAGATCTCCCTCTCATTTTAAATAGTATCTTCAATAGTGTATTGGAAATAAACTGAAATTGTCGTCTTTTTCACTGGAGATACTTGCTTTAACCTAAGCTTTTAAAGTAAATATCTGTGTTTTGTAAAGATGTCTTAGTTAAAAAGCCTTATTGATGTGGCTGCAGAATTTGCACACAGGTGGAAGCATGTAAATGTCATTCATAATTCTGCACTTGTCCCACTACACGCACATTAAGAACTGTATTTTAAGTATATTGTTGCAATGCTCTGAAATGTAAGGTGGAGCTTTCTAGTAATCTCATTATGTTAAGGCTTTATCCATCTAAACTGAGGTGGTGGTAAAAACCTTACAACCTTAAGAAGCTAATTAAGGACAAGAACCTCTTGGTCTTGAAATAAAGAGCAAGGAGCACAGTGCTTGTTCCAGGGAGCTTAACAGCATTTATATACATAAATCCATTTAAAAATGGATGTACACTGTAAAGTCACTGTTTGAATTTCTTAGAAAATTTCTCTTCAGAGGTATGCAAACATTCCAAGGAGTAGGAACACTGTAATATATTTACTCTGGGGTTTTTGTTCAGTTGGTTTCTTGGGGTTTGTTTAGTTTTGTTTTGCTTGATAGAGAAAAAAGTATTTTATGCCTACTAAAGAATATTCCCTGGACTAAATCACTTAGTCCTGTGCAAGAATTTAATATTGAAGACATTGTTTTCAGGTTTGGTCTGTAGCTTGCTTGCATTGCCAGATGAGTTACACCCTGTCACACCCCAAAGCATGCTGGCAATGGCAGCTTTGGTTTGTAAAAATGCCATTTTGTGCAACCTTGAAAACTGCAGGTTTGGGTGGGTTTTTTTGTTAAAATTTCTGTGAATAAAGATAGTCTCTGAAATTCTGACAGAAAGCAGAAGAGCCAAAGGGGAGGCCAAGCATGGCAGAAATGATCTTATGATTGAAAGCTGCAAAGATCTGGCTCATATTAATTATTGGGAGCGAGGGGTGGGTTGGGGTGGTTAAAGGGTGGTATTTTTTGGTGTTTGACCTCAAAGCAATTAAAAGCTTTGGGGGAATCCGAAAATAAATTTTGGCAGCAGCTTTTGGGGAGCATTTGAAATCAATAAATTTTTAGCAGCTGTGTGAGGGAAAAATCATCAAAACTGAAATAGTAGTCCCAAATTAGTTTGCTCTGGTGTGCACATAACACAGAAATGTGCTTCTTGAGAGGGAAGAGACAAAGATGATCCCCCCATCTGTTGGCCAAGGATTACAACTGCAGTGATTATTTGCAGAAATATTCTGCAGTAGCAACCAAGAACTATTGATTATTTCTCACACATGTACTGTGGATTCAGAGAGAAAGATGAGCAAATCCTTGTTTTTCTTCTCAGCAGAAATGTCAGGGAACAAACATTGGCTACCTTTACCAGAATTTCTGGTAGCTAAAATAAAAAGCTTTAAGGGAGTTGGAAAGCTCTATAAACTAACTAAAAGGAAATATTAGTGGGTTTGTTTGTTTTAAATAAGGCTTGGTTTATGGTTATTATATATGCCCATGCACCAGTATAATTTTTTTTTTGGAAAATGCACATTAAAAAGTTGGAAATCGTGTTCAAACAACATTATTCTGGTTGTACATTTTATTACCCTTTCATTTTCCTCTTCTGTTACTCACACTGCAAAGACAGCGATTATATTAACTAGCTTGATGGTATGTAACAGAGATATTCACGGAATGGAAGTTAAAGGTAATCCTAGAACTGATTTTTAGACCATTATCTTTATTATTTCAAGCAGCTTGTGTACAATAATGGACAATAACACATTAGAAAATTATGCTTAATTTTTCTTCAAAGTTTAAAAAAAGTGTGTAGTGGTTTTTCATCAATTAGCAGCAGGAGAGCAAATTATAGTTATATTAAACTGTGCATGCTATATAAATCACAAATCTTGTTAGCAAAGAATTAACATCATAACTGGTAATTTAAAAATTGCCTTTAGCTCTGAATAAGGATTGGCTGTGTATATATTTTAATGGTATTGAAGAAGTAAAAATAGATCTCTCTTAAAAAGAGCTTTTCTGGTGGTAGTGAAATTAATTATCTGCTCTTTTATGAAGTAGTAGTGTCTGTCTTAGCTGTGTAATGGTAACGTGCCATAGAAAAGACTGGCCATCCTTTCCTTGATTCATGGCACCGATTCTAGATTTCAAAAAAAGATGGGTTTTTTTAATGATGGACAGACTGGATTGTATCACCAAAGGACATAGATATCTAGTTTTCTCACTTCTGCTGCTGTTCAGGTACAGATGCATGAAAACTGCATGACTTCTCAGATGTGGATTAATAAAAAGGAAGTCAAGGAGATTTTTTTTCCCCCCTCCAGCATATCAAATATGTTTGGTATGTTTCTGAGACAACAGACAAATTGCTGAGTTGCACGCTTCAAGAATTTCTTCCTGCTGGCTAATGAAATAGAACAAGACATAGAAGAAAAATACACCTTTTTTATTGGTTTGCTGTATCTCATTAATTATCTTGTAGATTTTTTCAGTGTACTGACAACCTCAAAATGGAGCCTATGCAAACAGTAAAAAGTGATTTGCAATGTATGGTGGGTTTTGGCTTGGGGTTTTTTTGGTTTGGTTTGGTTTTTATTTCTGTGTTTTATTTTCCTGGGAGGGCAGGAGAATAGCATTATGCATATATTAATATGAATTAAAGACGGCCTACTTACACTGATGACATTTCCTTCCAATATTCCCTTTACGGTTATACTCAGTCAGTCTTCTTTTCTTGCTGGCCTCATCCTTTTCTCCTCCTCACAATAGGTGGAAAATACTATATGAAGATCACCTTTCTCTTCAAAAATGGTTCATTTTAGAGCGAGTCTTAGCGTGTTGCATCCTCTTTTATCCAGGTACTTACCTAAGTCAGTTCATGCTCTCATATACTTTGAGGTTTTCTAAAGCACTTTAAGACTGTCCTCCCTCACTCTTGTTGGTAGCTTTGGTCCAATACATTATGCAAGTATTTGCTGCTCTTTTGTGGTAATGCTGATAATTACTACTTAAAGACTCTTCCCAATTTGTTGCAGTTAGGCTTGATCAAAGACTGATATAAACAGGCATTATGGCTGGACACTTGTGTTTATTAATGTCTTATAGCTTCGAGGACTCAATTAGAAGAGAAAAACACATAATGATTGTGTGCAATGCAGAAGAATAAACCAAATAATTTCCACAACCTCTTTAATTTTTAAGATACTTTCCATTTGGTTAACAGATGTGTTCTGTGTTCTTCAAGCTATTTCACATTCTGTTTATGCATTTTTAATGTTTCTGTAAGCCACAATGTGTAGGCATTAGATGCAAAATTCAAATTCGTGTTCTGGATGTCTTTAAAGGAGGAAATGTTATTTTTCATGTCTCTCTTTCTTTGCTGTTTTCACTCTACCTGTTTGTTTTGTCATTTGGAAAGTGTTTAATGCAGCCTTTGGAGGGATGAGAGATAACTGTGAAGAAGGATTAACCTTACAGTGACTTGAACCTGTTTTCTTTGCCAGTGATTAAGAGGTCCATAACACAGACTATTCCTGTTAGAATTTGTGAGGTTTAGTGGGGGACAATGAAAAGAAAAAACCTCCCTGAGATTGTATCGATCCCAGACAGCCATAATGTTTTGCATGGGGTGTAAGGTATTCCAGAGCAGAAACTGTATTCTTAATACATCCTTTGAATTAAAAAAAAACCCCAAAAACCTTGTTATGCTAAGCCTTGCATTTTCCCATATACATGGCTGTGACGTATCAAGTCAGCTCTCAGTATGAACTTGTGGGACCCAGCAGTTTCAGTGGGCTGAAGCAGCACACAAGAAAAAACTGATAGTGTTGGAAGAGAAGTAGATTCTTAAGCTGCTAAAGTGGATTTTGAATACTAAATTAGGTTGAAACAGAATTAGACTAAGTTAATTTTGACATATTCTGTAAAAACTGTTTAATAATCTATTTTCAGTTGGGGAAGTTGTATTTAAACTTACCTTTTACTGCTGTTATCTATTGTTGTGATAGTTCATGTTCTCTGATGCCTTTGTGCTCCTCTCTGGCCTGCAGTGGGATTTCCATGTTCTGTCCCCAGGTTCTCTGGGTGTGCGGACTCTTGGGCTGAGCACCAAGGAGGGATGTGTAGGAGACAGTTGCAACATCTTCTGCAAAATAATGTGGGGTGGTTTATTGTTTGGTGTTTTGGGGGAGGCAGAGGAGGGGGAGCATTAGTATAAAAATATCCTGGCTTGTGCTGTACCTGTTTCGTATGAATTTGTTCTCTTTACTATCTGTTGCATTAGACACACAGGCATGTCTACTAAAACTTGAGATCCCCACCAACTAAGAATTCCAAAAGTACTGCTGATCCTAGAATATATTGAACTGTGATTATCACTGTTTAATAGCAAGCACTTTGGACCAAAAATATCAAGTTGTCTAACTCACAGAGACATAAATGGTACTTTAATATTAAAGTATTTTTCTGGGGTGAGGTACTTTACTAGACAGAAAGTTTATAACTTCTATTTTTGTTACTTTTTTACTTTCAAATGTCAGAGCAAATGTTCATAAAGGATCCTCATTCAACCACAGATAGTTTTTCTTAAATTTTTTTCCCCCTGAAATTCTCAGCTCTAGGTCACTTCTAAAATACCCTCAGCATTGCATTCCCACTGAGTACCTCATCTTTTGGTCCACCTCTTGTTGTGTTTTGGTTTTGGTTGATAAGAAGACCCAGAACGGAGCCTGGAGCTGCCCAGGGCTTGCGGGAGGTCTGTGGTGCTGCTCCAGAGCCCAGCAAAGGCAGCGCTCCCGGAGAGCAGCCTGGGAACGACGGGGCTGCCTGGGGTCTCTCCTGAAGCAGCACGAACTCGCATTGCACTCAGGCACTTCTCAATCCCATTGGTCTCAGAAGTGGTTGATTTTCTTCTCCAAGTTTCCCCCCTTTCAGCATGTGACTTTTCCTAGAACATCTAATGATGTGGAGCACGATTGATGAGCCCTCCCTAGGGCCATATTCCTGTCACGTAGATAACGAGAGTAGATTTCTCTATTCTTTATTTCTTTCTTCATTTCTGATGAGTTCATAGATGAACTCATCACACAGAGCTACACTATTTGAGGCACGTTCTTTTTGACTTGTTTTCCCCCCTCCCTTTTTTTTTAAGAGCAGAGGTGTCTTTGTGTGGTTGTGTCATTTTGTTGTGGGTTTTTTTGATTGTTTATTTTAATCTAGTCAGACTACCTAAAGGGGGAAATTAATTGGAGATGGTTGAATAAGTTTAATAAAGTGATTTGAAAACTGCTAGAAAACATGAAGGGAGTGAGAGGCTTTTGCTTCTTTGTAGGTCTCCTGTTCTCCCAAGACATGTGGCTATGTGTGTTTCTTCACACATATGATTTCTTTTGAACTACTTTATAACTAAATTTACTAACAGCATTAGCCACAAGAATAAGTTGACCTCAAATCATCACTGTTAGGACACTGTTATTTTATAATCCCACAGTTAGAAACTGAGGCAAGGATGTTTAAATGATACTGGTGAGGACAGACTGGCATTGGCCATTTTTAGTTAGGGGTGTTTAGCTTGGGCTCATTGTCCCTTCTGAAGAACTCTTGCATGGAAGTTACTCAGTGGTCTTTGTTTTAAAAAACCCATGTTTAATTCTGCTGAAGGTTAATAAAGCCTTTTCTATTTGCTGAGTTTAAAAAAAGGAAAAGAAAAGAAGGCATAACAGATGACTTTATTGGTACACATATATTATAGTTGCTTTGACTTTTATGTTTTCCATCCTGATAGATGGATGATTTCTGTGCAAGTAAATCAATTGCACCAGAAGTAGTAGCACCAGGGTCCTCCTGGTCTAAAACAACAGAGGTTTTGAAATATTTTGAAATACAATTTAACATGTTTCTTTTCTAGAAGAATTCATTGGACTTTTTTGCTCCTAAAACACATAACAGTTTTGCAGCCCGGTGTTTAATGTAAACATTCATTCAAATTTCAAGGACCTGCTGACCTTACTTCTGAAGAGTAAACTAAGAAATTCACTGATTTTCTTTCTAGGTATTTAGTGTTCACTTCATTTTGAACTCACCCCACTTTCATTTCAAACTCACCCCAATTTCTTCTGCCTAATTCTGAATATTGTAATCCAGACTTCACTTCAACATTCAGTCAAATTATTGTAAATTGTAATGTTTTTCTGCCAGTAGATAGTAATCATTTGTTATTCTTATCGTAGTTGTTTTCTTAGGTAATGCGTATTTTAAAATATTTTCTTGAAATCAATTAAAAATGAAGAGGGAAATGATGTAGAAAGGATGTGCTAAGAATCATGAAGATCTTAGAAATAATTAGGTAGTTCAGTGATTAATTTCATGATTGGCAGTCAGGAAAAAACATTAGTATGTATTATGACAGAGTTTGTAGGAAAGGTATTTAAAGAGATTTTGAAAAATCTATACCAGTACTTTTGATGAAAAATTTTGCCTTCACACCACAATTTGAATAGCAAAACATTTACTTGGTTTCACTGGCCCCCTGTGGATTCCCATATGATTATTCCATCTTCCCTAACTGTGAAGCTGTATGAAATGCTCTTATTATACCAATCTACTGTTACAAAATAACAGTGACTAATATGTAAACTCAAGGGTACAGTGAATTTATAGAATACACCACTCTTAAATCTATAAGCTCAATACGGTCTTTAGGGAACCTGCCCTTTGAGAAAACAGTGGAATTAAACTGTATATAAATCCACCTGAAGCTCTGAGGCTGCTCTTCATCTGTCCCGAGCCAGGTGCTGGATTTGGAATGGACCTTATCAGACTGATGTAATAGTTCTGCTTTGGGAAGATGTGTACTGAACAATGGGATCCAGTTGCTTCAATATCGGTGCCTGGTGCCATTTCATGTGTTCTGGGACAGGGAAAACACGTGCAGGAGAGACACAGCCTTCTTGGAAAGTCAGCCAGAGACACAGGCTTGTGAAATGGTGGTAGACACGTGTGTTCAGGGAGCTGATACTCAGCTGTTTTGTCCAGAGTATTTGTCAGAACAAAGATTGTTAATGGGAAATAGCAGACCAAAAAATCAAAGCTGATCAGTCAGCTTTGGTACAGTTGTAACAACAGGCAATGCTGATCTGAGAAGATGAAAACCAGATTTTGATGCCTTCTCTGGAGGGGGGAAGAAAAGGCTAAAAGGACAAAGAAAGGCCTTTAGTAATTATTTTTAAAAGAGGCATTTTCCTCATTGAAGTGGTTTTTTATTCTCCTTTACTTAAAGTTTCCCATATCAAAACATAGCTATGGGAAGGAAAATTCCTGGAAATCAGTAGGAGTTCTGCTGATTTCAAGGAAAAAAGCTTTGATCACTAGATTTTAACTACCCACCTAGAAGAAGTCTGTCCCTTGCTATTACTTTTGTGCCCTCATGAGGTAGCTTTCATTGCCTCTTTTCCCATAAAACTGGAGACTTTCAGATGAGACATTTACAAGTATATCTTTCTCTATATAGAACTGACATCTCTGGGGTATCTTTCTTTCAGGTAATGTTTGTTCTGGCACCTTTTTGCTCTGCTTTCTCCCACAGCGTGCTGGTTTGGGGCTCTGGGAAGCTAGTTTCTCTGTTCCAGAGATGGCTGGATTTCAATATGCTGTGAGAATATAGACACTAAAGCAGTCAGGGTAAAGATAAATAAATCATAAATTAATGTATATTATTCATGTTGTTCTCTTGAAAGACTGCTCAATGATGCAAAGTTCTACTAGTGAGAATCTGCAGTGTTGAAGATTATGAGAACATCTGAATATCCGTCTTGCACATTTAAGTATGGGTTTTTAAATAATGATTTTCCACACTAGCTAAATGTTACCAATCAGGGAAGTGACATAAAAGAATGATTCTTAAGCTGATGCTCTTTACAGTTTTCCCATGCATTCTGTATCACAGAAATTTCTTCAAAATAAGTACTGCAGCTTTCAAAAACTCTCATTTACAGACACATTATTTTCTGAATTAACCTTCTGTGAAATCTTTTGTCCCATTAGAAGCAAAGGCAGCCCAGCTTTTTGTGTGGTCTGTTGTTCCAAGTGTGGCCTCACTGGTAGCCATAAGGTAGTTTCTGACGGGAGCTGACACCAAAAGCAATGAGCTGCCTTGTGTTGTTCCTGTTATTTACAGCCTTTAATTCAAAGGTGCTGCAATAAGAAAGTGATACCATCAGCTCAAATAGAATTTTGCTTATTCCCTACTCAGAAGTGTCATTGACCTGTGGGGAAACTATGGGATGCTCAGGCAGTTGCAATACAACACACTCAAAGGCCAGAGTAGTAAAACATATTAATAAATGTCAATGAATACATTTAGGCATGGGCATGCAGAAAAGGTGCCTTGTTTTCCAGACTCAGATTGAAGAGAGCAGAAAGCAGCACACAGATCTATGGCAGAGACACAGATCAATGAAAGACACTTTAAAAAAATTTACACATCTGGAAATTCTTCAAAATGTCTTTTGGAGGACTGGAAGAGATGGTAATTAATTTTGCATCGACTGCTTGTAAAATATACACAATTAAGCAAGTGTCTTCAGCCCCCAGGTGATTAAGATTGAGGAACTGGAACAGGTAAGAATACAGAGCCATTATCCTGTCAGCAGTGGCATGAGCAGAACCTGTGCAGGGTGTCCACATCAACACTGAGCTTGTGGGAGGAAATTACCAGTTACAGAACTGGAGCACAGTTCCATTTTTACTGAAACCTCCCAGGGGATTATATTCTGCCTCCTAAGGGGTGAGTCTGGGATTATTGATATGAGGCAGTTCTATTAATTGAACAATAGCAAAAATAGTCTTCCATTCTTACTTTGGCTTCCATTAAAGGGTTTATTTTGTGTATTATTAGATGCCCAAAACATGCGAAGTGCAATGGTAAAAATAACTAGCAGTTAAAGATCTTGTAACAATGATAGCTCTTGACACAGAAGGTAAGAATAGCTCCAGCAGGATAGAGAAATTGAGAATAAGGTTTTTCACTACTCCTTGGTGCATGAATTCTTTTCTTGGGATGGAAGGATGAACGGTTTATATGTTAAGTGGTGAACTAAGCCTTGGGATTTTAATGAGGTCCAGACTCTCTCAGACAGAGGAAGAGCAAAAGTTCTGCTTTTGGTGTTATTTCTGGATCACTGTCAATAGTGCAACATCCTAGTTAAAGGCAAGACTAACTTCTAAAAATGCTGCTGCTTTATTAGTAAAAAAAGTTTCACAGTACTGAATGACAACCAAATTTTGCTGGTCAAGGTCTTAAATGCTATTTTCTCAATTCTAACTCAACTTCTTTGTTAGATTCATGAATGTAATGCCAACTTCTTTCTTAAACTCTTAATTTCTTCTTGATTTTTTTCCAAGGAGCACACTTGAATAGGAACAGATGGCACCTGATACTGTCAAACATGAGGGCTTTTCTATAAGTGATTTATAGCTGTGGCTCCTTCTGTATTTTGAGCATGTAGCTTTGCAATTTAGATATTATATAGATTAAGTGCTTTGCCTCAGGGTCTGCTGCATGACCATGCTGCTCTAACCACTGTGCAAGTTTGTGCAAGGATTCAGTTACTCTGTTGAAGTTAGTAAGTTTTTTGCTATACATAGGTTGGTTCAGTAGGATGGAACATTATGTGTCATATAACACATAGGTGAATATTTGTTTTGGTTTATGCTGTTTTCATGGCTTTTGTAATCTTTCCACAGTTTAATTTTACCTTCACTGTCTATGCAGCTCAGTAACAGTTGTGCCTGCACGAAATGGTTGAGTTAAAAGGCAGTATTAATGCTTGGGCAACTCACAGGGGTATATGCACATGTTCTTCTATTTGGATTGCATTAAATGAGTTTTCAGAACCATATGGCAACGTACCTTAACTATTCTTTCTGAAAGAGTCTAACTGTTGCAGCCTTCTGTTCTAATTAGTTACATCTTCTGAGCTTTACCAGTTCACTGGAAAAACTCCACGCTTAATATTGCTTAAATTTTACCCAAATGCCTTTTGTTCTTGTGGGTGTATTTTAATACTGTGCATGTGAAATGCAGATAGCTTCTTAGTTACTTGCTTTACTTTTAATATCTCCCCAGACAATACATCACTATTTTGAAGCAGTTACTGTTGTTTATTACTGTGGGAAGTAGTTCTCCTAAATAGCTGGGATTTGAAAGGTTGTAGAAGTCATACAAATATTCCTTGTTTGAAACAAGAAGGAGGTTGCAGAACTGCAGTGAAATATCTATGTCCTTTCCACCCACTTTTCCACGGGGAGAAGTATAACACATGGGTTTCAAATGGGAGTGTGCTAGCCCATCATTTCCAGATGTTTGAATATTCTTCTGGAATACATTTTTTATAAAGGACTTAATGTTATATAAAGGATTTTTCATTTAATTGCTTTTTAAAATAACCAAATAACTCTCACTACATGAGTAAGTTATAATAGGGTTTTGCAAATACAGCAGCATGTTCTCAACCACTGAGCTGAACTGCTGGATGCACTTTTCATTAGCAAGTGGGGTAATATCAGTGAGGTTTGTACTATTCACTCTGTTTAAGGTGGAACTGTGTCTGCACTGTGTATAAATTTGAACTTGTATCTTAAATGAGAGTATCAAATTTATTGGTTTTGTTATCCAAAACAGTTCAGAAAATGGAAGAAGCACTAAAAGTTGGTTAGCATGAACATGTGAAGACAGGTAATGGGTTTTTTTAGAAGTTTGTAGGCTCTTTGTGTGTAGAAAAGAGGAAAATACCTACCACAGACCTTTCCATCAGTAAAAAGAAAACTCCATTCTTTTGTTCCCAAAGGCACTGTGCAAGTAAGAATAATATAAGCTGTAATATCAAATCAATCACATTTACATTTCAAAAGCATCCTTCATGAAAGCACCCCAGAGTGCTGAATTCTGCTAATAAAAACACAAATAAAATAAAATATTTAACAATCTATATCAAGCACAGGTAGGTTGTGCATGTTTTGTAAGTCTGACCTTAAACATGAATAGGAAATCAGAATTTTTTAAAAAAAAGTTTAAAAAATCCAATATCTAAAGGTAGGGACCAAAGAATGCAAACAGAGCGTGGAATCCATAATATCTGCTCATGATCAGAGAGGAAACCCACTGAGGCTGAACAGAGATATTGGCCTGAGTGAGAGAGAGAAAATGGTCATATGGGTGTGAAACTCCACAACACTGCATTGAAGAGTAGATGTTTTGCCTGAAAAAAAAAAATAAATAGAGCCTTCTTAATTGGTTGTTTGATATAAGACTAAAGTTGTAGGATCAGAAACTCAAAATTCAAACAATTTCTTAAATTTATTCCCACATTGTCACAATTGGGTTGTACTTTCAGTCAGGCTTTGAAAGGGAATTAATAAAGTGTGGAGATTTAGGTTTAAAAAGGCTTGCAAGGCCAGGTGGCCTTAGATGGCCTTTGATCAAAGGACATTTTAAGCTGGCCTTTTACCATAACCGTTTTCATGCTTTTCTGTAGCATCAAAAAGGTTCCTTTTAAAGAGTTTAAAACAGGACAGACCCCCACACTCGTGTGTAATGTTACTGTCTCTCCTTTACTTCTTCCGTGCCTTTTGGGTTGCTCTCCAGGTGACTTAATTTAAAGATATTTTTTTTCTTTTTATGTTGGAATGCAGCATTTTTCACTCTGTATTTTCACTAATAGATATTATTCTGAATTGGACTAAAACTGTTGCTGCCAATGGGGAAGCAGTAGTTGCCCTTCATCTGGGAATATCGTTATGAAACAGAGATGCTCTTTTACAGAACAGATGGTGGAGTGATAGCAGCTTCCACTTCAAACACAAGCAGGCACAGGGTGCATGTGGGCAGAAGGGTTCATTGCAAATGATTTTAGGAAGCCTTGGATATACAGGCAAGAGGAAGTAGATGGGGTGCAGAAACAGTGAGAGAGGGCTGTATTTAAAGCATCCGATGTTGTCACAAAATCCCCGGCATTCAAATTCACAGTAAAAGCCAAAAAAAAAAATCCTTCTGAACAAAGGGTCAGCTAGAAAGAAGTTTGGTACTCTGTGAGTAAAGAAAATATCTCCTTTTACTTTAATTTCTGTTGCATTTGAGGCAAATCCATGTGTTTGGTTTTGGTTTTTGGTTTGTTTTTGTTTGNTTGTTGTTGTTGTTGTTGTTTTTTATTATCAGACAAAATTGCATGAGATACTTGGTTCTATCATAAATTTCTCATCCTAATCAGAATAAACTGCAGGACTCCAGAGTTGGCTGATGAATTCTGTCAAAAAGGATTATCAGAAATATGAATTCTGTTAATTTGCTGTTGTGTCTCTGTTGCCGCTGTAAACAGAACCCTTACACTTTCCCCATGGAAACATTTGGTTCCTGATAACAGGTTATGTATTTTTGTAAGGGTCTTTTAGTGGCTTCTGGTTTGTGCTGGTCTGTGATAAGGCTTGGACTTGGTGGCTGTATGGTGCCCCAGCTAATAGGAGTCTGACGGTTTTACTTGTGACCTTTGCAGACATTGAGACACCCTTACATTGACTCATTTGTCCCACAGACATATTGCTGCCTGACCCTCTTCATGAAACTCTCTGTTCTGGAAGCAGTGAGAGCACACACCAACAGACTACCTGTAGTGAGTTTCTTAATGAGTGAAAAGTCATTCCATTAGTAATGGAACACATACAACGTGCTTGCCTCAGGATGGGAATCTTCTGTCACCGTACGTTTTCCTCCTTCCACACCTCAGTATCTCTTGCTCTTCTGGCTGCTTCCTCATATCCTTTATGAAAGAGCATCTCCTTGCCATACCTCTGACTTTTTCCTTGGTGTTGTCTAGTTCTTTTCCTTTGTGGCAGGGCTTTTTCAAATCAGTGCTATGAGAGATTCTGAGCTCTAGGAGACCTGGGTACACGGCTAGTCTGTGTGCATTAGTGTGGACCAGAAGTGCAGTGGGTGTAGATAACTTTTGAGTATACCCTGTCAAGAAGATTTTCATGAAACTTTCAAGGAAATCTTGACTATTGAAAGTGGTGAATAGACAGGCAGGTTAGAGACATCTGTGACTTCTTTTCTTAGAACAGCAAGCTAAAAATAACAAATGAGAGGGATGATGCTGGAAAAATACTGGAATGCTGCTCACTACTTCTAATGGTCCTTCAGCTGAATCTTGTGTTAGTGCAGACTGTCAGCTCCTAATTGTTTCATGCAAGTATTAGGTGACCTCTGTAGTAGTCAAGGCTTTAGTGGCAGACCTGGTTTTGCAACTGATGGTTTAGTAGAAGGGGCAGAGCTAGGTAGGACTCACAAGTTTTCTTTATATTCAGGCAGACAGATCAGGTGTGAATATAATGGCACATCAGGTCACAACAACCTCATCCACTGCTACAGACTTAGGGAGGAGTGGCTGGAAAGGTCCCTGGTGTGAAAGGACCTGGGGGTGTTGGCTGTCAGCTGGCTGAACATGAGCCAGTGTGTGTCCAGGTGGCCAAAAAGGCCAGTGGCACCTGGCCTGGATCAGCAGGACCAGGGCAGGGATTGTCCCCCTGTACGCAGCACTGGTGAGGCCACACCTCAAATCCCGTGTTCAGTTTTGGGTCCTTCACTACAGGAAAGACATTGAGGGGCTGGAGCATGTCCAGAGAAAGGATGAAGCTGGTGAAGGGTCTAGACAGTGAGTCCTGTGAGGAGTGGCTGGGGGAGGCTGGATGTTTTTTAAAAGTCCTGGTTGTTGCACTTAGGGACATGATTTAATGGTGGACTTGACAGAGTCAGGTTAGTGGTTGGACCTGATGACCTTAAAGGTCTTTTCCAGTTGAAACATTTATGTGATTCTATAAAACAGTTGGCAAGTAAGGGGTGTCCTTCTCTCTGGGCATCCCTTCCTTCTCCCTTCTGCATGCATGTGCTTCCTTCTGTTTTGATGGTATTCTAAATTCACATGCCAGCTTCTTTATTCCTCAAACTAACTTTCAGCCTGGTTTGCTTTTTACCCTTTCTTTTATTTTTGTACGTACGTGTGTGAATTCCCAGTAGACATTACCAGCAAATCTGCGCCCCCTCCTTTTGAAGACGATGTTTCATTTGTATCACGACTTTGCCCCCAGGAGTTCTCACCCTGTGTGTGTGTGTGTCACTGCTGTCAGCTCACAGACCATTAGCAGGAGGGAGCTTTTTACCCTGGAGTGCTCTTTTGGTGTCCTACAGTATTCTAAACAACATCAACCTGTAGTTTGTCTGTCCATGTTTGGGTCTTTGGAATATGAAATGTTAAGGCCCATTAGGTTTTTGCAGCAACTGGATTTTTTGCTGGAAGTGGTCTTGGGTGTTTTAAGCAATATAAGGATGGGTATAAATGGAGTGGCATTCTGAAGTTTTCTTTCACTTGAACTCTCATCTCAATTGAATTGCAGTGAAATTGCAGCAAAACATTTCATCTAATTGTTAAATAGTTCAGAGGCAGAGCTCAGTTTTAAATGAAATTTGCAGATATGACAGCCCCTAAAGCAGCTTTGGTAGGGGTGTGGCATAGATTTCACTGGCAATGTTCCTGTGGTTTGTAAAAAATTCAGTGATTGGTTTTGAAACTAACACCAATTGAACAGAAGTTATTGTCCACAACAGACAGGGTTTTGTCTGAAATTAATAAGAAAATAAAAAAGTGTCAGATGATAGTGTTTCCTTCAATCTATCTTGCTTTATAGGAATAATGTAGCCTTTCCCACTTCCCCTGCAATTTCTGTCTTGTGGTATATATTTCCAAACCAGTGAAGTTTTGGAACAGCTCTTAAAACTACTGAAAAGCACTCTGAAAAGTGGTGCTGTGAGGTTGGAAGGGGTGCCCACCTGAGTCAAATAATTTCAGGGTGGCACCATCGGAGTCAGCCTGCTGTGCTCACCCCATGTTTGTTGGTGAAATATTTCTATACCAGAAAAATACTCGCTGTCAATTAGCAAAGTATTGCAGTCATGAGAGTTCCTGCAAGGAAGGTGAATTGGTCTTTGCCTTCTGAAATAAATGAGTCTGTTTGCTTGCTGGGTGCTGTTTTTACTGGCAAACTCAAGCCTTTTTGAGGGAGAGCTGTCCTGAAGTACGGTCTGAAATATGTACACATTTTACTGGTGTGTTTTACCCATAAGTGGATTTCTTTTTGCCTGAACTAATTTGCTCGTGTGCATTAAGTTGACATTTGCATCTAAGAACTTTGTAACTCTGGAGAAAATAGGATCAGCTGGATGGTAAAAAAATCAAGATATGTAGATTTGGCCCAAAACTTGTTCTTATTTTACACTTCTTTTCTGTATACCCTAGGCTTTTCTTGAGGGCAGTATACAGGAGAAAAGACATTGGCACTCTTAAACATGGGGATGAAGAAATCTAAATGGAGAATCTGTATCTTTTAAGGGTTTGGAAACACAGCCTTACTTTTTCAATAAGAGATGCATTTGAGGTAATTTACTCTTATCTCAAGTAATGAGAATTACATGAAAGAGAAATGAAAGGGTATTCATTTCAGAACTTACCTTTTATCTGCTAACAATATCCAAGGGTTTCTCTGAACAGTTGAAATGTTAAGAGGTTCAGGAACTTGCCTTGCTCTTTTTTGCTAGGTAAATATAATTTGAGTATTTATGAAAGGAACATTATTCTGCATGATAGATTTTTACCCTCCATTTTTTTTTCTGTTTATTTACCAGTCAATAGTGTTATTATAAAGCCAGAAATTCTTGGCCTTGAAAAATATAAACTGTGTTTTAAATTTTTGTCATCTTGCTGATAAAAAAACTAGGGGATAGATCCCAGCAAATTTATAACAAGATGCTGTTTGAATTAAGTGATTTCAGACTCTGGGCCAAATTAGGTTTCAGTGAAGTGTGTACGGTTTTGGCAGAAGTGCACAGGTCCTTGATGGCTATGGCACATACACTTATTCTGAACATGGTATAGATGGGCTCCAGGCAGAAACTTAGGAACGGTTCCTGATTCCAGATCAGCATTCAGATTCTAAGAAGTCACTGCTTTGGCCCAAATTCAAGCCAGAGAATTTGAAAAACTGAGGACCCTGGATCCCTTATGCATCTTTCATTTGCACTGTTAGCATTCTGATAACAGTTGTAGTGCAGAGGCAACTTGCCAGTCTCAGTTTGGAGAACAACACTAACAGGTACAGCAGAGAACTCAGATTAGTCTCAATTTCTGTGGTGTGCAGGTTTACTTTAGGAAATCTATTATTTGCCCTTTGAGTGTTCCAATTTCTGAGATGCTGGGAAAAAATAAAGGTCAGTTATATAGATTTAGTTTAAAAGCAGCATGTGTCTGCAAATACCTGGTTCTAGCTGCTCTGGGAAGGGTGCATGAGGTGCTTTTTGTGACTAAATCCAGCATAAACAGTGGAAACAGCTGAAACAGGGCTTATGGTAGCTATAACTAGGCTGCAGGAGAGCCTGTGGGAATTGGAGTGCTTTGCTAACATGGTAGCTTTTGCTATGAGGGCGGATCATTCCCAAAGGCAGATGATGATAGTGCATCTTTAAGGCATCTAAATGGTTTTGAAATTTCTAATCCCAGCCTGTTTGCCACCATTTAGTGCTGTGTCAGGTTCAGCAGCACTCAAAGACAGCTAATAAGGGCTTTTATGCACAGTGGTGAACAGTTATTGAAATGTTAGTGGGACTTGTGTGTCAAGGGTGTGCAGTCTAGTCCCACTTCTATTTGCATCACAAGATAGGAAACTAAGTGATGTGGAGAGGGGTATGGTTTGCAGGAACAGAGATGGCCTTCCTTATCAGCAGAGCAGATGAATCCTCTCTGCTGTGGGACTTACTGTGGTAATGTGATTAATACCATTTAGTCTGGAGAAATTCGTGCAGATGCATCTGTTTAAAGAAAAAAAAAAGCCTGCCCCACCATCAGCATGTGAGAACATTTCTCAGTAATTTCTTTATTTTCTTTATCTTTCATCATCAGTTTGATGAATCTGAGAACCTGATTCTGAGAACACAGAGTTTGTGCACAGCAAGTTGGTATCTGGTTCACACAGCTGCAGTTTTTAGTATGTCCACAGGATTTAAATACAGCAAATAATTCTGCATGGCTGCATGCCTTTACATTTTATGTTGCACTGCCCCATATAATTGTATGCATCATATCCTTCTGATTTCTTAGCTTTCAGTAGTAAATTGATCAGGGTGCCAGCATGCCTAGCCTACACAGTGCATGGCACACCATTTACTTCCTCTTCAGTTTTCAGAAGCTCAAGCAGAAATCATTGCTTTGATAGTCTGTGCTGCTGTTGGTATAGAGTACTGCTTTTGGGTTTTAAGACTAAAGAACCAGAAACTGTGAGGAAGTTGTGTGACAAAAATCAAACGTGAAAATTTCTGCAGTGGCAATAGAGAGGCTGTTCTCACAGTAACTGATAGAAGGTTGCTTCTTGCACCTGGGCAATAATGACCTTTAAAGGAACGCTGAATCACTTTATAGAGATCCTTGTTACAGGTTGTGGGAAGGACATGACACTTCATCCTCAAGTGATTCACCAAATTTTAATTTACCAAAGGCAATTTACAACTTTGTTCACCTCCAGTGGAAACGTACACAGAAAACACTGCAGAGGAACTAATTCCCTGCTGAGGGAACAGACAGCCCCAGCAAGCAAAATTCATCCCTGACATCACACCTTCCTTCCAAATATAAGTGCTTTAACCGTGCTTTTTCTAACCTAAGTGCTGTGGTATTAAAGGAAACTCTAATTCTTACAGCTTGTCTTTCAGACAGCTGATGACAGCAAAAAAGGCCAAGTTTATTTAATGTGTCTCTTGACAAATAATAAATCAGTTTGAGCTCTCACCCAGAAATCTTGTAAAGCTCCTTTTGCTTGTGCCTTTGGAAGCAGAATTCTCCATCCATAAGCATGGTGGAGAAAATTTATGAATGCAAGACCTCCCTTTTAATGTGGAAAACATCTGAACAACAATCTGAAGGGGCAGTGAGACAATATTCTCCTCCTCCTCATCGTCAGTGGCAGCAAGGTCGCCCAATTGTGTTTTCTGTTCCTATAAAAATAAACATCCTATGGAAGTATCAGTGTAGGCCAAGCATCTCCTTCCAGACCAGCCCCCTGTCCCAGCAGTGCTTGCTTGGTCTTGCCAGGTTCTGGCACGTGGAATAGATGAGGGATGCAAGTGGCAAATAACTGAGCTCCCCTGGCTGTCACTCAGGACTATTTCCAATGGGTGCTTGTGAGTCCCTAGGATCCATGGAACCCTGCTAGTACAGGGAGCTCTTTAAAGGGTTAGGAGACCAGCTGGATGAAGCTCATTGATAACAGTATTTCTACCCTAGCCCCAACAAAGAGCACAGAGGCTCTCATTTTCCCTCTGAAATGTCTCACAGCAAGCCTGGCTGGTGTGCACACACAGCTGTGTCCCTGAGGAGGAGCTGAGGCACGGGGAGCTGCAGGTAACACTGATTGTGCAGGTTAATGTGCATCAGGAGAGGATTTACTGCAGTGAGCACGCTGGGGCAGCCTGCAAGGAGCAGAGGGGAGGCATGGCTTGTGTGTCACCTCCTCTCTGTACGAACTGGAGGGAACCTAATGGCTTATGGAGAGTGCTGGGAGAAAGTAATGAACTTACAAGCAGTGCCCTTGCTCTTAAACCAGAAAGTTTGGGTCTAGGGCATGTTTTAGTAGCTGAGAAGCAGAGCTTACAGCTATATAAATATGGCTATATAAATACATAAATTAGTGGCTGCTCATAGACCAAAGGAACTGATTTAAAGCTGGTTCCTTCTGCATGGCACTACCTAACAATAAACTAACTCCACCACGTGCTGAAATCTGGTAACCTTAAACAAAAGCTAAGCATATACCTTTTGAGAGAATAGGCAGAAAGAAAAGGAGGCCTTGACAGGAGAAAAAGAAGTAAAAAAGCAAAAATAAGACACAAGAGAATAAAAGCGGAAAGCATGAAACAAAGGCAAAACCAAATCCACTAATAAGAGAATTGTCAGACAGGAAAAAGAAATAGAGAACAAACAGAGAGCAAGACAGAAGTAATGAGACAAGGGGGAAATCGGATTCAAAATGAAATCTGGTAATAAAAGAACTGTCAGATATAAAACAAACCAATGTATGACAAAGGAAGAAAGAGCCAAGGAGACAGAGCAAGGCAATCTTTGAAGAATTAAGCTAACCAGATGTGGCCTCCAAGGGTAATTTGTAGAAAAGTTGATGTTACTCCTGATTTCTAATAAAAGCAGACTCTAAGAAACGCATTTCTTTTATGCTCTAAGGAAAAAGGTGTTTGGCCTTGTTTTTAACGTAACTAAAAACTATGCAGTAGAAATCAGAGGGCTTTGCATTACTTTTACAAAACTGTTTTGTAGCTGTTTTGTGCTGAAAAACAATACAAAACAAATAAACTATAATGGATCTTGTGGTGTGTGTGTTGAATCTGCTGTGCTTAGTCATCTGCCCTTATGCAGGTTCCTTGACCTAACTGGGTTGCCTTAGTTTCCCTCATTTCAAAACACAGACTGTGATATAGACACACACATATTACTAAAACTGGAATGGAACAGAATTCAAAATGTTCATAAAGTTTTTAGTTGTGGGAAGCATTTTCTACCTTGCCAGATAGAATCTAAGCTTTTCTTTGAAGACAAAGATGAAAAGAAATCAGTGGAGGACGTGAACCATTTTACTCAGGCAGAATAAACTCATTGACTTCAGGGGATCTAGGATCGAAAGAAAGACCACTGATTTAATAGGCTAGCTCAAGAAGCCCAGAAGTTCACTTAGAATGCTTGTAATGTTGGAGTTATTAAAACTTCTTGTGTTCAAAAGAGTATATACAATGAAAAATTAAATACACGTATTGGCAGGGCATTTCCCAGATAGGTGCTGGCTGCTTCACCATCACTCCTTGCTGACCAGCAGCGGTGGCTGCCTGTGGGAACAGCTTCGTGCCCTGTGGAAGCTCAGCTGTCCTTTACTTACTGAGCTTTGGGTCAGATCCTAAAATGGGTTCAGCTGAGATGTTATCAGCATTTTCACTCTTGAATCTTGCAATGCTTTCTTTCTTTTTTTCCTCTTAAGACATCTGAGGGTAGTACCAGAAGATACTTACATCTCATGGTTGCTTTCTTTCACTTTTACAAAATACAAAGCTTTTTCTTCCTGTTTTGGGCAAACAGTGAATTCTGTTGATTTATCAGGTGATACTTACCTGGAGTTTAGCCAAACAGTCCCTTGCTTGATGTGTAGTATTCCAGTTTAAATCTGCTTCTTTTATCTCATTTCTTTTTCTCAGTTAGACGGCTAAAACTTCTCAAGTAGAAATAAAAAGTAGTAATTAATAAAGAATATAAATATTTTTTCATGTACCAGAATATAGATATTTGCAGAAAACGTTGCTATTTGTCAGATATTTGGATAGAAATACCAGAAATAGCAACTGAATCACTAATACAGGCAAACTAAGCAGAAACTCGTGGACTGAATGTGAGGTTGGGACTGCTGCGGAAATAAGTCAACCCACGCCTTCCTGTGAACTTCAGCGACCCTTGGAGGAAGCTGTTTAGAGTTCTAGTGATGTTAAAAATAATAATTCATCCTATCTACTTTTAGTTTTAGTTTTGAGGATAACTTAGAAGGAGGTACCAGCTCTGTGGACACAACTTTTGGGTTTTTGCTTGGTTTGGTTTTTGTTGGGGATTTTTGTTTTCCTTCTTTTCCATATATATTTTTTTTAGAAGAAACTAATGCATTTTCCGTGTCTGTGGAAACGGAACACTTACACTGGGATGTACTTGCAGTAGTATTTCTAGCCACATGTATGTAGCTATGTGAAAGTTAGTGAAGGGAAGGTGACATTTGGAGAACTCTTCTGAGAGCACTCAGGGTGACAGTAGGGAATGAATAATAGAAGTGGTGCTTGCAGAGTTTTCTCTTGTGAGATTTGCCATGTCCTAAGTTATCATGTCTGAGGCACTCAAAGTAGTAGGTTACCTCAAGGTACCTTACATTTGGCCAAATTGTAGGTTAATCTGCTTGGGGTTTGGGGGAAAGGGATGGGGGTAGTGCTGGTAGGGTGTTCAGAATATTTAGTTAGCTGGAGAGAAAAATTTAGAAATGTAGGTTGGAATATGATTCTTACAGGTAAATGTCTGGGTTGGGAGATATTTCCCTGGTCCTGCCTGCAGTTTACAAAACAGTCCTTGTCTGCAGTGTAGCCTTCAAGTGAAAGATTGTTTCCCAGAGCTCTTGCAAAAGCTTGAATATAGGAAATTTGGTCTCCCCAATGAAGTTCTGGATCTCAGTTTCTCAGATGAATTTCACATCATATTTGGAGATGATGTTAATAATTTATGTAACTATACTGGAATTAAGCTACTTAGGGTTTCATGTGCTTATAAGGAAACTGCATGCAGAATGATGCCTTAAGGATTAAACTCTTGATGGTGGCAATAAATAATGCAGAAAATTCAAATATTGAATGCAGAAGAGACTTCAATCAGGCAGAGCCTTGCTGAGATTTCTTTTCACACTATTCTGTTAGTATTTTTCCTACTGTTGTTCCTGAAACCAGTGGCCTCCTCTTGAGAATTTTATCATGGGCCATATGTACACTTTGGTGTGGTTTAAAAATGAATACTCAACTTGAAGGCAAATTGAAAATGCAGGAGGATGGAACCCAACAGGGTCAGGTCCCAAGTGAATCTCTGTGCATTTCACTTAACAATTTCTACCCTGAGTTATCATGTAAATGATAATAAAATAGTGAAAGTCCTGTGGGATTTGAAATCAATAGCCAAGAGTAGAGCTACACATCTGTTGCATTTATTTTTAATTGTTTTAAAGAGGGAACTCTTTTATTAGATTTTTTTTTTTTATCCAGCAAATGGCACAGCTGCTTTAATAAATAGTCCAGCTAGAAACTCATAAAAAAAGTGTTAAGAGGAACGTGCAAAGACAAGAATTTAAAAGCTGAAACATCAAGCAGTGACAGAGTTGGTGTGCTGTGAAACCTTTAACTCTGTATTCTTTTGGGTCTCCTTTTGTAAGGGAGTCACTAAAACCTCCATCTATCTGTCAGCCATTGTTGTTAGCAACAAGAACTGGGCTCAAAGTCTGGAGTGTCTGTGTAGAAACATGAAATAGAATTACTTTGTGTTCCTAATGAGTAACCTGGGAAAAGCTTGGGCTTGCATGATGGGTGATGTTCCCCCACCCACACACAGAGACTTTGGTAGTGCAGTTTCTGACTTTTTAATAAGTATATTTCTTCAGAACCTCTTCACTCTGTATCTGTAGGGATAAAACAGTTGGCTAGGATTTAGAAAACTCTGTAGCAAAGTGGATCATTGCGTCAGGAGACAGGCAGCCATGGGAACGTGGAAGGCAGACATCCCTTCCCTGGTGTCCCAGCCTTGTCAGTGCCCTCCTCAGGGGATGTAAGGTCTTTTTTCTTCCACCATGTGGGCAGGCCTCTGGGGAAACCTTGTGCTTCTGTGCAGGCCTTAAAGAGGCAAGCTGCAAGTGTCCCAGAGCATTTTGTTTGGGATGGGAAATGCTTGAACAGGTAGTCAATTAAGAGGCTATAGCTGTCTGCAGCTGCCATGGAAGATTCAGTCTGGCAAGTGCTGTGGCTGCAGAAGGACTAATGGCTTTAATTTGGTCAGAGAAGGATTTCTGTTCTCTCTGAAGAATGATAACTGCAGAAAAGCCAAGGGACAAATTCTAGGCACTTCATAGCAAAGCACTATTTGAAACTATTTATTTTACAGAATTAAAAACCAGAGTATTCTTTTTCAGTGGTAGAAGCTGAAGAGACTGGGTACTGTTAAAGTTTAAAAACTGTATTTTGCACAAGAATGCTGACGTAACAAGTGAAAACCAGATAATTCAGAAACAGTGTTATGAGAAAAGTGTCTGAAATAAAATTGCAGGAAAGCAGAAAGGAAATTAAATGCCAGGTTTCTGTGGAAGATGGACTATTCCCACCCCTGGGAACAGAATTTTTAAGGATTTTAAAGTTCTAGATTGACAATTCTTTATACAAAGAAAATAATTTTTAAAATTTTATTCATAAAATTGAAAGTTAGATTTGCATGGAAAATACTTAGAAAGCTCTTAATTTGAATTGGAGGATCTTTGCGGGAGTTAGTCACAGCAGAAAGTATTTTGCATAGGTCAATGCAGAAGCAAAGTCCCAGGCTGTATTACTGGGAGGGATATGTAGCTGGCACTTTATCAGCTACAGCCAAAAGCAGCAAGGGGTAAAAAGATGCCTTGGTGGTTGAGTTGAAGCTCTGTATTTGAGTTGAAGCATTGTTTGTTTTTCGAGAACCAGAACATGGCCTAGACTTGGAACAAGGATGCTGTTCCATCCAGTGCAGGTGGGCTTACTGAGTGACAGCACTCGAAGAGCAGAACAGATAATTACAACAATAAATTGTGATGATGATGAGACCACTTTGAGAGCCTTGGAGCTGTTGCAAAACAATGGAAATTGTGCCACGGAGTTCAAGCAATACAGTCTGCTGTGAAATTGCTGTACACAGAGCATGGGCCAGTCAGTGTAGCTGCAGCATTTCTTCCCAAGGGAAAGAGCTCTCCAAAGGCAGGCCACTGAGAATGGAACTAAGTGCCAGTAACATGAAAAGTGTGAGAGTTGGAATCAAAGCAGGCTTCTCAGTCAGATTGCAGCCACAATGCGAAGGAGGTTTGCAGCTGGTTTTGTGCACGTTCCAGGAATGCTTCCAGTGGAAATGCTTTTATGGTTCTGTGTGCAGAGGGAGCATGTGGGAAACCTGAAGAGGCAATGGAGGGTACACCTGCAAGAGAAACACTGACTGGCAGACTCCAGTGCCTCCAAGTTCCGTGCTATTCAGAAAAACTGTAAAATTCATGGGAGCAAGGTTACTACAGCATTTGAGTTGTAAGTTGTATTTTTTTTATTTGCCTCCCAGGTAACAAACCTGGACTAGCTGTGCAAGTTACTGTCATGGTCCATCACTGCAGTAAGTGCCCAAATCCAGGGAGATGTTAGATTCGAGGTTTACTGATTCTTGAGTCAGTGGCTAGATGGTGATTTCACCTCTTGACAGAAGAGTCGCTGGAAATAGAAATTTGTCTTGATATAACTTTGTCTTACATTGGATATTATGGATGAAGAAGGAAGGACTGCTTATTAGAGAAATAGGAATAAACTCTTTTTAAAGGAGAAGGCTTATTTATTCAGTTTGTAGAAGGCTGTCTGAGATCAAGTGTGGTGCATGTGTTGAAGGCCCATTATTGTCAGTGCTTCCAGTTAGATATTACAGGACATTTCTGTACATCCTTATAGTCCATGGTGCATCTGCAGACTGAGGGTCTACTCAGTGCTTGTCCATCCTGTGGTCAGTGTATTTGGTAAAAACTCTTTAAAACATTAAGGGATGACTGCAGTTGAGTAGCTTGGATCATAGAAATGCTGTATTTAATATTTCCCCCCTCAATGTACCTGACATACTTCAGCATGTTAAATGTGGTTGGCTTAGGTGTAGATTTAGATGCCTCACCCCACGAATCAACTCTAAATTTAATTAAGTCCAGCTATTCTGATTAGGCTCCAAGTATCAGGACACAAGGACACTGCATGACCCCCTAGTGCAGTATAATGTGAAGATGGTACAAAGTGATTTCTTGACCAGACCCTCAGTGCATCTCAGGCATCTCAGTTCAGTCAGTTGTAGTTCAGCTTTAGTTATGCCTGTTTTTTTTCCTTTTGCTTTCCCATATTTTCACTTCTTTGTCACTGTCAAAGTCTGACATTAACCTACATGTGCACTCAGAATCACCGGGGCAGAAATATTCAACATTCTGATTGCAGAACACATTCCAGCATCACAGCAGAGACACTGATGCCAGGATAATCGAAATTTGAGAGGTGCAAGTACAGAATTCCTTCTCTACTTAGAAAAAAAAATCTCCTTTAGTGATTTTTGTTGGAAATTATTGACTGCTATGTAGGCTGAAAGCTTGATTCAGTGTTCTTTGCTGAGAAAATTACAGCAAGTTATCTCACCATCTGTGATACTCATGTGGATTCTTCAGAGGAATGGCACAGTTGTTATCAATCAAATTGCTTTATCAAACAGACCTCTGCACTCTGCACTATCAGAAGAGTGTGTTCACAGGACAAAATAGAGAAAAATTATATAATGTATTACTCTCCTGTACTTCTTTTTAAGATGCTTGGGTGCTTGATTTACTGCTGTCCAGGAAGGCAGATTTGCTGAATTCATGTGTGTAAAACACTTGAGATGCACATTCTGTACAACACCCTCAGAAAAAGCTCTCACTCCGCAGTGCCCTCCGGCACTTGTACAAATCAGAAATGTAAGTCCGTAGGTTGTAATCCTTTCAGACAGCTTTCTCAGTCTTCTGGGCTGAGGTATAATCAGACAGCATTTCTAGAATGTGCCAAACCAATCAGGAGCAGACATTTTTCCTACACATTAAATGGGCTTTTTCAAGATGCTATCATTAAAATCTTATACCAGAATGTTAATTGAACAATATCAGATTCTTGCATGACTCCATCTCTTTTCCTTTCTTAAAATTGAGTTTAGTAATGGAAATGTTTCTCAAGCCAACTAGCCAATGTCTGGGAATACAGAACAGTTGTCTCTAGTGAATCTTCTCTGTTTTTCTTCCGTTAATTAAATATTCAACATTGTAGCATCCTCATTTCTCACTTGTTTGAACTGGATCAGCTTCCATTCTCAGAACATTTCGTTGCACCAATTCATTCTAATCACACTGCTGCCTTGAGCATGTATTTAATCACATCCCTGGGAATAGAAGCTGTGTAGTTCTATCCACATGCATTGTACATCCCCAGATTCTGGAACTTTGTTGTTGTGGTTGTGTTTTTTGGGTGTTTTTTTTTTATTTTTTGTGGGTTTTGGTTTTTTTTGTTTATCTTCTCCCACCCCTGGCTTTTTGTATAAGCCTCCCATGTACCCAAACCCATGTACCAAACCCAAAATACACAAAGTGTATTTTGCTCTTCATCTCTAGTGACTTGACAATATAACATGATTGTCTGACATATATTTTTGTCTGGTTATCAGTTTGTAACATTTACCATTGATATTAAAAAAACCACAGTCCAATAAAGATCTGTGACTTACTGTAGCTGTAGTATATGCATCTTTCAGCCTCTCATTTAGTTAATGGGATTTTAAAAACTGACTATTTTCTTAATCTTGAACTGAATTCTTTTAAGTGATAAATAGCAGAAATAGTTCAATTGGCGTAAATACATCACATTAGCTGGTATGTGTGAGAGAAAATCAGGCTCTGTCAGTGCAGTGTGGTTGTGGAACTACTGTCATACGTAGGTTAACAAATATTTGCATTTTCCAGCTTGGCTGCATTAAAGCATCTTCTGAAATGAACTTGAGGTAAATGTGTATAATGGCACTCAGGGTTCTTCTGACTTCAGCTGCTCATGTCTGATGAGCTACTGGAAGAATTTTAGAATTTCTTTACAACACTGCTAGCATTTGAGTAAGCAAGTTTTTCTCCATGTGTGGTGATCTCCCGTGCCCTTTATCCTCTTTATACTCTCCTTCTCCCCTGCTCTCTCTTTCTGTACTCTGGACATGGAGGATGGCAAACGACCTGTCAAGTGTGGAGCTATGTGCATGTTGCTGGCCAGCCAGCAAAATGTCAAGTAGAATGTTGAATAGCTGAGTTGTGCCTATCTGACCTCAAGTGTGGGTGCTGCTGTTTTTTTTCTCTTGGGAATTTAATTAACTCTGAGATAAAAGACCAGCCTAGCACTCTTTATCATTTTGTCAAAATTTGCAAGTGCATACGTAATTTACTATGGGCAGAAAGAAGGGATAGCAGACAGGTAAGTTGCATTTAAATTATAACAAGAAAACCATTTTGTCCAAAACCAGTAGCAAAAGCCCTCCACTCCCCCAAACCCCCAATATTAGCATGTTTTCAGTAGTGAGTTTTTATATTAAAGGTATTTGCTGCCTGTAGTTCTTAGTTTTCATCTAACACTGAACTACATAATGCTTATATGCTTCCAACAAATGGAATTAAAATGGTATAATGTGCACTCATTTTTGGCAACAGTTCAAGAAAAATTCTTTTTGGCTTGGAAGGATTAAATTCTCTCTTAGTTACTTTAAAATGTTCTGCTGGCCATGCTGCTCAATATAGTTACAACTGTGAATCCCTGCATGGTCCTGGATTTGTTATAGAATTTACTAAAGCCAGCAGGATCCAGAATTAGAGTATTTCAGCCTACTTTATTAAATAAGTCCCTATGGGTCTTTGCTGTTACATTGTACTTAAGTGCTACAAAAAATATTATTTGACACTCAAAGTTGGAGCCTGTCTTACTGTTCCTATGAAATGAAGACTGTCAAGAAATGTTCATAAATGCCTGGGATGAACAGGAAGAGCTATGGTAGAGCTAGGATGTTCTTTGTTATCCTCAGGTTTGTAGGCAAATAAGAGAAATCCGTACTTCAAAAGCTGTTCAGTCTGTCTTTACTTATCAAGTATTTTAAAACTGTGCTGTGCAAACCCACAAGGAAATAACTGGAAGAACAGTCACTGCTGACGTTTATACAGCCATGCTTAGGTGCCTGTTTATCTGTCTGTTCCGTCCTCTTCTCCAAACACCTTCTGCATTTCCTAACATTCTCAGAGCTATTCACATTCCTCTAGGTTTTGTGAACAGTACTGACCCTTAGAAGACGAGGATCCAGAGCAAGTTCCCAGGCTGAGGAAAGGCAGGCAAAGCTGATCTGTAATACACACTCTACATACTCTGCTTGGCAGCATCTGCCAGTTAATCAATGCATATGTAATTTGTTAATAACTGCAGTGAATGTGGTCTCTGGCTTGGGGAGAGTGTCTTAGAGGACATAATTTTATTTTTTCCATTATTCATGGAGCATCTTGTAGTGCTAAATGATACACAAGCAGTGTGTATGCTGAAGATGGAAAACTCATCTCCGTTTGATCATAAACTGCAGAAACCTCCAGGGACTAATGAGTGTATTGCTGCTTCGTGCTCTCACCGAGACCCAATGACAAACAGAACATCCACAGCCAGATGCAGATGAGAAATCATCCATCTGTACTCTGACTATCTTTGATCTGACATTACAATTAAGTAATTGCAGAGGGTGAGCAGTGTATGTGGGCACTCACATGCACATGCATACAAGGGTATCTCAGCTCTGGTACTTGTTTCTTTAATTTACAATCCGCAAGAAGCTGTGAGGATGTCTTACTTCCATTAGTAACGTTATCATTGCTGTTGTATTATGGACAAATGCACTGTTTGTAGTGATATGAAATCTTTCCCCTGAGACTCTCCGGTTTAAATATCCTCCTTTTACTGGAAATAAAAGACACTTTAAGTTTCATTTTTCCTTTACTTCTGCCTCCTTCCGATGTTAAAGAATAAGGTATCATATTAATTCTGCTTGTAGGAATTCATTCCACTCTCATAGGACCATAAATGCATTGTAAACTGCATGTGTTGTGGGCTGGGGGGGCATCTTCCTTTGTTCTCTTTGTCACTGTGAACCAAACGGTTCTACTCCCAGAAAATGGAACATTATGCCTACAATATTTTTATCATGCTATCTGTAAAAGACAGGCCATGAAAACAGTGCACCAGGAAGATACAAGATCAGAATAAGGGCCAGTTGTTTTACAACAGCAGTATGCTGCTATCCTATGCCTTTTAGGTCTGTTTTCCAGCTCTCCTACCACTTAATGCTTTTGTTGAAAAATGACCTAGGGAACAAACCCGTATGGTCAGCTCTGGATGATCAAAGCAGGAGAAAAATCAAAGAAAAAGCAATGAGGACTTGAGTTTAAAAGAAAAGGATGGAAAGGGGGAGGTATGGATAATGAGTTTCTTAACCTCATCTGCAAGCCCCAGTTTCAAATTTCTTTATACTGAGCAGTAGAAGGGGGCTATCAGCAATATGTGGCTTTTACTGGAACAGCCTCAGATGTCTCTCAGAAGTTAAGAGAAATTCTCTTGTTATTTTGACAAATTTAGGATCAGATTTCTGTAGTGGTTGCTCGCTGCACCTGCAGAATCCTGGACACAAGAAGGCTCCTGGAGGCTCCTGGAGTCACTGTGTGCTGCCAGTGGAGCCTGGACAGAGACTGATCTTGCACCCCTGCAGGTAGTGCTCTTTGACAGCTTCACAAATGACTGGCACACAGGACTGGAAGGGATGCTGAGCAAGTTTGCAGATGATACAAACCTGGGAGGAGCTGCTGACTCCCTTGATGGCAGGGAGGCCCTGCAGAGAGATCTTTAACAAGTTAGAGGACTGGGAAATCACCGACCATATGAACTTTAACAAAGGAAAGTCCTGGATTCCGCACCTGGGATGGGGCAGCCCTGGATGTATGGACAGACTGAGAAATGAGAAGCTGGAGTGCAGGGCCATGGAAAGGGACCTGGGGGTCCTGGCTGATGGCAAGCTGAATGTGAGTCAGCAATACCCTGCCAGACAGGAGGGCCTGCTGTGTCCTGGGGGGCATCAGGCACAGCATCCCCAGCCAGGCAAGGGAGGGACTGTCCTGCTCTGCTCTGCACTGGGCTGGCCTCACCTCCAGTGCTGGGGGCAGCTTTGGGTACCACAATGTAAGAAAGACATTAAACTGCTAGAGTGTCCAAAGGAGGGTAACAAGGATGCTGAAGGGCCTTGAGGGGAAGCTGTATGAGGGGCAGCTGAGGGAACTTGGTCTGTTCAGCCTGGAGAAGAGGAGACTGAGGGGAGACCTCACTGCAGTTTCAGCTTCATTGTGAGGGGAAGAGGAGGAGCAGACACTGATCTCTGCTCTGTGGTGAGAGTGACAGGACCCCAGGGAATGGCCTCAAGTTGTGTCAGGGGAGGTTTAGGCTGGAGATTAGAGAAAGGTTCCTCACCCAGAGGGGGCTTGGGCACTGGAACAGCTTCCCAGGGCAGTAGTCACAGCACCAGCCTGACGGAGCTCAAGAAGTGTTTGGACAGTGATCCCGGGCACGTGATGTGACTCTTGGGGATGGTCCTGTGCAGGACCGGGAGTTGGACTTAATCATCATTCTGGGTCCCTTCCACCTTGACATACTCTGTGAATCTGTGATTTCTTCTCAAAAAGAAACCGTACAGCAAATAAAAGGCATTTTCAGGCGCTTTTGTCTCTTTATGTTGCTTGCTCTCCATTCATCTCTGGGTGCCTCATGCTTAATAGCCTTGCTAATAAAAAAAGAAAATCAATTTCACTTCACTAGATTTCCCAGAGAGATAGCAGAAAGTGTTATTGGTGGAATTTCTTCTTGAAACTTTGTTATAAAAGAACTCCAGGTCTTACTGAGTGCTGCACCAAATACTTCGTACAGGGGATCAAGGATCCATGCTGTGAGGTCCTTCTTCCTCTGACCCTCTGGTGCAAGCTTTTCATTTGAATTCAGCACATTTGCCATCTGCTAAATAGTCCATTAGAAACACACAGTATTTCTCTAAGCACAAGTGTTCTTGCTTGGTGCTGTAAAATGTCATAAAACACCACTAAGGCAGTGATGTTTATCATGTGTTACTCAGTGTGTGCTACATAGGAGTTTAACCAGGGATTCAAGGAATGGGAAGAAGGTTCTTTTCCTTAGTTCCAGCCTTTCCTTGTTTAGTCACAATATTATAAATGTACATCTAGTCAGTTTGATCTTTCCTGAAGCCTTGGGAAACATGGTTTTAGGTTTCTCGGTTCAGTGATCTGCTTTTGTTCTGCGCGATGTCTGTGTTAAAAGCTTAGATGTTATAAAACACAGGAGTCAACACGTACAGCAGAACAGCTCTGCCCATCTAACCCTGCTTACAGGCTGTTCTGGGAGTCTGTGTGCGTGGGAACCTATTCTGTCCTCTCTTTGGTTTTGGAAACAACATTTTGGTAGTTTCTCAGTATATTCTACAGAGGTTTTACAGATAAGAGCTCCATCCGTCAATGCGGAAAACATTTTACAATTTATTCTGTTAGACAGTTCAGTGTGACATATAGTTCATCAGAAAACACAGGGGCTAATTTCTGTTGAAGATTTACATGTGAATAAAAGAGTCTAATATTGATTGCTTCCCATTCATTGTTTGGTGGGTGCTATTGTGCCATAAAGACCTTACAATTAAATTTTTAAACCTAGGACCCAGGAGTCAGATGCATGTTTGGAAGAGATCTAATCCAGCATCTGTAGAAATTGATTTGTCATGATGGAAGGGTGAGGAAAAATAGCAAATCCATGCTTAAGTTTTGTATTTGTCTTCCCTGTTGTGTGTATTTTCTGCTAGCTACTGCTTAGGGTTAAATATTTGCCCAAGGCTATACAGTTTTCCAGCAGAATAGGTGACAAATGAAATTACTTGTAGGATATGTTCTTTAAACGAGGCTCCATTATTTGAGTGGCACAGTCCTTCTCACCTTGAACTTTTAAAATTCAGTAATTTTTACTTATGTCCACTTCTAGCTTGTGGTCATGTTAAGCAATAATACAGGCTATATATATATAACAACAGCAATCTACTTTGATCTTTTTTTCTTCTTCTCCTTTTTGCAGCCCTCCAAGGCTTCCATAAGATGATGTATTCCTAGTTAGAATTTAAGTCTAGTGACTGGGAGTTCAAGGTTCGCATCTGCTCAGAATAATATTCCTGGACTGTTGCCTATTAATTATTCTCTTACAATAGCTTTGCAAGCAAGTATCATGGGTCAGGATGATTTACACTTCCTTGAAATTAATCTAATTAATAGATAATTTTACCATTGTACTTTCAAAAAGATGATAAAGTTCAACAATAATGGACTCTACTATGGATTTTTCTATCTATTAATATCATTATAGATCAAATTTGGTGATCAAATTAAATCATAGATGGGTATTAAAAACCTTTGATGAAATAGTAATTCTTTTAAATCTCATTCCAGTACTGTTGTAATGTGCTGCTTAAGAGGAATGAATTAAATGAATCAAACCTATCTTATTCATTATTAGACAACAGCTTAATTAAAAAAAGAAAAAAATCAAACTTTGCTTTCTTAGTGGTGTCACTACCTTACCTGGTTTGATTCTTAGACAGAGTAATTGACAAATTTTGAACTGCTTTGCATTTTGAATCTGTGCATTAATGGACTATTATTGTATAATTTCTTTCTCACTGATGCCATTTTTAATGGGCTTTTAGTTCAGTTTATTGACCAAACCATTTACCCCTATATAACAGAATGACAACATTTTCCCCTAGTCAGCAGTGTTGCCTGCTGTGGTCTGCTTTTGCTGCAGGTGGCAAAGGGGGTCTTTTAAGGTCTTTATTTTTTTTGTGGTGCAGACTTGATTCCCTAACTTAGCTTGTGTACCATGACTTTTGTTTTAATTGCTGGATTTGGGTTTTTTTTTTGCCTCATAGTTGATTTGTCAGAACCTCTGTGGTTCTCCTTCCTTCTTGGTCTCTGTGCAGTAAAATAGTTCAGCAATTTATCCATGATTTTTCTGTGTATTAATTATCATGTAGGCAATCTATCCTGTGTTCAGGCAAGACAGAGAAAACTCAGAGAACTTTAACCAGTGCAGAGCTTTCCTATAAATTTCGGTGTTCTTTGGATCACCAAAGCGAAACACTTTGGGTGTACGAGAAAAGCTGCATCGCTTCTCCTTTTCTGTGAGTGTCCAGTAACAACGAGACAGAAGTGAAAGATGAGCAGCAAATACCTTGCTGTACTTACTGTTATTTTATCATCCCCAGTTTTATGGTATCACAAAATCTCTTTTCCCTTTCACTTTAAAGGGCTGTGTCAGCTGCTGTCTCTTTGAGGTGACACTACGAGGCTTTTAGGAGATGGCAGCGTTAGCGTGGAAAGGCAGAAGGGTGAAATAAAATGTTTGTAACCCTAGTAGCTTACTCCATCCTCTAATGCTGTATACACCTCTACTCTTCAGTGGACAACAGATGACATGGTTGATACAATCTGGTCAAAATTTGAGAGGCTAAATCATTTAGTGTCAAAATTTCTCTTAACTCTGTTTAAAAACATAGTGAATATTCCTGTGTAAAATGACCTGGCTGTGGCAGGTTTCCTGTCATGGTACAGCCCAGGCACAATGTGTTTCCTTGAGAGACTTCCAAAGTACTTGAGTTAAGGCTGACCATTGCAAACTGTTTTTAAAGTAGTATCTAAAGACTTAAAAATAGATTGAGATGCCATTTTCAAGACCCATTTCTGTAACTTCCCTATTAGAAAGTGGAAAGTGCTTTCCAAAAATCTGACCCTAATCCCAGCAACTCCTATTATTCCATCTGCTGCAGCCTTTTCTGTCCTGCCTGGCATGACAGAGACCATTTCTGAAAGTTGTTTTGTAAAAGCTTTTTGGATGTAATTTGTCTCCTACAGCTGATACCAAAGTTAAATTAACAGAAGACTCTAAGGATGCTCCGCAATGTTAAAAAAAAAAAAATTAAAAGAAGTAAATTAGACAAGCCCTAGAAAAACAGAATCAAGCAACCATGGTGCTTGACATACTGACAGCTCATTAGCTAGAAGCAAATGACTTAGGACTCATTATGGGTATGCTGATCACTCACAAAATTATCACAAATCTCAATAAAATTGAACCATGAAAACCTTCACTAGGACCTTCACTAGGGAAGATTTGTAGCTGAACACATACTAGTGAGATCCCTTTGGAAAGATTGAGTTTACTACCTGTGGTCAAGGAGGATGACCTGAAGGCAGAAGAGCAGATGCTGAGAAGCTGATCTATCTGGAGAATGGAGGACCTGCTTTTTGGGAGACTGAAGAGTTTGGTTCAATTACCTTGCTAAATCCAACTGAGGGAAGATACATGACAGCTGTTTCTCAGAATGGACAGGACCAATTAGATGCATTAAAAGCAGTCTGTTGTTTAGAAAACTGCTTCTAATCTAGAGACTTTTCATTTAAATTAGTTCTTTCCAGGTAAATACTTCCAAAAAGGTGGTGCCCCCAGTAAACCCCCGAATCACCTTCTTTCACTATAGTGATAGAAACTTTCAACTCTATTTCTTGTCACAGAAGGCACTTTGCATGGCTTAAGTGGAACAGTACTTTGTTTTTCTTAATACAACTGCAATCAGAACATCTGGGTCTCAGTACCAAAGTCTTAAAAATATTAACAGGGCTGAAATGCAGCAGCACATGGCCATTACAGCAACCACAGGAGCAGTGTCATAACAGAAAAACAAAAACCAAACAACTACAGGAAAAAGGGGCACGTATACTGACTGCTCTGCACAGAACTCTGCTTCCAGGAAGACAAAGGCTGTTCAGTAGGATAAAAAGAAGAATTATTATGAAATTAAAGATGATCTCATAGGGAATTTATCATGGAATTAGTCAGCTAGGCAGAGGACTATGTATAAATGAAAAATAATTAAATACAAGATTCTTAAAAACAATTATGAAAGGAGAAACTGACAGGGAGGTTTGACTTAAATGGGAAGTTGTGGCATAACTGCAAAAAAAAAAAAGGGAATTAAAGAATTAAATATTGCAGTTCCTTAAGGGAAGTAAAAGAGGAAAATTTAAAAACAATATTGTTGAGTAGTAAGAAGCTGCTGAAGCAGAGGCACCGCCTGGCAAAATAGGGAGTACTGTGTGACTTTTTGGAGGATTAGAGTATCTAAGAACAGTCAGAGGGTATAAAATTAGATGTTGTGGTACTCAGTGAGGTAGTAGCTTTCAGGCAAAAGGAAATGGAGTAAGACGGGCTGAAATTTGACCAGTGACATTTGTGGAGAGCACTGAATAACTAAGAATGAGGAATTGAAAATATCAGGATTTAATGTCTTGGAACGTTAACATCTGAAGTTGGATCTTCTAGCCATTAAGTTGTGGGAGCCCCAACAGACCTAAGGTTTCAACCAATTAAATCTATTTTCCAGCACTGTGGGATTAGTTACGTGTGCAGAAGTGAGGAAATTGCAGATAAATATTCGGATTGCTCGCATATTCTATTTTTGATTTAATGAAAAAGAGTACAAAAAAACTAACCATAAAGGAAGGGCATCATTAATTTTGGCATCTAAAATCAAATGATAAATGATCAGCTGATTAGTGATGTGCATTTTGTTCTTTTAGCTTCTTCAGTAATGTGTGAATGTCACATTATATAACACTTAAAATTAATAAACCTGGAAATGAAATAAGTTAGGATGCATCTTTGTGTTCCTCCCCTGACTGGTGGACAACTTGTGTCATTAATCTGTAGAGTGGTGTTAATTTAAACAAACAGCATTGCTTGTTGAGATTTATGGCTAGAAGACTCAGGTTCACTGAAAAAAATCTTATGCTGCTTTGTTTTCAGAGCACTGGGACAGATTTTATGACTTTTATTGACTGGAACATATCATAAACTCTCATAACTTGTAATGACTGACAAGCTACTACGAACCCAGATATTCTGACAGAGAATGTGGGCACAATGAGAGAGGGTCAGTAACACGTGGCTGCAGGGCAGTCAGGTATTTTGTGCAGATTCCTTCTTGTGTTGGTGACTGCTGCCTGACCAGCACTGGGGTCAAGGCAGAGATAAAAACTGATAACTGCTACCTAAAAGTGAAGACCTTTGAGAGAAATAATTGAAAACACTGAAAACAGATGAAACAGTAAATGGAAGAGTAACATTCCTGCCTTCATTATACATGCTTTTTGAATATCAAAGATGCTAAAGTGTCTAGGATCTGTTTTTAGAAAGGACTGAGTATGATTCTGGTTCTAAATGAACTTCAGGAAAACTCATCTTTGCCTGGTACTTCCAAAGGGCTGTGGGGCACATTATTTAATCTCACTGGTGTCTCTGGCAGCTTCCCTGCTGGAAAGGAAAAAGCCCTCCTTGAATCTCTGGGACACTGTGATGAGTTCATTACGGTCTGAATGGCCTTATTCTACTGCTTTAGACCAGATTTGTGTTAAAGATGATTGAAAATACGTGGCCTCTGGGCTGTTAGTGTGTGGGAGAGATTCATATCCTACAGAAAGGTTGTGGGCAGAACCTGCTTCCTGCACCAGCAGCAAAAATGAAGATGGGAACTTGTTCATATCCAGGTCAAGGCTTGCACAGCTGGTACCTCAGGAAGGTTCCCTGTGGCTGTAAGCTATAGAGGTGCAATATTGCACTCCCACAGATGTCAGCAAGAATGCTCACAAGCTGGGTTTGCTGACACCAGACATGGCTCAAGTGGGAGTTGAGGGATCCTGGGTGACTGGATCTGTAACTGGGTAACTGAGTACACAAAGGCGCAGGGAAAGAATTAAAAAATAAAAACTATAATTATATTTTTCTTACTGTTCCTGTTCATATTTAATTCTGGCTTCTGGCTTTCTTTTGCTCTCCTTTAAATAAATTAGAGATATCTTTATATGAAGGAGGAACATGGCTTTGTTTGGTGCAAGTAGCTGGATATGCTGGCATAGAACCAAATACCAGGACAGTAGATTATGTCTTTATTATGTCTTACACAAAAATTAAACTCAATTTGAATGTTTTGTACTACTTTTGTTTGTTTCTTGCATGCAATTGAGTAAAATGTGGGTACAGGGAGCCAGGGGTTTGAAATAATTTCTGACACGTGACAATCTCTCTTTATTTGATGGACTAAAGGATGGAAAACTGTGCTAGGTGCCCAATTGTGTCATATTTCTTCCATCAAAATGTTCTGGATCAGCTCTGATAGAGTGGCTAGAAGTGGTTTCTTTTAAGTTTAAGAAAGCCACAGATAGGATATATTTGCATTTCCACATCTAGCACTTTTAGTTTTTAATATAGAATCATGTTCAAATGTGTTTTTATCTAAGCCTTATTATACAGAGATTTATAATCTTCTGTATGAATTTTTCATAGGGTTTTTCTTGTGCATATGCTGGTTCAATGATGCATTTTCATATGAAACACATAAAGCTTTTTTTAAGCAAAAATAAAAGCACAGAAATCCAAATCAGCTCAATTACACTTGCAGATTAAAATAAAGCTGTAATATATATCTATTGTATTGAAATGCAAACTCTATGAATTTTTGATCTTCTTTAAAAATGTAAAAGTTGGATTTGATTAGATTAGCTCTGGAATAATCTACACTGAATAAATCTGTCTTCCTTTCATGTGCTATGTCAGTTTTTGTAGTGGGTTTGTACACACAGCTTTCGCCATTATTTTCCAGGCAATAAAACCAGCCATGCAGAAAAGCCACCCATAAATGTCAGAAAACAGAGATATTTTGTTGCATTCCAAGGGCTTTGAAGGTGAAGTTCAATTCAGTTAGCTCACCCAGCGTGAGAGGAGCGTGATCCGATGATGGAATGTGTGTTTGGGTAGGATGTGTGTGTTACTGTCCCTGTACTATTCTATCAGGGTAACAGATCAGTGAGAGATTAAACTTTACTGCTTGGAAGAATTTCTCTTGGAAAACTATCAATTTTTATGATTTTTCTCTAGCTCCTATTGAGATGCTGTGCAGAAATAATGAATCCAGAGAATTTACAGCTTTTACCACAATGGAGATTGACTCCTGATTGTGGCTCTTGGGTGCCATTCAACTGCATGTATTCACAAAATAGGGCTCAGATAATGGATTTTATTGTAAACATGAAATTGTGTTTTGCTTCCTTCTTTTGAAAAGTAGTTTGTATAAAAAATGGTTTCCTAATTCCTAGAAGTGAGAGAACAGCACAAAAGGCAAAGTTTTCCCACTCCAAGGAATCTGTTCTGCCGTGTCCCACTGCAGCTCAGTGCTTTGTGGTTGCCTTCCCCTGCCATGCCCCACTTTCTTTTTCTTTTTATAAAGAGAAGACATGATCAATAAAGCTCATAATTAAGTTGAGGGCACTACCTTGATCAGTGCTTTTATTGAGTTTCAGTGCCCTGGTTTAAGGAGCTCCCCAGTCAATGGAGGGATCTGTCATCAACTGCTCGAGCAGTGTGTGAGCAGTCGTGGTGCTGTGTAACTGCAGCACTCCATAGTCTTTGCTGTCTGGAGAGTCTCCCTTGTGGTGGCTTCTGATAACCTCTTGCTCATGTTATCTAAGGATGAATAATGAACAGACTCCCACCTGTAGAAGGAATACAGTTGTATTAAATAGGCAAGAAATTTTAAGTTCCCGCTGGTTTGCAACATTTTCCCAGAATTTTATGAGCAGAAGTGAGTAAAGCAGGGGCAGATCATGTCAGTACCTGCAAGAAATTTCTCTGCCAAAATGTACAAGGTCATTTGCCCCTCTGTGTTGGTACAGACACTGCATTGCTCAGTGCAGCCCCTCCTACAAATAAGATTTAAAATGTAGGTCTGCCTCCTATTTTCACTGGGATAATAAAATAGTTGGATGTGCTGCTAGGAGCATGCAGTGTTTAACACAGCTGATCTGCATCCTGGATGAAAAGCTCTGTTCTGTAGTGCTGTGATAATAATATGATGGTTAATGTTTCCAATAAAAGTGCCAGGCTGGGTTCTGCATGTCTTCATCCAAACACACCCCCTAAGCCCCCACCCTATTCCATCTGTGTCCTGTGGTGTATTGCTCTTGTGCTGGAACATGGGCTCCTTAGAGAGAATGGACCCTGATGCAACCATCCCAGCAAGTCCCACACCCTTCACATGCCTGCATTTGCTCAAAGATTTGGTGCCCAGAAGGTTTTAAGTCCTCAGAGAGGACTCTGCCATGCGAGTGTCCTGCTTTTTGGTTGGGTTTTTTTTTGTTTCCCCAGCCCCTTTTTCTAAGCTTCCAATAAGGAAAACAGTATACAGAAAAAAACAAGAATTAAGCTGGGAAAATGTTTTTTCCACTCACTAAAAGTAGCATGCGTCCATTTATGGCAGAAAATTTCAAATTCCCATTCCAAAATAGTTGGTCTCAGCCAAGACTTCTCTGTAATTAGGTCGTGCTTTTTCACTGGCTGTAAATGGTTAAGCCTATTGGAATGTTACTCAACGTGCCAGGAGCAGACAATGCTTGGAGGCACTGAATAATGCATTTTGCTTTTCTGATGACGTGTGTGCCAGTTATGTATGGATGAAGTAGGCTGGAACAGGTTTATCCGAAGTAAGCAGGGAGATTTCCATGTCTGATGGAAAACAGACAAACTGCCAGAACAATTTTGATCCCAGGTCTCCTAGCTTTGTGTAAAAGGCCATCCATAGAGGCTGCTCTTGCCTCCTGCCAACCCAGGACACCATTCCTACAGCTGTGCTGGAGAGTCTCTTGGTTAAATGTAAAAGGAAAAAAGGAGAAGAGATTACAAAGGATCTCCTGCAGCCTGGCTGAAGTGCATCGTGTCTGCTTAAGAATGGCTTCTTTATAATTCAGTTGCCCTTTTTTTTTTTTTTTTTTTTTTTTTTATGAAGACCAGTGTGTAATAACTTCTGCTCTCTGAACTTGCACGTTTGCCTGGTGAAGGAGGTGTCTAGCACTTGTATATTTTTATATTTCAGAGCAAAGCCAGCCTTTCATTCAGCCAGACCTTAAAGAGTCCATATGGCTCCTCACACTGACCAGGGTTTGTGTCCCTGCCTCTGGAAGAAGGCGTTCAACTCCACTGTGTTATGGTGCCCTGGCTGGCTGAGGGTGCGAGACTAAAACCAGTAATGATCCCCTGCTTGTGTTTTTCTTTTCATGCTCATGAGCAGCAGGTGCGTTGCATAAACTGGCCAAGAGAGCATCCAGAGCAACTTTCCAAAAGTGCTGTCCTCCCAGAGAAGAGTGTGGGGTGAAGCTGGTGTGAAGGGCCAGAGCAAGAGTCTTGTCAAGTAACAGGCGTGGCAAGATCTCTTTTGCTTTCCAGTGTTAAATGACTTTTAGAAGGAAACAGAGGCATGGTGTCAATTTTTTGTTAATTTCAAGTCCAGCATGGCATCTTTACAGAAGAAACTTCAATGGAGAAGGTCTGGGCTTGTCCAGATGGTGGTAGGCAATTACATTTCATTTGTGTGAATTTCGGGTTATGCAGTTTTTGCTCTGTAGCATAAACTTTCCCCCGCAGGCAGAAGTGAGCTGCAGGCAAGTGAAGGTTTCCAGGAAAAGGCATTTTCTTCACAGATGTGCAGCCTGAGAATGTGGGGTTGTAACAACATTTTATTTACTTTCATTTCTTCTGCCCCTGGGCTGCTGTCAAGTGTTTAATTTTATTTGTCTGATTATTATTTTCTTTCTTACCTAGAAGTTAGTACTTCCAGAGGTTACATCCCAGTGTAGCATTTACTAAACATATAGGTATGTGATTAACATCCATTCCTCCTGCTCCGTACCAATCACACTAATGATTTCACTGCTGCAAGCAAAAATTGAATTTATCTCACTTTCACTTTAGAAGCCATCACATTACCTTTCCTGTGAGTTTTTGAAATGAGAAATTGAGCATTTCTGGTATTTCATATAGAATAACAAAGAAATGCAATAGACTTTTAATAACTACATCTTTTTTTCAAATATAAAGACCTCCTGACCAGAGGTCTGCTGGTATTTTGTTGTCTTTTAAGAATATTTCTTGATGCATTTGTGGGGCTTTTTGTTGTTGTTGTTTTCCTACTGGTTTTATGCATTTTATAGTCTATTTCTGGTTGAAAGAATCAACTTTTTGAAAGGGATTTTCATGAAAATGCTGGCAGCAGTATAGTGTCTTTCAGAATGCTTAGGAAAATCCCTCAATTATGGATTCAATCTCAGGATGTTCCCGATCATGGATCTTTCTATATTTGTCTAGAGGAGAGAGAGAGGTCATCTGAGTGAGGTGCATCTGGTAGGATAAGAGTTAATACTCACATAAGCGTAGTTTTTTCTTTGAACTTTTTCTCAGCAGGTGAAAAATTGCTACAATCAGGTACTACTTCAATAAGTAGTAACAACCAACTGCCAGGTTGAAAGACCACAAATTCTTGTACCAGCAGTTCTATTATAGGGAAGCGTATGTCAGCCTGTGTGTGTGTCTGAAAGCTTGCCAAGGTATTGATAAGAAGAGCTGGGCAATAATCCAGCACCAGAAAAAAAACCCCACATCACCATTTGAGAGCTGTACTGCAGAGGCTTTTCTTTTCTTCTCCTTTTTAATACTACTTTATCATGCAGAGACTACATCAGTGTTTATATAATATGCATCTACAGCTACTGAGGAAGTTCACCCTCGTTGTGAAGGACATCAGTGAATCAGTAACTGCAGTTTTAGATTAAATATTCTTAACAGATCTTATAGAATGAAAAATCAACAACCTTATTTAAAGTGTGCTTTGCTACCATGGGGATTTTATGGGGATGGATCTTTTAAATTACTGCTTTCAGCTGGCAGTATAAAACCAAGTAACAGCTGAGCCGAAGGCATGCCTTGCTCAGAAGTTTATGTTGCTTTGGTGGTACTGTGCCCTTGCGGTGGGTGTGTGAGGCTGGGGCTGTGCTAATGATGTGTTTGTGCCTGGTTGAGTAGGGGCTGTTTGCATGGGGAGCCCTGGGCCAGGAGGAGACTGCTGCAGGAAGTACAGGTTCAGCTGTGAGTGAAATGAATAGCAGGAACAGCCACTGTAGGGTATGGGGAGCTCAAAGTGCTGGAAAGCCTGAAGGGATAAGAGTATCTCCAGACAAATAAATGCTCCTTCTTATCAGGCTTCCAGTTTAGGGCAAGAGGGAATAGTGAGACAAAATAATTCCTGAAATCTGCCAATGCTTTGCAATTGAAGGGCTCAGAATCACTGGGGCTTTTCAAATGTAGTAACTTCTTATGCATGATAGCAAATGGAGGGCCTTCAAAATACTTCAACAATTACTCCTTGAAACTTGGAAGTTCTTCACCTTACATAATTTCATATTATTACCTAAATAAGTGTGCTCTTTCTGATGGGAATGCTGTATGTAATAAAGTTGTGCAGTTACCTGAGACTAATAATAGGAGTTTACATATAGGAGGATTATCTCTTATATAAGGTTTTTAATCCAGACTGCTGCTGCTACATCAATTATTTGGACTGTGCTGATTCCTGTTTTGTTCATTGCTTGGGTCTTACCCCAGTAAGCCCAAACCCATTCTGCAGAGTTTTGGCTCTAATGAGATATGTACAAATATGTGAGCTCTATGAGCCTAGACACAGCACCCATGCATTGTGAATCATTGTGAAAACTGAATTAAGCAACAGGTTTTTAACAAGTGACAACAACACAAGAGGTACAATGAGTTGTGGTTTGAGAGCCCTTGAGCTCCCTTAGCTACAGGAAAGGCCAGAGCTCCTGCAGAGAAGGCTGCAAGAGTATTGTGTCATCTATTCATGCCTTTTTAAACACCATACTCCTCAAACACAGCCCTCATTCAGGGTACCTTCTTACAAAACGCACTTTTCAGGATAAAACTCACATATTTCTTTCATTGTATCTCTTCTGTCCATTTTTAGATATGCTGCATTTCTGGCCTTACTTCTTTATCACTGACCTTCATTTTTGCTCTCATTTCTCAGCTTCTTGGCTGCTTACATTCCAGTTTAGCAAAGATGTCCTTTTCCAGAAAAAAAAAACCCAAAAAAGTTGCTTTAATCTTAATTTTACTGGTTTTTGAACCCAAACCTGATCTTCCTTGTGATGTAACCGGTACCTGCTTTATTCTTTCCTCCTGAGAGAGAAACACTGACAGCAATCTCCTGTGGAGTCTTTGAACATATTCAGGTTAACTTTCACTTCTAAAAGAGAAGAAAGTAAATCTTCAGCTACTGATTTTATGCAAATGATGTTTGACACATGACTGTTTCTAGAAGGATCTTTGCTATATAGTCCTACTCTCTCTCTGAAAACTTCTAGGACCCCTGCTTGACTATCTCATCAGCAGCCCAGTTAGAGGGAGTTTCAGGACAAAAGAAATAGCTGGAAGGCATGTTTTTTTCCAATACCAGTGAAATCAGTAAGGTATAGGGAACTAGAGTGCTGAAAGAATTTCATTTAATGCTCTGTTGTAACAGAAAGCAGCATTTAAATGGGATGTTCAAGACTGTAAAAGAGAAAATTAAATAAAACTATTTTTTACATATAGTGGCCTACAAAATGAAACAAACTCAGTAAGTGTAGCCATTATTGTTTTCAATTGGTATTATACTTGAGTAAAAACCGAAACCCTGCATCAGTCCTATAATAAAAGTAGTACAATGTGCAGAGATATTAAAAAAGTGGTCGAGTTACTCACTGTGCCTGTAAAGGTAGGTATTGTGAAAATAATACAATATTACTGCATATCATGTCATCTGAGAGACCCAAAGCTCTCACATAAGTCTTTACCTTTCATTTGTCCTTCCACACTCGGTGCTGCCATGTATCTATAAAAATAACAGAAAGAATGAGTACTGTAAAAAGTCAATTTATGAAAAAAGGTTTATTTGCAATTACTGTTTGGGGCATGGTTCCTCACTGGAATCTTCCATAATAGCATATTCAACTTTGTCTTTTAACAAATTCCGGCAGTTACTTGTAATAGATATGATAAGCCTGAAAAGCAAAATAGTTCTAGAATGAAACTTTAGGAGTTGAGTAAAAATCTCCTTCTGGTGACTTCTTTGTGATCTTAGGAAGCTTTTAACCTCAGTTTATGCACCTGTGAAATGGGTTTTTACTGTTAAACTCACTAGGATGGGGATTTATTCCTGCTTGTGAAGTGGTTTGATAGTCTCTGCCATATAACACATGCCAAGTGGCTGGGTGTTGTGCTCTGGCTAGAAGGTAGAGTAAAGATACTTATTGTAGATCTCAGCAAAATTTACAACTTAGGAAATTATCTTCCTATGCTGAAAATACCTCCTTCCCACCTCCCTCCTAGACAACTGTATACAACACCAAAAAATGTTTGTGTCTTATTATTCTGTCCGGCATTATTGAACTATAAACAGTGATCTTGTCATCTCACACTTCTTAACAGATTATGAAAGAAAAATGACTAAAACTTGCTCGGACTGTCAAGTTCCTGCCAAACTGAAACTAATGAATCACCCTGGCACTGGTAAATAGCCAAAACTAGATTATATGAAGCGTATAAATAGTGCTAGGGACCATGTTGCCAAATTCATATATTTATACCCTTGAAAGTAGTTACTGTTTTATTTCCATGAAGTTTTTAATTAAATTCTATCCAGCAGAGTATTATGAAACTCCTGTTTTTATTTCAATTCTTATTTTAACAACATAGATACAAATTGAAACCTTAGAAATGTGATTCATGTCTACTGCTTATTGATTTTGATATATTAGACAGAATGAGCTCGGTGTCTGAGAAATAACTGGCAACACAAGTGAGATGATGCTGTTGTGGGGATTAAGTAAAAAGAGTTAGAAGAAACTGTTTAGTTCCAGTGTGTGCTTTTGGCCCTGTGGGGTCTCAGGTATCACAGTTCATGTGCTCTGATATCAAGTTTCTCCTGTTTCTCCTCTTCTACCACTTTTTTTTTTTTTTTCTTTTTTACACTGGGAATGAGCCTGTAGGTAGACTTAGTCTCATTAACAAAAGGTAAATTCCTTCACTCTTCTGCTGTAGGATATTGTATTCATGGGAAGGGTAATTTTGTTCTTGCTACTGTCATCTAGGCTAGTCAGGTACTATAGTGAATGAAATAAAATGTAACAAAAGCTAATATACCATGCAAGGCATCCAGCTAAGAAACTCTTTAACATGTCTTGCTGTGTACTCCTCACTGAGTAAGTGAAAAATGGGGAACATTTAAAAGGTGTTTATAACTGAATATACATTTCTTATGTAAATTTTGTCAATATCAAAATGTCTACATTAAATTAGCTAAAAAAAATATAAAGATTGATTGAGATTTATATAGAGGATATGCCCATGTTAGAGAAACATTTCTTTTGTCAGGAGACTATTTGCATTCATGAGAACTGAAAATTAAGAAGGAATAAGGTTTGTTTCTCTGCAGACTGACTAATTAGGGTTGCTTTAGCTCTCCCAAATGGTAGGATGTGTGAGTATTTAAAATGTTGATGCAGACAAATTTTGAGACAAATTACAATTTGATATGCATCCCTGTATGTAGCTTCAGACTTCTCTGTCATATCCTAATGACATGTAGAATTTCTGGAGTCTCAAATGCTAAATTTAAAGTTTTATCAGAGGACCAGTCACAAAATCCATTTATCTGCAGTAAAGGAGATTTTACAGGAAGCACTTAATGACAAATAGCAGTGGGGTTTGGTTGTTTTGTTGTTGTGTTGTCTGTTTTTTGTAATGAGCAGGTTAAGAATGGAGGGACTTAAAGGAAATGGGTTTTAGAAGTGCCCTGTTGAATACTCGTGGCCACTGAACAGACTTCTTTATTTTTGCTTTAAGAAGGCTTAAATCCTGGAAATATGTGCTTTGGTGTTTTTCAGTATTTTTACGGTGAAATTTATAGAGGCACCGAAATGCCAGTTTGCAGTGGTCTTTCCCACAGAGAATGCCTATTCTTGGATCTCGTGCCTTCAACAAAAATTGCGGGGGAACTGAATACTTAATACAAATGTCCTTTGTACAAGCTGATAAGTAAACATTGTGTTTGCATATGGCTAGATTTTATTTTTTTTTTCCAAAACAGTTTTAACAGATTCTTTAATTCCTGTCTGTTGTAAAAATTCCTTTCTCTCATTTGAATGTTCTTGTTACTGTAGATCCTTTCTGGCTAAGCAACACACAGAGGAAAATCTTTCCTGCTTTCCTTTTCAAACAATATTTTCTTACATAAAAAAAATAAAAGCATCAATTTTTCTTTTATCTGGTAGTACAGTGCATTTAAAGAAAAGAAATATAAAAATGAGGCAGCATCCTAGTGAAGGCCAAGAAATCTAGCTACACAATCTGAATGCTTCTCAGGGCAAGGGCTGTTTAGAACCACTCCCTGTGAGAAGCACATAAAGCTGATTGCAATGTTTTCAAGTTCAGAACAGATCTGCACAAAATAAAGGAAGTAAAAAGTGATATTCAATAAACCAGGAAGATAGGATATGTGGAAATCAGGTAGTAGCATCACATAGGGCAGCAATCTTGCTTCCTGCTGTGGATGTTTTGATTGAAACAGGCTCATGTATTGGAATGAGACTCTAAATTCCTCTTTAAATATTTGCAATATTTTAATTCTGATTTGCAATAAATAATATGACTAATCCACGCTCCCTCTCATTGCTTTATGATTATCACTTGCACTGCACATCTTGGCTGCTCTTAGCACTTACAAGGCTCTGATATATAGCTAAATGTTTCTGACTCCATCTGCTACAAAGAGAAGTGACATAGAAGTGCTCCCCAGCCATTTTATTGCAATTTAATGTAAATCTGTTATAATGCAGATGATGAAAAGTGCAGTGGCTTCCATGAATTCTGAAAGCTGCGATTGGGTTGTGGCTGCTGCGCTGCCCTCTGAAGATTTGCTGGGTTTAATTTCACATTGCACAGCCATTAGCTGACTGAGGTTCCTCACTGAATCACGCTGCCACAATACTTCTTCATCCTCCTCTTCCTTTTCTCCTCACAGTGACCTCCTTCACCCAAGTTTTCCAACCCAGTCTCTCATTGCTTTTATCTTATAAATTGTAGCCTCCCAATACACCAGAACACAGAGCCATGCAATTGACCCCTGCAATGGACTATTTTTTTAACTCTTGTGTGTGGGAATATTGTAACATACCTTTGAATTTGCTGTGGGCCCGTTGTGATTCTCTCTGTGGTGCAAAGAACAGGTTCATCTTACCTGGTTGCAGTGAGAGATTGCCTTTAGCACGGCATCACGTGTGGTCTTACTGCCACTGTGGAAAATGAGTGGTGCTGAATGTGTTCTGTGCTGGTTAGTTGGTGGCATTTGTACATGGGAATTGGGATGATCAGATCCTGTCATCCAGCATCAAGTGTTATTATACACTTATGTAAAGGCCCTTAGGCAAATGAATTTTTTCCCCTGTATTTTCTGTAAATGGTACTGGTTAGAATGATAGAATTACATTCAGTAGAGTAATTAAACTGTGGTAAATTAGGTAAACCTAGAATGTAATTAAAGTACAGTAAAAACACCTGTAAATGATAATTGTTTCATTCCCTCAGGGAAAATGTGAAAGTAATCTTTTTGATAGAGTATTGTATCTAGAATCTTTACACATCCCAACTAACATGTTTTGTCCTTGTGTAATTTGTCTGGAAGAAATTGACTGCAGTATTAAAAAAAAAGCTAAAAATAAGGAGAGCATCCTATTTCTTACAAGGTTTTCACCTACAGACTGGGGAGTTACCCAGGGAGAAAGTTGTGATCTTTCTGTGGTTATATTCTCCTGTCCAACCAACTGGATTGGGGTAGAGGTGGAAGAGAGAGACTAATTAGATACAGGCTTCAGACCAGGTACATTATTGATAATGGAGGTCATCTTGTCCGAGATAATAATGCCTTACTTTGTAAATTCATGAAGCTGGAATAAGGCAGAATGTGGTGCTGACTTCACCAACAATTTATTCTACAGTATTTAAAGCTAGAGCATGAGTTCTGTTGCCTGGAATGATCTGTAGTGAGGGTAATCTCCCCAGTAAAATTTGTGTGGTGTCGCTGCAGATGGCATTTTCCTTTTGTGTATTGTCATGTCTAGAGAGCTCATGATTTTGAGTGGAGACTTTGGTGTGGATGTTTACATAAAATCTTCATTCCAAATGCAAATAAAATTTAAAGTTGATAGATGTTTTTTGAAACTTAGAAAAAAGGGGGTTTTTTTGTGAGAAAAAGTGACTCATTTGCAACCAGTTCTAAAAGAAACTCTGCAAACCTCTGAAATGCAAATTTATTGAAATAAAACAATCCAGTCACCTGTCTCCTTGTGCTCCTGCAGCAAGGTGACTACCAGAGGAATAATTTCACATAAAGCTTTCTCAAGTGTTTTTCCTTCATCCTACAATTGAAGAGATGTATTTTTTTATTAAAATTGACTTTCAATTTTAATAATTTATTTCCTTTCTTCTTTTCATTACAGAGAAAGTCCATTGTTGCTGTGAGTTTCATTGCAGCATTCCTCTGTCTGATCATCGTTCGTCTCACAAATGAAGTAACTTTCCCTTTGATCCTAAACTGCTTTGGACAAACCAGTGTCAAGTGGATTCCATTTTCTAATGGCCAAAGGCAGCCTCTGAGAACTCATTATGGATATATAAATGTAAAAACACAAGAGGTAAGACCTGGTTTTAACAGCTTGGCAAAATGGACCAGTAGGTTTCTTTTTCTCCAGTCCCATCCAATGCTTTTTACAACCTGCCCAGTGTGGAAATTGAACAAGAATGTTTCTGAGCAAAGTGGCTATTTTAGAAGTCTGCTAATACTTAAATGACCTTTGAAATTTTAAAAATTTCTGTCATTGCTGCAGTGGAGACAGCAGTGAACTGGCCTCAAAATCACCCTTGATTAAGTGAAAACTTGTTTATACAAACAAGAAAATCTTTCAGATTCATTTCAATCCTTCAGTTCCTCTAATGCAAATGGAAATTTTGTCGTGTATGTTGTAATAAGGTTCTAAAAATGTTTGATTTTGCCTGGGCTTCCCAAAAAAGAAGTAGCTTATTTGTGTTTATATGGGCATGAAAGAGGAAAAAGGAGTGATTTGTGAAATGAGCATATGTGAGTCTAGAAAATGGATAAAGCTAGATGTTTACTGGATTTTTCTGGAAGTACTGTGTTAACATTTCATAGCTATTTCAAAGCCAGGTATGTATTTCCATTCTGTACTTTAAAACTCATTGATGTGTATCTGCTTTGCAGAATATTTGCTGTGTGATAAAAATACTTGTCTGATGAAATTAAGTTTTGCAGGGACTCCTGCTTTTAAGTGTCTTAGTTGTCAAAATTTCTAGAGCCACTGTTGGGTTTTGGTGGTGGTAGTGGTGCATTTTCTTGAGAATTTTCCTCTCTCTTTTTAATATTTGTAAAGTGGAAACTTTCAAAATAAGGTAACATAAGGAATGAACTCTGTGACCAGTTATAGCACTGTCAGTCATGAGAAATACTATCAGACTTCCACTAACTGCTGTTTTTTTTTTTCTGTAAAACTGCATTTATTAATGAGTGAAATTCATTTACATAACAGCTTTTAGAGAGAATGAAAATACTTTACCACTTCATTATATTTAGTCCTGTAAGTGCATTGGACTAGCTAGTTATTATCCTACCTTTAGTGGGTTAAAGAGGAGAATCAGAACAAGAGGCAGTTTTTAGGAGGCAGCTTCTTTTAAACTTTTGTAGCTTTTAGTCACTGTCCCTGTAAGATGCAGCACTATTTTGGAAGCCAAAGTATGTTATCTATAGAGCAGAAGAAGGACAAGCCCCTGAAAGGAAAACTGCTCAGATGTGAATCGTAGTCCCAGTGGAAGGGATGGGAGGTGCTGTTGAGCTCAAAAGGGTTAAGGCTTCATCCAGCATCTTCATCCCTGCAGAGGTGAGAGGGCAGCGTGTTCTGCATGTCCCTGGGCTGTTGGCGCAGTGGCGGGCGTGGAATCTGAATGAGGTGGCACTGCCACGGTCACTTGATCACCATCACTCTGAACTGATAACTGCAGAGGAGAGGAGCATGCTGATCCATTTCTATTCACCATTGCCTTCGTCAGAGGTTAGAAGTAGTCTGTGAGGGCCTTAATTCATTCTTAAATTTGATAACATGCTTGGAAGTTCTAACAGTCAATGGAAAGGAATGTCTTGAAAGTTGGTGACCGGTATCAATTAGTAAGACGTTTGTCTCAATTTAGCTTAGGTCATGAAGGACTCCTTAAACTTAGAATTTTTAGTTGTTTTCCCTGTTGTATTTGCAGATTGCATTAATATTTGCTAATTAATATGATAATGAAGAACCTGAACATGGCTTGCTTATTGTAAATGGACTAACTTGTGACTTAATTGTTCCTTGTGTGAGGGAACTTTTGTTGTGCTGCTCATGTGAAAAGCTTTCACCCAGTTCCTAACTCACACCCATAGCTTTCTCAGACTATGATTTTTAGGACACAGATTGATTTATCAGATAAGCATTTGTATACTACTTTTATTAAAATAGCCAGAAAATCTCAATTATTCATAGAGATTAAAAGCGCAGATCACTCATTGCTTTATTGCATCAAATACATTGAATTTCTGCTCATTTCATAAAATTAAGATTATATTTTCTAGTTTTTTGTGCTGCTGTGGTATGCAAGATAAGCAGAAAAGTCCACTCATTGAGACAAGCTAATGCCCCAAACAGATGTGGCCACGTTTTTTGCAAAATAGAACACGTGATGTGTCGTCAATGGGCAAGGACCAAACAGTGTGAGGAAACAATACCACAGTGAATTACCAGGAAATAAAGTGAAGGAAGGGAAAATAGGAGAGAAGGCTTTTAAAGATGTGAGTTTTGGCTTTTTCTCTTCTCTTTTACTGATGGAATCTTTTTACACCTGCTGAATGTGCTCATATTCTCCTAGAGTGTCCTTTGAATCCTGTCACCCCACCGGTGTCTCCTGCTGTCTCACAGCACTCCATGCTGTTCCTCAGCCACTTCCAGAATCCTTCTTCTTTTCTTCACATTCGTTCTGCTCCTGTTCCTCTCAGGGTGCACTCTGAAGTCTGGCTGCATGCAGCATGCCAGGGCTCTCTGATCCCAGCTTCTCAGTGCTCTTAAATACTTGAATGTACAAGGTCAGCAAACCAGAGGAATTAGGGTTGTTTGCCACCAGCCCAGTCAGTCATCTGAAGTGACAGGGAAGCTAAAAAAATCTAGAATGAACTACTGCTCTGCCTTTCCTGTCTCTCTATTGCACACTTACTTTCTGAAGAAAAAGGAAAACTAAAACAAACCAAAAAAGGCCCAACCCCCAAAACTTTAATCCATAGCAATAAAATATTAAGTTAGGAGGAACTGATTTCTTTTGGGGTAAGGCTTAGTGGGATGAGACTTGAAAAATCTTATGAGATGATGGAAAATCAGTTACTTGTTTGAAGTGGTAGTGATCAATCATTTATATTAAAAAAGATCAGGAAATATGATGATATGAACATTAGTGTTTATCTCAAAAAACAATGATGTGGCTCTTATTAGGTATGATCAGAATGATGCTGTGAAGACATAGTTCAAGGGTGTTATGTATTTGACTTGACAGTGTAATGTTGTGGAATTTTTATTATTAAAAAGTCTGAAAAAAATTTAAGGTTACTAAAACTAGATTGTATGGGAGTATTTAATATAAAATGCAAAGAGAGATAACTTAATCTGCAATTAAGGCTGTACATAACACAGGGTTGTTGCTATGGATTCCTTGATTTGTAGCCATAGCAACAGCTTTGGGAAAACTGTCTTTATGTACAGTAAATATATTAGATTTGAAATACAAATAGATGTGAAGTGTTGTATATACCAAGCCATTATGTCTAGACACATTTTAGATTCGCTTCTGAGGTATTTCTGAAATAGAGGATTCTTCACCTAGAAAATTTCCATCCAGAGCCCACCCTCACTCCCCTCAGGAGAAGAGGATCCTGTAGTAGCCCTCCATGATGTGATCTCTTTCCCCTTTTCAACATCCACATCCAAGGTGACTCCTTGAGATTTGTGGGAAACTGTGCCTGTCTGTTTTGCAATATTGCTGTCTTGCTCAATACATGAATTTTGACCTTTCAGTGAGAAGGAGGTGTATGGGCAAGATGACCTTTCCATCCCCTATTTCCTCCACTTTGTGGCTATGGATTTTTGGTGAGAGGTCCCATGAAATCTGTCTTTAGGAAATGTCATGCCTATCATGTGTTAGTTATTTTTATCCTATTCCTGGTGATTTTTTTTCATGAAAAATATTAATTTGATACAACTCCACAGTGGTTACCTCATTGAAACCTATTGTCATTGGAATAAACTTCACCCCCTAGCCACGTCAAGCTGATGTAATGACTCTTTTTGTGTATCAAAATGGGGAAGCAGATAAAAAGAAGCAGGTAGAGAAAATATAACCTTCCTCCTTCTTTCATACCACTCCTACTCTACAAAGAATTCTGGCAAAATTAATGAACATCATGTATTTAAATTGCAGCATTATGACATCAATTTAAAATCCATTAGCAGTTTGAAACTTTATGCTAGGCAAGTCTAATAGTGTTCTTGGATATTTGATTGTGCTTCGTGAAAGGTGAATATTGAATAGATTTTTGCTCTACCGTCAGTATTAAAATAATATAGCATTTTCCTACATACGTAAAATCTGAAATATAGCTGCAATAACACTTGAAGCATAATTATAAAAGTATATTCAAGTACTGAACAAAGATTAGAGCCCTTCTTGGAAAAGGCTAAGTTCTGAGATGACCTAAAATCCCTACATTAAACTGCAACTGTGAGATCTAATGGCTTCCTCTAAAACGAATTCTGAGGGAGAGAAGAGCCCTTGTGTCATGAACACAGAAGAATCTTGCATTACAGTGATGAGTGCTAGGTAAAAGAAATGTACCTTGTAGCACTTAAGACTTTAAAAACATCCTGTCATAACTGAAAAACTCACCAATACTGTACTGATACTGAAGAAATACATTTGGCTCACATTATCCCATTTTGTCCCTCATCTGAACAGACCTGTGTACAAGCATTAATTGCTCACCACTTGTGGCACACTCAGCTATGACACCTGTGACTGGACTGCCTAAATCTGGTTCCCTATTTTTCTCCTTTTTGCCAGAAGTTCTGTAGTAGAACTTGGCTGGAATGAGTGGAGGTTTCCACAAATGAAATACCCCAGTATGGATATAAACAGGAGAAGGCTACAGACCTTATACATATTTGTGTTGTCCTTTTTATTAGTTTATTTTAACAAAATAAACTAAGTGCATTTAAAAATCACCCAAAATGTAGAGAAAAACTAACATTACATGCAGAAATATGGGCTGTGGTGTGCTCTGTGGCTGTAAGATAAGGCACATAGAATTTCAGCAATAGCAATAACAGAGTTGTCAACATGTGAGAAGCAGTCATACGATGGACCCACACCAAGCATGAGAGACCACCTGCTCACAAAACTTGAAAAACTAAATTAAAAAATGCGTAAGGAAAGCAAAGAATGTGGTGAGTGTTTTAATATTAGTTCCTCTCCAGATACAGGAAGTAAGAAAAATTTTTCAAAAAGACTGAATTTTTTATAAGAAATACTAGAAATATGTAAAGCTAGCAAGAGACCTGGGAAGGTTTGTTTTGCCTCTGTTAGAAATGGATGAAAATGACACTATGAAGAGAAACTTGGAGAATAGCTCCAGGTTTCATGTCAGAAGAGAAGGTACCAGACTGTGAACTGGAATGGTGTGATCACCTGACTCCAGAGATGATTGTTTCATACTCTTTTTGGGAAAAACTGGGTCCTAGAGAGGCTGAAGAGCTACATCAACCAAAATTCACTGTGAGAGAAAGTTGCTTTAGTATTTCATTTCTGACACATTGGTGACTTCTGTCCTGTCTCTGCCTTTGGGATCTTGTTCTATGTTACAATTTAGGAATTCACAGGATATTTTGTTAAGAAAAGGTCATAGTAATTTATCATTTATATCCCTTCTAAGACATTTTTTTTTGCCAGTTGCACAGTTACTTATTATTTCAGCCTCAGAAATAATGTAATAATAAGATAATAATAATGGAAGTACAACATGGGATATCTTCTGTATATTTTTCTGCTTCCATTTTACAAATTGTCAGGAACAACTTTCTTTGCAGAAGGGTTGGTTACATAACATTTTAAATGACAATCACGTGGCATGTTACACTTCTGGGAGCCATTTATGTGGTGGGTTGATGGTTCCTGTCTCCCTGCCTCTCTTGTGTTTTCTAACTGTACCAGAGCTCCCGTTCCTGGCTGTGGGAGCCATAGGCACCCACTCGGAGATAAAATTCATGCCACAGACCCTTAACCACTGAATGAGCAACTCCAGGAGCACATCTTATAGAAACAGACCTCACAAAACCAATTATTGCCAGAATCCTCACTGCCCTCTTCCTCTCTCCAACCCCCTTTTGGCCTGGAAGAAGAGAGAATGATCAGAGTAAGCTGCAAGGTCCACTTGAAACCACTCAGGCTGTTATGAACCTACAGGAGAGAAGGGAGCACAGATAATGTGTGTCTTCAGTGGAGTAAAGCCTGCTAGCTCAGCCATTTTCCCTCTGTATATATGGAATTAGCTTAGGTTTTTAAAGCTGCCACCACTCTGATGGTGTCTCATGAGGAAAAAGTCAAGTGCCAGGATAAATATATCAAGTATTCTATACAGAGGAATTAAATCTGCTCCACACAGAGCCTCAGTGTGATGAGTCAAGCAGTGCTGCCTGTGTGGCAGCTCTGCTTTAGGAAAAAAAAAAAGACTAAGGGACTTGAGAAGAGATTACTATCAGCCAGTGAGCTGTGACATCAGAAGTCAATTCCTAAAGAATCTGGGCTGGTAGAAATAAATGCCTGCGATGCAGTCATGGGCTGGATTGATCTGTTGAATGGAGCTTATAGGTTATATTGAACAAGGTTACTGGTATCAGAGATTTGCCATTCACCTTGGTTATATGTAATTTTCGGAGATTTCTCCCACCTTCTTGAGGATTTTTTTTTTACTGCTGCTGAAGGGTGGGACTATAGTAGCTAATGTTAGTCTCCCTGTTGGGAAGGTGCCAGTTGTGCTCTCCATGTGAAAAGTGTGAACAATGTCTCCCCAAATGAGAGACACGACACCTTGAAAATTGACTGGAGACCATTTGGAAAACAGAGGAAAAGCTGACTTTTGCAGTTAGCTAGCTTGATAGGCAAACTTCTGTCAGCAAAGTTTTATTTTCATTTGAACAGCAGGTAGACCAGAAAAGTGAATGGAGTATTCTTTTGGACTGGTAAAGAAAAGAGCAGAGATGTTTGGTGCAATGTTTTCTTGAGTGAGACCAAACCTCTAGGAAAATAGGAAAGATGTAATGAGCAGATGAGAGTGAGGCTTGTCAAGGGGAGGAAGGGGGAACTTAACATGGATGAGAACTTACTTCTGTTACCACGCCATGATTTCCTCTTTTGTCAGTAACAGTTGCCAAATGAAGGATGGGCTGCTTTGCATTAGTGGCAGGCAAGGTGTCTCCTTGGTGTTCTGTTCATCACCTGGGAGAGCAGTGCCCTATCACTTTCTCCCTGAATACCCTCCCACTACTGCTTTTTAAAAATGAAGATGCCCTCATCAAAAGAAGCCCAGTGTCACCCTCCTGAGTTTATACCTGTGCTCCATTTCTCACAGAGATTCAAAAGATTGTGTCCTTTGCAGCAAAGTGTCACTTGTTTTGGATGTGGTGATGGCAGCTGAGGTACATTCTGTACTGGTGTATAAAATACACCACGGAGTAAAATGAGTCACTAAAAATGGAATTTTGCTCTTACAGTCATTCGTACACCAGGGCTTTGTGCTGGCTATGGCAGTCAGTGAGTCTGGCTCTTTGAGCTCTTGCCCAGCACAGCTCTCTGGCAGAGATGCAGAGCACAGAGCTGACCCAAGGCTATTAATTCTGGCCGCAGGGAGCCGCGTGCCAGCCGCGCACACGCGGGCACACAGACGTGCGTGGGTGCTCGTGTAAACAAAGCAGCCTCAAGAGACAGACTCCCAGCACTGACAGTCATGCCAATTACTAGTTAGCTTCAAAGCCACAGCCATCTTCCTTGAAAGCCTTTGCTTTCCAAGTTTGCTCCCATGGCCATCTGTCACAGCCTGCGTTTGGCAGCTTCAGGTTCTGCTGTGAGGCTCTGCGGATTGAGCACAGAGTTTTGTCTTTTTTATTGTTCTCTGAGTGGGTGGAAAGTTTCCATCGCATGAGCCTTTTCTCTTAGGCTTTTTGTTAGATTAAAATGTGAACCTTAAATGCATATTCGAGCTGTTAATTTGTGCTATCTGCTCTCAGACTGGGATGGAACAGGTGAACTGGTGTAAGTGCTGCATAGAGGAGAAATGAGCTCAGAGACCCTCTTAGAGCAGATGCAAATTGTACAAGCAATAGTTGCTTTTCTTGGGATAGTTTCTCTTGTCTGGCTGAATGCATTACTCCATACTACCAAATATGTGTTATGTGGTCTGTTGGAGACCTGTATGAATGTTGAATCAAAAACCTCATGTCCATGACTGGCATTGCTATGCTGGCAGTGTGTGCATCTTAGCTCTGTTTCATAGACTTACAGTATCTGTTACAAGGAGCTACACTTTCTGTGGGTGTAGCTGTAAATTTTGTGTACTCATCACACATCATTTTTTAACTACCTCTAAACCAATAAATTACAGTGCCACTGCTGTTGGAAAGTTCATGGTAAATGGTGTCCATGCAGCTGCACCCTAAAATGAAAACCAATTCAACCTGGGTAGGGGTGGGAGGGAGAAAAATGAAGCTCTGTGTTGCTTGCAATATTTCTTTCTTCCTTCTTTATTTTTCTTTCTATCTAATTGATATATTTTCCATATTGAGCTAGTCAGAGATTACAGTAATCTCTTGTTTCCTGTCTCTTAGAAAGCAGTTGGCCCATTAGATGGATAAATACAGTGTTAAATGAAAATCCCAAAATGAGGGCAGAGGAATTACTAGAGTGATTTTGGGATTGTCCTCTTAATAACAACAATTCATCCTCCATTTTTATTCCCAACCCCAGGGATGCACATTACTGCCTTTACTCTTTCATACCAGTCCTCTTTTCTGTGACTAATAGCATCATTTTTCGAAGTACCACTTCTTGAATTTGTCTTTAAGAGTTTCCTGTAAGGACCGAGAGTTTTGGATTTGAAATTTATGAAAATGCTACCAGTCTTAGATAAATATTTCTCCAGGGGATGGAACCTGCTTTGTTCCAGTTAGAGTCTGAAAAGAGTGCTCCAGGGTCTCATATTAGTATTACACCAGCCAAAGTGCAGGTTGGTTGGGGTTGATTTCCCTGGCTCGAGTTCAGTGATGCCACCACCCTCCCTCCTTTCTGCCTCTTTCAGTGCTTGTGCCTAGGATTCATGTTTGTAAAGAGAAAGTATAATTTCTAGAGTGCATCAAGTTGAAAAAGTGTATTTCTAAGCTTTTACTCAGATGCCTTCAGACTCCTATGAAATGCCTGACTGAGTGCACAGGACTCACTCCAAAGTAGTTCCAGGGCAGTGCACTGAAAGCTTAGATCAGCACGGGCAAATATCCTACAACAGAAATTAAATACCAAGGTGAAGGATAAAGTCTGGCCTTTAGGAAAAACAATAACCCTGTATTTGATGACATACACTATATTATGGAATTGATCAATGAATGACAGTTTTGTTCTCAGGTGTTTTTTGTGTAATTAATTTTATTGACTTATCAAGATTTTCCAGCTTACAGTACAGTTCCTTGTGTCATCTTGTTTCTAGCATGTTAAAGATTGTAATGTTGATCCTGTTTCCTGCTAGCTCTTCCTTTTTATAGCCAGTCCATGATGTCCAAAACTGCTGATTTTTCTTAAGACTTCCCCTCCAATTTGGCTTGCTCTTTACTGCCCAAGATTTTTTTCACTAGATCATAAGATTTCCTCTTCCCCCAAAATATACTACTGTTTAAGACAGCTTTGAAGGCATAGATGGGAGATTTAGGAGATAAGAGACTGTTCTTAAGCCATCTACTGCTGCATTGTACACAAGGCTGGATTCCTGATGGAGTAGAGATGTGGCCTCAAGATGAATACATTGATCCAGTCTTCTGGTAGCAAGCTGTGGAAAAGCATCTGGAAATAAATTTCAGATCAGAAGAATCTGTGGCAAAATTGTGTGTCTGATCAGAGTTCATGTACCTTTTTAAGTTTCCTTCTGATGTCCTTACAAGAAGGACTTCTTTTTCAAATGGAGTGAGCTCCAAAGAAGTTTATTTGAAGCCATGTCAGTGTTTCCCAAAGGCCCTTTTCAGTGTTTCCAGGGCTGAACTAACTCTCCAATAAGAAGCCAGAAAAATGCAATTTTCTCAGACACATAGCAGGTGGTGCTTCTTCATTAATTGTCTCCATGGCAGACCTTCAGCGAGTCCCACAGGAGAGTGCCTTGGAGGTAGTGGGACCATCCCTTGGGATCCTCCGTGCTGGTGAGGTCACTCTGGAGCTGCCCTGTTCATTTCTGCTCCAGTTGGCCCTTGGTGTTGAATATGCCTTGTCACCACCATTATCAGTGACAAGGGATGGAGCTGATGACATTATTGTAAGGCAAATAATGATTAGCGTGGATCTTTTACTCAGCAGGGAGGAACAGGCTGGAACTCTCATGTGCTTGCCTCAGTTTCTGTCCTGCTGCTGATGTGGGCTAAAGTACTCCTCACTGCTTCAGGATCATCATGTTTGTAAAGCATTCCTGTTTATAAAGAGAACGTAATATTTTTAGATCAAGTTACTTGTGGTCATGTTCAAAAATTAAAATGTTATAGTCAGATTGACTGTCATAAAATGATTGTGGATCTACTATCCCGGATAGATTATCCCTTATTACCATGGTATTACAGCCAGAACTGTATTGTCAGAACAACAACAAAAGTAATCTTTGCACTGCAATAATGCTTCATCCTGATTGACAAAGGATGATGCAATCCACGTTACTGTGACAGCAGTTGGCATGTATTATATAATGATATATAGCAACTTGCACAGACTGCCATTAATTTCTGCATGAATTCTGTCTCTCTTTGATAAGCATGTGTAACTCCTAATAAGTTATTTTGGAGCTGAGCATAAGTATCAAGGAGAAAGGACTTTTGTACATATGGGGGCTGGTGATAGCTGAAAATGAGAAGGCAAAACTGACAGATAATTGTAGATGAGAAGTAATTTTCTTACAGTAGACAAGGGTGATATTGTTTCCTGTTTAAAATTAGTTGCCACCTCTGCTGGCTGCAATGCAAGGTAAGTTCTGCTGTAAAATCTGAATCATTTGATCATTTGTTATGTATAGGCTGTTGATAATGACATAGGAACCAGCATTGTGGAGATCCTTCCACTTGCTTTTAAATGGCTTGCTCCCATTCTGGTGGGTGTTACCCACTCTTCATTTCCTGGGGAAGAAATGGCCCTCTGTGAGGTTGTTTATCTGAATAGTGCAGAAATAATTTTCTGCAAACATAACTATTACCATAACAGAACCCTTAAAAAAATTATACAGTGACACTCTGAGTTTTCTGAGATTAGTCTCTTCCTCTGAGGCCTCTATTTCCTCTAGTATTCCAGTCCTGTTCACTGAAACTACAGTGCATGTCTGCCACAAATAGCATGAATAATGCATATATTTTTCTGCTAGTTTCAGTGTGTGCTAAATAGCTGCATATACAAAAAAAGGAAAAAAATCTAGAGCTGAAAAAATGCCAACTGGCCACTCATCTTCCTGATAGTACATGATTGACCCATATTCCCTGTTGTCTCAGGTTTTAACCTGCCTGCTTTTATAATTGCAATTCTTGGGCCTTTACCCACATCCTTTAGAAGATCATGAGGTGCCACTTGAGTATTTTCTGAGACTGAGTTATGGGGAAATAGTACAGCTGTTTATATCTCTTTATTTCCTGTTTTTTAAAAGATCTTAGATGTTTCTACTTCTTATTCTCATTTTTCTTCCAGCGTGTACGGACACTTGCAGTTTCACCTTTATCACCATGTTATCAAACAGAACTCTTCCTTATTTTTCCTAAATCATCCATAGAAAGAGCCCACCTGTTCCTCACTTCTTGCTGTTCAGTTGCCTAGAACTCAGTATGGGATTGAGCTGTAATGGAAGAGAGGAGATGACCTAACATGGTACCGCTGCTTCTAGATATCAAATTACCTTGGATTTATTTTTCCTAACGTGTCTTGGATCTTTTTCCCTGAAATGAATCACTTCATTGTTTTCAAAGATGATGCCCACCTTGTTATTTTTCTCATGCCTGTGCACTCTTTCTGCACATAACATTTATTTTTTCCTGAAGATTGTAAAGGTAGGGCAGGTTTAGGAAGGAAAAGATCACAAAGTTGGTGTTGTATGAGGCCAATTTAAAAAGTTTTGGAGCTAAAAGGCAAAGCTATTTATTTTTGTTTGGTTTGTGGTTTGTTGGGGTTTTTCTCCTTTGTTTGTTTCAGTCCATATCAGAAATCTTATAGTGGTTTAAGTTATTCTTAAATAGGAATAGGAAAATAGGATTGTTGGTCATAATTTTTCCCATTCAGTCTGCAGTAGCGTTCTTGCAGTTTAAATGCCCTTGTTCATTAGAGGAACAGTTTTCCTAATGGAATAACAGAGTTTATCTGTTAAGAAATTAGAGCTTCATTTTATGTTCAGAACACTTGATTTGTATATACATTTGTATTTCTTGTACATTCATATTAATTGTCCAATTATCTAGGAGGCTGTATTCTGAATTCTTGAAAATCTGTCTTTTTATCAGTCTTTAGTAAATGCAAGAACGCCTCTAGTAATTTCCCTTCACTCACTAAGCATGTCAGTTTTCTTTGAAAACTCTAGTTTGTCTGGCAAGATCTTTATAAACATAAATGTAATTTTAGCAATGACGTATCACTAAGAGGCATTTCTATGTTAGATGTGAGTGAGTAGGTATTATTGCATAATACATCTTAAAATCTCTTTGAATTTTTAAATTGCTAGAGGATTCATCAATGTAGCTTTTTTGGTTTCTTTCCAATATTAGTATCTCTGTCCCTATACAACCATTAGTTATTTCTGGATGCAGAAAGTATTTATCTACCTGACAATGTCCAAGACTTTTACTACAGTTTTATATTTGAGATAGCATGATTTTTAAAAGTGCTCTACACAGAGGTAGTGTGTATTATTTAATGATTGTGGTGATTTGTGAGGGCAAGTGTGTTTCTAGATTGCATGTTTAGGTTTGCCCCCAGTACCACTTGAAGCGAAACCTCAGTTCTTACACTTTGTGGAACCTCTGTGTGAGTCTGCAAGACTCCTTCCCTGTTAAATAGGTAAACAGTTAAATGGGTTAAATAGTTTTGTCAGGTTCACAGCCCAAATCCTGCCAGCCTTTGCAAAGCACAGGTCACAGCTTCCTGCAATAGTTCTAAGAGCAAAGGAGATTCAACAAGGTGAGGAAACATCTGCATATATTCAGCATATCAGCTGACCCAGCCCTGTGCTCTGTGGCATTTAAAACCCCGATGTTTTGCCCCTCCATAACAGAACAGTTCATGGTAATCAGTGGTATTTGTGGCTGTACTATGAATTCTATTGTGAAAGGATGCCCAGTTTAATTTTGCAGCAGAAAATTTACTTGACATGAGCTTTGGTCCATAGGTAATAGGCTCTTGAAGGCTCAGAGTGTTACTTTCAGCAAAAAGCTAATCTGGTAAATTGGTACATTTAACAGTCAACTGGAAATGCACCCTTTTGTGTAATATGTAGTTGATTGTAACAATTATGGATGCTATTTAATGGTGCCATCCTTAAACTTTTCAGTGTGATACTACCTAGAGAATTTGTTACTGATGAAATCATTATGGTGTTATAGAAATGAAATAGGTTGCTGCTGAAATTACTCTCAAAATCTAATTGTAACTTCACTGGAATTTTTCCCATGATGGATGTTAAGTATATGTGTATTTCTTATTTTTATAGAAGCAGCAATTTTATTTGTATGCCTAATTTTATTCCACTATCTACTATGTGTATATTACATTTTGGTTCTCATTTTCAGTAGTGGTCAAATACAACTTTAGTCCAATTTGCCTTTTATCTGATATTCTTTTATTTTTATTTCCCCTGTCACATGAATGAATAAAGCAACATATTTCCTTTCTTGAGACTTCCCTAGTATTTCTCAAGTTAATGCAGTGAAAAGCTCTGTTTTATCAATACCTGAAATGATGCAAGTCCTCTCAGTTTCCTTGTGAGGGCTTTCTTGGAAAGAAAAACATGCTTTATAGTTTCTTGCCTGCAAATTGATTCTGACTCCTTTTTATTTTTTTTTTAATCAAATCTCTTGTTGTATCCAAAGTTTGCTTTATAGGCTCATCTTTGTTTCAGAGAGTGTCTGATTTAAAAACAAAACAAAGAAGAGAAATCATCTTCTTACTTGTTTGTAGTCCATAAGGAATAGATGAAATCCTTGATCAGAGAGGGAGAGTTCAGTGACTGCCCAAGCTCCCAAGCACAGTAACCCTGCTTCCATGACACCTCTTAGGTTATCTCTGTATTCTTCTGGCTCTTACTCCAAGGTGTGGTATTTCACTGCCTTCAGAGCAACAGCCTTACATTCATCAGGAGTTGTGCCATTCTTTCTTTCTGCTCTTGATCTTACAATATAGATTGATCCTGTAAGAGAGAAAAAAATGCCCAAATCTGGTCATCAGATCTTGTCCCTGCAGTCACAAAGCCAGGGCACAGAGTGGGTAGATGGCCACCAGCCACCACTTTTGTCACCAGCCATAGAATCCACTTGACTGCTCAAAAGGTGATGCAGAAATAGCTTTTATTTACCATGCTCATGTTTCTTGCATTTCCCCTCCTCGCCTCCCTAAAGCAGCAAACTGACTGAAAGATACCTAATTTGGTAATTATTGTTGCAAATTTTCCATCAGAAAACTGGAAAGTCATGAATCCATGTTTCTAAAAATGTACAAGATTTGCTATGTCTGTACAAAATGTAATAATGTGTATTTGAACTCTGTGCTCTCGTTGTTCTTAGAAGTAGGCTGCCCTCTCTCCTGAGCAAAGAAAGCTTTGCAGAGTAAGGAGGGAAATATCGTTGGTGTGGCTTGGATAGCCCCATGGATTTGTATTATTTTGCTTAACAATTGCTTCCAAAGATCCTCTGATGGCCAAAGCTGTTTGTTGGAAGCCAGCATTTCTTAAGACCATCGTGCTCATGTCCTCCTGTCGTGAAAATTGCCATGGGAGTGTTACCTTTCTCCCAGGTGGTCCCCACTGATGGGCAGCAGTGACCTTGCTCTGGTGTCTCATCTGAATGCAGGCAGCTCGAGCTGTGCAGAGACATCCCCCAGACCTGTGCTGCAGTGTCAGCATTGGACACGAGCCCGTGTCTCAGTCAGAGATGTGAATCCCTGACCTTCCAGTGGAGAGGCAATAGTGCTGCCAGCTGTGTTATGCTGACAGGCAAAGGACTTGTTTTTGAGATCCAAAAGTGAAGAAATTGAGCTAAACACAGCACAGACTTCTAACTGTTGAAAAAATGTAGCAGTAAACGCCAGGCAATCTTACCTCCAGTTTCCAAATTATTTTGTTTTCCAGGTTGCTGGGAGTAATTTGCTTCATTAATTCAGTTCTGCAGCACGAGCTATTTAAATTTTATCCCAGAATGAGTTCTTTTAGCTGAATAAAAGCCTTTTGAAAAACCTGATTTATGTCACAGTCACAGCTTTAAACAGAGCAATTCTGGTTCAGTGCAGAGCGTTGGGGTCAAGGTCCGCGGTCCACGTTTTCAAAGTGCTGTGCACGGATCTGCATGCACACAGCTTCCATTAGCACTAACACAATTTGTGCATGTGGCCCCTGTGCAGTAGTTTAGGAATGTAGCCCTCAATAGAGAAGATATTTACAGCGCTGGAGCTCATGTTGGGAAATATGAACAGCTGTGCTCCAAACAGAAAACACACATCTGAAGGAAGACAAGCATACTGAAAATTATGTCCTGGCAGTTAACGTTTTTATTTATACACACTGCTAGGCAAAACTGAAAGGAAATATCATTCTTTCAGGATTCATATGTTTTGCAGAGCTAATAGGAGAAAACACCTGTCGTCAAAAAAGATTTTAGCTGATTTTTTTTTTTTTTTCTGCCGTTCCTGTAGTGGTGGTACAAAAGAAATATAATTAATAAGTAAAAGCTATGTCTCTTGCTAATTATGTTTTACTAGCAGTGAGATGGCCTCTTTATACTTTTGAATACTCAGTTGAAATCATTCCTCTAGAACATATATTTGCATAGATTTTTAGATTTAAATATTTTGAATTTTCAATTCTAATATCTCAGCACCTGCTGTGCACAGAAAGTGAGCACCTGAGAAAGGCATTATCCATCACGCTGTTACAGGAACTTTGTATTTACTTGCACAGTGTCTAGAGCTGACTGGTAGCTAAATCCACATCAAGATAAGAGGACTTTGCGAAAAGAATTTTAATTAATTTAAAGTTGGACTGATGGAGCGCATGCCAATACCTCAGATTTCCCCTGCTGTGCTTCCCTGGAATTGATCTGCATTTCTGTTCCCCAGTCCCTGCAGGGTGACACCTGGAGGGCTGAAGTCCTAATTCCACTGATCCCCATGTTCAGGGAGCACACAGGGCCCTTGCAGGATGCATGATAACTGAATAAACTGAATAAACCACCCTGAATGCTTCACTGCCACAAACAGAGTGATATGTGGGGAGGTTAGAGGTGGGGAGGCTTTTTTTCAATAACACCAACATAGCAGTGCAGTTCTGTGTTTCAGGTTGGTGAAGTGAGACCTTGAGGTTGCCATTTATCTGAGACGTAAAGCAGGTCAGGAGCAGGCTCAGGCTTCTCCTGAGTCCAAAGCTCCAGATTTTTATTTTGCCATGCATCTGGGGCGGTGGGCTTGTATGTCCAGGGAATAATTTGTATTGCCAAAGGAAAACTTGTGGGTGAAAGACACAAAAAGTTCAAAACACAGTCTTGATAAATACCACTTACTTAGTTTGCATAACGAATTTTGGAACATGACTATTTGTTAGACACATAATTTTGGATGCCTCTTTAATATGAATATTTTATTTCTTAATGACATATTAGTTGGTCAGGGGGCAATATTTTCGCTAGAGCTTGCTGGAAAAATATTTTCCCAATAACAGTCATGACATTATAATTAAAAAGGAAAACCAGTGTGGCTACTGAAGTAGAGAGTGGTGTTCTGTTGCTGCCATTACTGCTGTGTTAGTTCAACTGACTGAAACCTCTGTGGAGGATAGGCAGGTTCTGGCCCTGCCATGGACAGCACAGGTGCCTCTCTGATGCTGTGGACAGATTTCTTGGCTTTGTTTATATGCCTATGTACCTTTGAGGCTGACACAATACTAGTAGAGTTGCAAAGTCAAGGTTCAGGTACCAAGGAATGCCATAAATAAAATCACTTGTCCGCTTTTGATTCAGAATTCTTTGATGTATTCATGGCTGTGCAGAGTGGCACAACTTCAGCCTCATTCATTGTCCAGATTTTACCATTTCTGGTGCTGGGTGGAAATGTATAAAGAAGTTGCTAGGATTACTGCCTCATTTGCTGAAGAAATGAAAAGGTGTGAAGGAGTCGGGACACTGCGGGAATTGAAGGCAAGGCTGTCACAGTCAACCTTGCTGCTCCATTCTATTGCCTCTGTTACAGAATTTCCATGTGATTCCAATCTAATCAAGCCATGTTTTTACTAATTGTGTGTGTTTACTTTCTGAATGCTTAGTTTGAGACCCTTGGGTCTGATTTATGAAGCGCAGAGATAGCTCAAGTCGATGAAAATTATTTGAACATATAAATTACCAAAGAATTCTAATTGCTCCAAGTTCTGTGACTGTATTCTTTTTAATTTAAATTGTGACTTTCACTCGAATTTCTCAGACCTCTTCTGTTGAAGAGGGCTAACACAATCTATTTCTAACTCTCTTTAGAATGGTGTTTGAGAAGGGAGGAGCTACACTAAGTACTGAATGACAGCCCAGGCAGAAATTAATAAGTCTCAGAGCAGGCTGTGAATAATGCTCAATAAATGAGGCATGGGGACACATTGACTAATAACAAGAAAACAAAGGCATTGAATAGCTGCTCATTATGTCAGTCAGTGCAGGCAGGGGTCCAGTGGAAAAAATAGTAGGTGGTCGGGTAATTAAAGATAGTATCATAATGCATGCACACAAGGTTGCCCAATTAGGGCTGCACAGCAACTCTAAATCTGACACTTCCCTAAATTTTCAGTGCTTGATTTTACACATTAATGTTCCCTAGCATATTTTTGGTGTATTTACATATATACGCTCCCCCATTGCCTCCTTCATTGCCAAACTGTTAATTAGGCAGAACTACTGAGAAATGCAGTTGGATAAACAGGGCTTTGCAATGAACCCTGGATATCATGCTGCAGAGCAGGAAACCTCGGGCTGCCGGAGCTTTGAAGGGTTTACATCACTGGTAATGAATTTGTTTTCTTTGCTTAATCATTTTAAATAAGTTAATTATGTTTTCAGTGCAGTCTCTTCTCTTACTGTGTTAGTTATTTCGAGGCCTTCATGGCTGATGATGGTCTGGATGAAGCAACTTTTAGTGAGACTTGTGCTCATAACACTTTTCCCTTGGGTGTGAGTAGTCTTTAGCTGTGGCCCTCTGTTAAAATTTTATTTCACCTACTTCTTTTAGAAAATGGTGATCTGCAGCTAGGTAATTTGGTTCTCAAGTGCAGCTTCCTACTTGGCATTACCTGCCTGTGTGGTGTGGAACTTTTCAGAATGTCATAGAAGAACAATAAACACAGAAGTGGAAAAATTGAGAGACTGGGAAAGGAGAATGAGGAACAGGAAAGCAAATAAGCTTTACTGAGATCTTTTGTCTTGTGCGAGCAAATAAATCATTTCAATGCTTCAGTGATGCTGCTCTCCTGAGCTGTTCCACCACAATTGCACTGTAAGTGCTCTACCTGAAGTAGGACTCCAGTATTCTGAAATATGGCCTCACTTGAGTATGAATATGGCCAAGGCTTGAGCAAGGGCCACGCTCCCTGTGCTGCCTGGCTGGGGGAAGATGCCTGGATGTCTCAGTTGCTGGTGACAGACCAGGTGCCCTTGACCCACCTGACAGAGCACAAGGGCAAAAGGGGGGATATGGGCTGAGTGAGAGCCACCTTTGCCAGCATCCATTCCTGAAGACACCTCCTTTGCTCCTGTACCCTTCCACCTGCACGGGCTGTCCCTAAGAGCTTGCAGAGTCACAGCAAGTTCCTGGTAAAACAGCATTCTTACATTCCTACTCATGCTAAATCTGTCTCCATACCAAAGGGACTGCTGGTGTTGTTGGGCAATCTGCAGCATTAGTAATAGCATCAAAACACCATCCCAGGTGATAGATTCAGGATTAGCAAGCCTGAAAAGCTGAGCCTTTTTTTCACCTTGCCCTGTCTGGATACTCAAAACTCAGCTCCTTTCCCGTTTCAAAGATTGTACCTGAAATAAAAAGGTGTCATTATGGTGACAAGAAGTCACAAATAAAGGTGTCCACATTATGTGTCAATCCATGCAGGCATCATGTCTAATGCACTGGTTGTGTTTTTTTGCAGAACCAGCTCTTGGACTTCAGAGTCACATGTGCTGTAATTAAACATTGATTCACAGGAATGAAGGGATTTTTTTTTTCTCCGTTAAGGAAATGGATTTTAGGCGAGTAATGGAACAAAAGCAGCATAGTATAACTTTAGTTTTATGTCAGAAAATAAGCTTCAAGTGACCTTATACTTGCACCTAGAACTTAATATTTATCTTAGTTTTCCATTGGTATGGTCTTTAGTTGTATCTTTTTCTTTTGGCTGTTTAGCATTCAGGAATTCTAGCCTTTAATAAAATATAAGTTGTAGTGAAAATACATGGGTAACTCTGAAATTATATTTACTCTTTTATTGTGGTTTTCATATCAGTTTTACCAGACTTTTACCAAGCTTTCTTATTCTTATAAACCTCTTTCTTTTAGAAACTGTATGGAAATAATTTGGCAATGAATTACATTATAGAATAGCCTCATACTATGAAGACTTTTGCAATATTTTGTAGAGACTTAGGTTGATACAGGCTCTGTCAGTCATAGCATTTATGTAAACTACAGAAGTTTTTCAGAACCATTGTTACTTTGAGCTCCATGGCTGAATGTTGTGACCCTTTTTTCTAGTTAAGGGTTTGTAGAGTCACTTTATCCTGTCACACTCTGTCCATTAAAATGAGAAATACAGAGAACACAGATAGTCAGATGATAACAAACAAGGATGATGGGTCAAGCCCAGTTATCCAGAACTTACAATATCATCTGCTGCTACATTTAGGATTCTTCAAGAAGCTGGTCTTGTAGTGTCCAAATTCTTCCACCTGACACTGTTTAAAACTTGCTGTCTCGGATGGACTAGCAGCATTTAAGTGCTTAGACAGACAGAAATGACCTCTGTGAGATCTTTATTTCTCAAACTTGTTTAGCAAAACACTTTAGCTCATGCCTAGCTCCAGATATATTTAATGGGGCCTCATCCCCAACCAGATAAAAACACTGATTTTTCACGTGTTTTGAAATAGATCCCAAAGCATTTTAGCCCATGCTAAATTCCTTACTGGCTGAATTACCTCCAATTTGTAATAGATAAAAATTTTAAAGGGAGATGGTCAATGCATGTACGCGGAAGGCAGTGAAGCTAGGAGACATTTATACTACGTGACTACTGCCTGAATTCTATTTCATTCCTTTTTTTCTTTTCTTTTTTTTTAACAATTTGCTTTTATCACAGAAACCCATGATTTTGATTGATTTTCTGCTGTGTTTTTCATCCACAGTAAGCTTCCTTCTTGCAAATAGCAGCTCAGGATGCTCACTAAAGTATTTGTTACATGGTTTTCCTCTGTGATGGTTTCAGAAAGTGACACCAATTGAAAATACACTGTACAGGTGGCTTTAGTGTATAATTTATTGTAACCTTCAAATCCTTTCCTTGTTCTGGGTATTGTACTGTTCATTCCTTCCTTTTATGATTTTGTCAATGTGATTTTTTACTACCATTCCATCTCAGAAGCTTGCACTTCACCATATGATTCCTTCTGAACCCGTTGGAAGACATGGGCTTAACCTTTCAAAATGAACCTGGATATGTGTAGTATTTACAAATTTTGATTCCTTGGTTAGTTTCCTGGAACACAGGCTGATACCTTTACACAATTAAGAAAAACAAACAAGCAACAAAACCAAACCAGAGCAACCAAACAAAATAACAGAAGTTGATCTGTATGAACTGCTGTCCCTCATTCTTCCTTGTTTTGGTGCAATTTGGTGTAGTAATCTACACTGTGGGTACAGAGATGTTTGAGTTTTGGCAGTATAATAGTTTGCCAGTCTTCTGTAGTGATTGCATTGAGCTTGTTGGTATTTTGTCCCAAAATTATGATTTCAGCTCCCCATAGCCTTGCATTAAAAGCAGCCAGTTGAGATCAGCTTTTGTGGAACTGAGTCTTTATCTTCAGCTCTCTGTACAGATACAGCTTATTATGCAGACAATAAAAAGCAATAAAATATGTTTAGCAGAGATGAAAATATGTAATGAAGACTTCTAAAAAATAATCTACATGCTATTTGTTTATCTAAGATATTTATAGTCTATCATTGACAAAAAATAAATGGTAGGCTGGAAATTACTCCATTAGGTCTAAGAACATCCCACTGGCTAGCATGAAAGATTGCAAGTTCATTTCTTTCTCCTTGGCAGAAAATTTTTACTATCCATTTCTATTTTTATGTTCTACTTACATTAGATGCCTTGATTTATTTCTTTTGTAATGGCAAAAAATGGTATAAAAAAAAAGCTCAAGTGGTTCTAGTAGGTACACATACAGCACTACACATTCTCTACAGTAAAACCTTGAAATGTTCCTTTTATAGACATCCTTGTTTCCTTGTCTATGGAAAGATTTATAACCAGCTCTGTTTTCTGTCTTTTTCAATGCCATGCTTTCCCACTTTAGAAATCAATCTGCTAGATGAAGCAGTATCAAATCAGTTTTTGAGATCCAGATAAAATATGTCTGGCCTTACACCTTATTCTTTGCTGAACAGCAAGAGGGTTTTTTTTACACATGGTCTTCCTCTTAAAAAAAACTAAACAAAAACTCTCATGACTGATCTTTCCTGTGAGCACAGCTCAGCTGGGGTTGATTGTTGTATTTTCCTCTGGGTTTGGAGATGATCTAATCCAACCTTCATTCCCAAAGCAGAGTCAGCTAGAGCAGATTGCCCAAGGCTCTCTCTAGCTGTGCTTAAATGCCTCCATGGATGGTAACTTCCCAGGATCTTTGGGCAACCTGTTCCAGTGCTCAGCCACCCTCACAATAGAAAAGCTTTTTGTGTGTTTGACTGCAATTTGCTGTATTTTTGTTTGTGCACATTGGATCCTGTCACTGGGTGTTACTGAGGAGAGTTTGCTTTCACCTCAACTCTCACCCACCCCAGCCAGGTATTTATGCCAGATCTTTGAACAGGACAAAGTCTTTCTCTTGGCATTTAAAGCTGTCAATTCAGACTTGCTCCCCTGAGCCAGGATCCACAATATTGCTATATATTGCTAACTTTCTTTGAGACTTTGGCCCCTTATGGGCCCTGCCATCCCTGCCTACCTTCTGCCTTATTAAATTCTATTCCCATTCCTTCCTCCCTGCATCTGTTTGTGGATTCTCCCCATAGGAGAGGAAAAATGTTACACAGCACAAATAAAATTGCATTAAAAAATGAATGTTGCCTCGAACTGCAATATTTTGGGATCTAGTGAAGGTAAGCAATAGCTGACTCCAGGGATGATGCTACTGATTGTGAGAGGCCTGATCAGAAGGAAGTGCTATTTAAGGTGACACTATGAGGCTTAGAGTCCAAGGGAGTGTGAGTTGCACAGCATTTGTTATGCATTTGCTCCAAGACTGGAAAAATTTACATTTGTTTGAGAAATAACTTGGCATCAGAAGTAACCCTGATGGCCAGTTTGGAAATGGACATGGTTGCCAAAGTTCAGACTCCTAAATTTAAAAATGCACCCACAGACAGATCTTTTCCACTCTGTGCTGTTTATTTCTGGTTCATGGGGGTTGTTTAATTACCCTCCTAATTAGCCCTCATCTGTACTTTTACACAGCCCTTTAACAATATCACCTGTTTATGATAAAGGGTTTTTTTAAAAAATCCATCTTGGTTTGAAGGATATCTGTATTCATTATTATTTTTCATGTCATACTTTTGGGGAGCAGAAGTGATATTTTTGTGCTCAGCAAAAAGGACAAAAGTAAAGAGTACAGTTACACAGCAGAAGCATTATTTCTCTTCAGCACAGCACTTTTTCAGCAGAAACTTGTGCAGTCTCTTACCTTCCTTTGTTCAGATCTCTCTGTAGTGGTTTACAATTCACAGTGCAGGTTTCTTATTTCTGCCACTGGCATGAATGACTTACCCAGAACTTCAGGTTTGTATTAGTGTTAAAGGAGAATGAAGTCCTCTGTTCCTTTTCCTTTGTCTGTATTATCAGACTTATACAAACTTGGGGATGGGTTTTGGACTTTTTTTTTTACTTATCAGTGTTAAAGATTCTGGTCATATGAATAATGCTGCTGAAGAAATAAGTATATAAATAAAAGAGTGGTGTAAAGGTTGCATATTAGAGAAAATCTCAATGTCATTGTGCAGGATAGAGTGACCTCGTTGTGCTATTACAATTCATGTTTAAAAGTGCAAAGTCAAAGGCAGCACAGGAAACATAGCACACAGAAAAACTGAGAATCCGATTCTCACATCCCAATGCCAATAACTGAATAATCACATCAGCATTTACAGTCTGTCTTTCTGAAGCCTGCAGTTGTTATTTTGCCTTATAACCTTTTCTTCCCATTGTAGCTGAGCCCTTGCTGTGTAGCTGTGTGCACGTGGCTCTGTTTCCAGTGAGCTCTGTGTGAGTGCAGTGTTTGCTTCCCATACAGGAGCTGTTGTAAACAGACTGATCTCTGTCACAGGGAGTCATCCAGCACTTTAACTGATTTACAAATGTTGAGGCCAGCCAGGAGCTCTCCGGACAAGTTCAGCTGTAGTGATGGATGTGGAAATCTGCTGCAGCAGGATCTCTACATGTGCATTTTACACAAGTGATGGGATTTGTTTGATGATACACTGAAAGTCATGAATCACAAGACTTCTGTGATGCAGGGAGGGCATCAGAGATTCCACACAATACACCTGTGTTTTATCAAGGGTTATTGCCTGTGGAACCCCATATCTGTTTTTACAAGTGATAGTTACTTGGTTAGCATGTAAACTCGCAACACCTTGGAACCAAGCAGCACGTGAAATGCAAATTTAACCTGTGGGTTTTTCCTTGGCCAGTAGGCTCATTCACCTAGCAATGGCCTTAAAACATTCATAAGTGCTTTTCTGAAGTTTACATTATCAAAGGTAGTAGCCACAAAATAGCATTTCTTTACTGCAGGACAGGAGGGCTGCCTGTGCAGTAAACAAACATATGTTTGCCTTCACAGGAGAATTCTGCCAAGGAACTTGAGAGCACAGCAGGCTGACGCTCTGCAGTCAGAAACTTTCTGCAGAAGGTTCCTCCAGGGCTTCATTGCCCTTAAGTAATTTGTGGCATCTGATTCATTTTCCACTGGCAGCTATATATGAAGATGATGCTAACAATATGGCAAAGACTTTGGAAAAGTGTCAGTGAAGAGCTGATCAGAAACATGTGAAAATGCACACCCTCAGACTGACTTTAAAAACAACAATTCTTTTCACATATAGAAATTCTTATTCTTTAAATACACATTCAACACCACACAGTTCCAGACTGTGATATGTACATCAGGCAGATTTTTTAAAAGTAACTCCTACAAAATATTATTTATTTAAGCAACCTTGAAAGCAGGGTATAATTGCATATCATTTGACAGAATTTACAATAGAAAAGAATTTGACATCCTTACTCACGATGAGTGGTACTTTATTCCACAATTACTTCTATTCTTTGTACTGAAAAAAAAAAAACAAACCTATGGCAAGTCTAGACCTATCATAAACCAAGAAGAAATACAGCTTTTACACAAAGGCAGCTTCATATCTACTGTTGTCAAGAAACAGGGGTTTGCTACGAATGCTTCAGGTAACATTTGAATAGATTTACAGGAAAGAAAGGTTGATTTCAATTTTTCTGTTGCATTTAAGCAGGATTTCAGCATCAATCATGAAAGGTGATGGGCTAGTGAATATTTGTATTTCAGTTACATTTTGCTGTAGCTTGAACTTGAAAATCAGAAGCACATAAAACAACCATCAATAATGAGAAAAATATTGTTGACTTTCTAAAATGTTGGAAGCTGTTACATTTGCTGCTGCTGCCTTATAGATAATCTGATCTGTTCTCATTTTACTGATTTGTCTGTCTGGGGATTAAAGTTTGTCAGATTGCAGGTTGCTTTACTAGAACATGAGTTCTATCCATACACACCTGCCCTGGTACCTTTTTGCTAAAGGATACCTGGATAGCTCCTTTTCCATGTAGTGCAGAGCACAGTGCTGAGCTGGAGACTGCAGCACAGAGCATTGTGTTCTTTATTTAGTGTCACCCTAGAAGGCTAAGTTGTGAAGAGCTGTGTGCACATCAACCTACTAAAATTCACAGAATCACAGAAAATAGGATAAGAAAGGACTTCCAGAGTTAGCAAGTTTGTAATTGTGCCCCTGGCAAGATTGTTTATAAATGTTTACATATAGAAAGCTGCTTAAAGTCTAACCCAAATCTAGCTACCACCCTGCTAATGTAGAACAGACGTGAAGAATCCTTTGCAGCATATTTTACATATTTGGAAACCTTTATCACTTCTCCTCCATTTTCTCTTCTCTTCTCTGCACTAACCTAGTTCTTCCATTGCTGGGTAATTTTTCTAGGCCATGGATTATTCTTTTTGCTTCTTCTGGTCTTTCAGCAGCAGATCCAAATCTGTGATGAATTCGAACGCCCAGACTGAATTTACTATCAGTGCTGCTGAATACAGTGAAAAGATAATTTCAAAACCCTTTATGTATGTCTCAGGATTATGTTTGCTTTTTTAGTTACTAAAACCTGTATTGATTATTTTGCTGCCACTGAACACACATTTGTGACTTGTAGCTCTGGAGATGACTGCCGTTGTCACTGAAGGCTGCCCCACTTTAGAAAGTTACAACATCAATTAAATTAGCTCACCATTTATATTGCTGACATATGGCCAGCAGAATGGATGTATCTTTGTTGGAATAGAAATCCATAGAAATCAAAGGTCATGCTCAGAATAAGATTATAACATCATAATCTCATTACTTGAATTGGGAGGGGGATGTTGGGATTAAAAAGAGAGAGAAATGGAATGCAGTATACACCAAAATGGGTTATTTGTTACAGAGCAAAAGCAAATGGAAGAAATTAAAGGAGACATTCCTGATTTGAACTTTGAAACAGTGAAAATAGCATTTCATTTCTATTTTTATTTCAAAACACATCTGAGAAAAGGAATAATGTAGATGGAGACAAAGAGAGACTTCTAAGTGCTTTTCTTTTCAGAATTTTTCCTAGTGAGAGATGGATGGCAGGGGATTTTATGCCCCAAACAGCACTTATAAGTGCTTTTGCTTTTTTAATACTGTCCTTTGACTGAGAACGGGAGAAGAAGAAGACAAGGTGCCCTGACACATCACTTCTAAGTGATTTCTCTCCCAAAAGTATTCAAAAAACTGATAGACAATTTTTTCCTGTTGGATGTTTATTTTATTCTGTGACTTGGGAGAAATGAAGTGGGAGGATGAAGGGAGAGAGCTCTTGCTTGTGGAGCAGTATTAGATACCTGACTGTAGCTTTAGCTGTGAGGGTGACTGGAAGGATAATCATCTCTATTTGGCATGGCATGCTATAGAATTTTATTGTGATGTCTTACATATTTCTCAATGTGGGTGTCCTATTCCAAAGCATGTAGCTAAGCCTAGTCAGGGAGCAAATCCCAAGGCAAATTGTCTCATGCATAAAGAAAGACAGTTTGGAAGGCAGGAGTCATTAGAGGGAAAGGATTTTTCATTCTAGTTATGAAACTTAATTTCTTTTCACTGTCTTGTCTCCTTTGCATCTCTAAAATATTGATAGAGGTTATAATTTCTGACAGTGATGCTGATTGTGGCAGGTAGGTAGGATCTGGCAGCTGAAACCAGCAGTGTGGTATCGTGATGGGGCCTCTCACACTGAGACAAGATTGGAAGGTGCATCTGAAAGAGTGTATAATTGGTGCAAATGAGAATCTTGGGTCTGAACAGGCCTGAAAGTAGAGAAAGTTGGTATCTGCATGCAAGTTTCACAGCTCTCATGCAAGGTCAGAATTTTAACAATGTTATTTCCAGTGCGAGGACTGAGCGGCACTGTGTGATCCTAGGGATACGGATGGGAAGGAAACCCTTCCTCAGCAATTCAGCAGAGTACCAAGCAAGCACACGGGTTTTAATCCTGCCAGAAGATGGTTCTGTCTCCTGTTGCTTCATGGCAGATCCTGCCTTTCCTGTTTTGGAGTGTTTTCCATCTCTGGCATTAGTGATGAGTCCCATCAGACACCTGTGGTCTCGCTGCTGATGGCTGACTGATCATGCATGCAAGGCAGAGAAACAGCCTTACAAACCTTTGATCACTGTCCTTATGTAGAGTATGTTTTATGCATTAAATTTGACTCGAGGATTTTAGAACCACGGACTGCTTTCTCTTTAACGAAAGTTTCAGAGTATTTGAAAACAGAGGAAAATTTTTTGTGCATGTCTGTACTAGTCAGTTTGGGGTTTTTTCATAAACCTTGTTTCAAAAACAGTTGTTCTGGCTTTTTCTTGAAGTTTTTCCAGCTGCTGATAGTGTTCAAAATAGCTCTGTGCTGTGTGGGATCAAAACCGTTTTGGCATTAAAATAAAGCACAGCATTTACTGTTTTGTTTCAACAATAAAATGAGAAATAAATTAATAATTTTGGAAAAAATAATTATATTATTGGATAGGCAGTACTCTGGAATTAATTTGTGAGGTGTACTGGTTATCTCCACAGTTAATTACATTTTGATTTGAAATGCGTGGAAGTAAACAGCAATGTGTTTAATAGTCACTGTAACTGGGTCACCCCAAATGGCATTTATTCCCCTACATCAAAGGCTTTGTGGGTAGAGCAGTGTTCTGGGAAAATCAAGGCAAGATAACAGCCACACTCTTCCCATTTAACTTGTTAATCAACAGGTAAGAAGAAGAAATGTCTTGTGTCTGGTCAGCTATTCATGAGCAGCAGGCAGATGGTTTGCCCTTTCCAAATGTACTCTGAAGAGGAATGAAGCTATGCTCCTTGTTTTGCCCATTAGATAGCATTATCTCTATGGAATGCCAATTCATATCTCCTTGTGCCGTGTGTGGTTCTCACATATGGGATTTTAATAACCTTCATGCTGTGCTATGAATTCATAAAGAGGGCTTATAGAGGAAAAGCACCACAGGACTTTATTTTTTAATTATTGCTCTTTTGAAAAACAGGGTCTGCAGGATTTTTGCAAGGGTCTTGTGACAGAGTCAGCAATTGTTTTGCTGCTGCAGTGAGGCTGTTCGAGGAGGGGGAAAATACAGTATTTACCTATGATGCACTTTTTCAGAATCATGTATTTCCTAGCCTCTATAATTCTGCTGTTTTATAGTTGGAATTTTGAAGCTCTGATTGTATGGGAGTTTCCCCCATTTTACTGGGATGTTGTGTGCATTGGATTTCTTAGAACACACCTCTCCTCCTCATCCCTCCTCTCTGTCTGAGCCTGTGAAGCCACAGTTTGCTGCTCGATGGACACTAGCACATAGCAGGAGTCTTGATTTCTGTTCTGAAAAAGACCTATTCATTCTGGATCAGTGGGATGTTTTCTTTCTTTTTACCCCTCTTCTCCCCGGGATCCATTTGGGCCACCCCTTCTGCATCTCAGCCATGCTCCAGTACTGGTGGAGAAGACACCACTGTTAGTAGAGCTAAAAGGAGTAACAAAAACTCCCAGCATTGCTCTCCAGGTATGGAGTGGTATTTATCACCTTGTATTCATGGCTAGCAGCCTTAGAAAGGAGACCTATGAGCAGGACTCAACTAAAATTCACTTTCTCTACAAATATCCTACAAAGTAATGAGCCTGAACTGTTGGATGCAGCCTTTTAGCAGTCCTGGTGCTGGTTCACACATGCCAGGAGGGAAATTGCACCGTGTTGCCTGCCCATGCCCTGTGCCACAACCAGCTGGAATGAACCTGTGCTTATGATCTCAGGCCATTCTGGATTCCAGTCTTGTAACTGTGCCTAATAATATTTTATCTGGAATAAGATTTATTAGATGTAGGTTCTGTGTGGGATTCTCATAGGACATGTAGACCAAATCTTTAGCCCATTTTCATTTTAGGAATGTTTCTCTCTCCTGCTTTATTTTGTATGATTATGTGTGTAGCAGGCTGTAAAAAGAACCAAGAACAAACAAGAAAAAAAGAAAATTTTTCACTAATTCAATTCTCAGTATTTTGTTGTTGTTTTGAGTTCTTTTATTTGGTGGGGGGGGGTGGTCCCCACCATATTGAATAGTCCTCGCTATTAAAAATGTGTGCTTTCATTAAAATTAATTGGACTTCTTCTTGGTTCTTAAAGTAATAGAACTATAGAATTACTGAAAAATATATGTTGGAGATAACCTCTGGAGACCATCTTGTCCAATATCACCTATAAATAGGACTAACATCAAGGTTAGGTCAGGTCTGTGCCTCTTCAAGCTTTGAAAATTTCTAGGAACAGAGACTCTAGAATCCTTTGGGCACCCGTTCCAAAGCTTAATTGCCCTCTGTCACAAAAGTGCATTCCTTGAAAAAAGGATTCTCTTTTAATGGGGTATATATAACCCATCAGGTAAAAAAAACCTCAGCTCATCTGCCTTGGTCTCTTTTAGCCATGAGAACACTGTGAATGTCTGACATCATGTACGATGGGATAGCTGAACAGAGACACACACAAACTTCTTCGGGCTGCATCTATAATTCTTCAGTTGTATGACTCACGGAGAGGGAATGCCAAAACTTGCACATTTGCGTTGTAAATATTTTCTTAGAATCAAATTAATACGTAATCTAAACCCTCCATCTCTCTCTCTTGCTCCTTTTGGTGTTGTTAATACATGTATGCTCTTTTTGTAAAGTCACTAGGCAGATGAGAACATAGAATTAACCTGAGTATGGAAAAGTTTTGCTTTGTATACTGTCCATAGAAATGAAGAAATATTATTTCTATGCTGTTCCTCGGCATAAGCTACAACCTGGACACCTGGACATTTCCTTTGGATTATTGTTTTGTTATTATTTTACTTCAGTGGATTT
>VXAC01008320.1:212748-302735 GCA_013399225.1 Rhipidura dahli | reverse complement strand
TTTTTTTTTTTTTTTTACTCAGCTGCATCCTGTAATCCCTCATATCAGCTTTGTGGCAGTGAGGTGGAATTTACCCTCCCAGTTCCCAGTGTGCACTTGTGAGCTCTTGATAGCTTGAGGTGCAACAGAGCCTGTAACATGGAGCAGCATTGCTCCAGAAGGAGGAAAGGAGAGGCACATCTTGTTTGCTTGGTAGGCAGTTGCCAGTATTCCATTATCTCTTCCCTATCTAGACCCTCAGCTGAGATGTATTTTGCCATATTCATTGTGCCAGCGAGACACAGCAGGCAGATGCTCTCAGAGGGCACTGGTTTTCTTTCTCATACTGCTGTCCCCAAGAACCTGTTTTATCAGAACCATGGTAGTCATTGCTGTATCAGTGTGAGTTACAGAGCCACTGATGAGCTTAGGTGTTGACCTTTAAGATTGCTTTTTAAGTTTCAAAGATCCTGCTGTCGTTACAGTCCTTGGAAACATTAGGAATCACAAGCTGCATTAAAGTCAACAGTCTAAAAGATCAAAGCAAAAAAAGCCTACACAAACTGTGCCCTCACCAGCAGAGTGGAAATATGAAATCTGATGCCAGCATGGAAACTGATGTGGCTGATGTGGCCTCCAAGGCTTCCATCCCAGAGACAGACCTGGGGCAGGAAATAGTTTCAGTAGTAACCAGGGAAGTCCATCCAGCCCAGAACATCAGTGAGTGTGCTCACACACCAAGAAGGAACACAGTATTCTGTCTCTGTCAGTAGGTAACTTATATCAAGAAAATACTCTGCATCCTTCTCGTGGATTGAAGCAGAATCACAGCTGAAAGGGCTCTGCTGCTGCCCAGGCAAAGGAGCAGCACCATGACCTTGTAATCTTGTCCATCAATGAACTGCAAATCCAAATTTCTCTTCCCAAAATTCATGTGTCAGGTGAAGACTCCATGAAGTCTTCGGTCGTGTCCGTGGGAGTTTTGCTTTTACCTGTAATGGAGGCAATGAATGTGTTGTAGATTTCCCCAGAAAGTCAGTGTACAGGTACATTGCAGTGTGCCTTTCAAAGATGTATGAAGGACTAAAAATTAATTTCTCTCTTAAAAATTTAAATTATTGGTAGAAGAGCTATGTGATTATAAATACCTATTTTGGAAGTAGTGTTGTTTTTATCTTGCAACTATGTTGCTGTCAGGCCAGACTGTATAGTGGAGAAAAGATTGATAGGGTTTATTATTTCCATCTTTTAATAAGATTTTGTTTTGCAATTGCTTCTAGCGTGTTTCACCTCATAAATTAGCACCTCATTTGTTGTGTGTGTTATTCAGCACCTCAGGCCTTGGCCTTGTTCTGAGCTCTGTGCTGAGGATGCACAGACCCTCTTGACTTCAGTGAGGTTTGGCAGAGGCCACTGAGCTCAGGGGCTTTTTTCTTCAGTGAAGGCTTTTGAGTGGGGGGTAAATGGGGCTGGTTTGGGATGTGGCAGGAGCAGAAGCTGGGCTGTCGAGCTCCATGAGTGAGGAGAACCGACACAGAAGGATCTTTGAATTATTTACAAGTCATTAAACCCTGGCAGTTTCCACTTGAGTTTCTGCTTACTGAGTTATTGCAGGTATTAGTCCACGATACAAACTGTTGTCTACACAAAATCTGCACTGATTAAAAGGTGGTTAGTGGACATATGCATCAAGGTGATGATGTAAAAGCAATCAGAAGAGAGTATATGTACAGTGATTTTTTTCTTCAGAAACAGACCTTTGACTTCAAAGTTTTAAAATATTCAGCTATGCTTCAATAGCTTTCATTAATGGCTTTAAAAAATGTAAAACATATCTACCTAATTATTTAAGCAGAACTTTCCAATCCAGGTTAAATTTTTATCCTAGTGCCCATTGCCATAGTGTTTGAAATTTCAGATGTCTGACAAAATGATGGTTTAACCTTGTATCTTTCTGCAGCTCAATTGATTTTGTGACCTTAAAAGAAAAGATACTTAAAACAATTAAATTTTTGGATTAGCACTTTCTAAGTGAAATTTTAACCTGAAATTACGTTTATAGAGAAAATTTTAAACATTTTTACAGATGACAGTTGCAGAGTGGTAGTGCAAATATTCCCAGTGTACCAAGGAGGGGAAATTGAATGAATGTGGCCAGAAGCAACTATGTATTCTCTTCTAGATAAGGCATCCTGCAATTAAAAACACTGGACTTAGAAAGCTTCTTAAGGCTTATTTTGTCAAATGAAAAATGCCACTGGTTTTAATGCTATTGTAATAAACCTTATTCTTATTCCTGGCATGGATTTTTTTTTTTTTTTAATTTCAGAAAAATGGATAATTAGCATTTTAGCTTATCACTTTCCTTCCATGCATACAAATAATTTGACAGATAGACCACCAAGAGAGACAAAATTAAATAATAGGTCTAGACAGCATGGAACCAAAATAAATTAGAGGTTAGGCTTCCAGCCTGTTGGGTGGGTTTTCATGGAAAAGAAGGGGGGGTTAATACAAGGTATTTTTCTGACAGTTTTTGCTGCTTACCTTGATATTGTTTCCCCATATCAAATCCCAAATAAATTGACCTGAAATAAGATGTGAACTTCATATTAGAAGTCCCCTAGTTTATTTGTGAGTCTAATTTTTTCAAATGTATTGAGATTAGAGGCCTAACAGGCATTACTGCATCTGTGATTCAGCCAACTAAGTTCCTAGATAATGGTCCATGATTAATGGAGAGTGCTGATAATAGGAGGTTATTAGAGAAAGCAAACTTGGAACAAATCTGCTGTATGCATTATATACTTTACCGCCATCTGTGGGTATTTATAATAAATACAAATTAAAGTCAGTGGTTAGAGAAACTCATCTTTTCCATGTGTGACAGAGAATTCCTTAGATGTAGTCTTCCAGGAAGCATCTTCATAGTAGGAATTCTCATTAAATTTTTTGCAGGGATACTTAGTATTACTTGCAAAGAAAAAAAATGTTTTTTATGGAGAGGGTTCTTTTAGCCTTGGTTGCTTTCAGGGATGTCATTCTGAAGTCCACTCTGTAAGGAAGGATTATGTGTTACATGTTACCTCTGCTCTGCTGCCACACACGTTATTGGGTGTGAAAAATTGTTTTTGTCCTTTTGTACTGAGACTCATTCGCTATTCAGCCCGTGTGCTATCAGGGTGTTCCTCCCTTTCATGTCTCCTTGAGTTGTGACATTTTCCCTCCTTGTGGTTTGTATTGTTTGCTGAGCAAATATGTCATATAGAGAAGAAACAATTGTTATCTTCCTTATTACTAAATGTAAAAAGCAGAAAAGTAATGTGATACAGTCATAGAATTGCCAAAGATAAATTAGAGGTAAATATTACGAAACTAATAATCTGCTGAATCAAGTGGCATGTTTTGCTGGTAGCAAATACAGTTCTGCAGCAGAGTGACAGAAGGGGTGCCATCGTTAGGATCAGCTGGTTGTGTTGTGCTCTGAGTTGTTTATGCTGTGTGATGGACAGTGTCTGCTTTACACTGTGTTTCTCCAGTAACTTTTGTGCACAAAATTCAAGAGTCGTCACGTAGTACTGAGGGCAGGTGAGCAGTGTGGTGGATGTTAAGATAAATGACTCACTGGATTCAGCATTCAGCAAGCAGTATTTGGTTGGAAGAATTCCCGGCTGTTGAACTATTACAAAGTCATGATATTTTAAAGCCTGTGTATTTGTAAATGGGTGATAGATGAACTGTCACAAACATTCTGGTTATTTATGGTCATCTGCTAAACCTCTGGGATGAAGTTAGGAATATTGCAGAACTAATGCAGTTTGTTTGGCTTTCCATTTTGTACAGCTGTGAGGTTAATTTTTTCATAGGCTGTTTTTCAGAGGGAATGCTATTCACGCTTGCTGTGTAGGGTGTGCATGATGGAGTTTGCCTCCCTTCCATAACAATTCAATCCTCAACAGTGTTTGACAGGGGCACTTCTGTGTATGTTGTTGGGTGTATTTGTGTTTTTATGCTGATTTTATTTTTGTATATAAGCCAAAGAGTATTCTGCTTTTCATCCATTTCAGAGGTGTTAATTATGTGGATCTGAAGGTGTAGACATCTGCATGCCTTGGGATATCAGGATTTCTAGTTACCTACAAACTATAGTACTGTATGCTGGAGTGAACATCTCCATTTTCATGTTTTCTGCTTGGGCAGTTGCAGTGTAAAGGACAAAAGCTTTTCTGTCTGCCTAATCCTGAGTTGTTTGATTGACGTGTCTGATGAAATTTTCTTCACAACAGTTAGTTCATAACCAAGTAAATATCTTTAGAAGATTTGGTTCTTCTTTGCTAGATTGCATTCCCAAATATCGTGGTTTGTCTTCTTGGCTATATATCAGTATTTTGCTTTTTCTCAAATCCATCTTCCCCTTACATGTTTTCCTTTTAAGCACTAAACTGCAATCTACCCTTTCATAGGTTGTCTGAAATTTTTTTCTGTTCTCTCTTCTGTGTTGTCTTTCCATTTATTTCCTCTCCCTTTTGTGGCATATCCATTCATGTTAATAAGAGCACGTGCCTTCTGCCATCCTGCCTAGGGACAGGACAGTTTGCCAGGCACCTGAGACACAAACAAAAATGGGTCTTCTATGGAGTGACCGAGAGTGCACATGCAGGACAGGTCTTCCGATCCTTCAGAAAACACCTTAGGGCAAAACTTTGTTCACCTGCCACTGTCTCAGTGCTCAAAGTCCTTCAGAACTGTTGCCCAGCAGTCCCCCAGAGCTCTGCCTCTCCCAGGTCTTCCTGTTGTACTTGAAGCACTCAACCTGGCAGCTCCCTTCCTTCATTAACCCTACATGCAGAGACATAACATTTTCTCCCCTTCTTATTTACTCCCCGCCACATTTCTATTTTTAAGTCTTTTTTACCAATAGAGCTATCAAAAGTCTTCCAATAGTTTATTATTCTGGGGGAAAATACTAGTGTAGGGTTATTTAAAAGGTGTCAGTTTCCATAAAGTTTCAGCTGGAAATCAGGAAAAATGAAAAAAATGAAAGGGGTCGTTTTGTTTATGTGAACTACCATTCTTTCACCTTTTGATAATAAAGCAAAATGTTCAACTGGAGTAGCATTTCAACTCCATTTTGGAAAATTATTTAAATACAAATTTGGAAAAATAAAAAGTTAATGTATTTTGATCAAGCCGGCTTTTATTCAGTTTTACTAAGTTTTGTTTTATGAGATTATCATGAGGGGTATTATCTTTGACTTTTCAATTTCTGCCTTATAATAAAGTAGTGGAAAATACCTAAAATACATAAAAAGACCCGGTTTTATTCTTTATAGGTAATATACTGGATTCTTTTTACTCAGAGTTTTCTCACATATATTTGAAACATTTGGTTTTCAGCTCTTGGTATCATGAGGTGTACTTGATCCTTGCATTGTTACAAATCTGCCTATATTGTTCCCAATAGCAGCAGCAAAATTAACAACATTCTGGTGAGCATTTGCTCTGCCGTATCTTGAAAGAGGTAGGAGCTGGCATGGAGTTGTCTGGAGCTGTCTCAGAAGTGAGAAAGATGACACTGCATCACTTTGCACTGTGGTTTGTGTTTGGAAGGTTTGAGTTTCTGGTTTGGGGGTTTTTTTTTTTTCCTTTCCATGAGAAAGAAAAGTAAAATGTTCCAAAAATACGCTTGCTGGTTGAAAATGTACATGGGGTGGGTGACTTTGGCAAACAAGTTTCAACCTCTGCCCAAAGTCTGAGCTTCCTTTGTTTTTCTGTCTCGTTACCACTGACATCAGGAATCCACAAGATACTTGTTCAGGCAAAGGGCTGGTACAGGCCCTTTAAGGAGCTGTGACAAGAGCTGCAAATCAAACAGTTCTGTAACAGCCGGGTCAGTGTATATAGAAAGGCTTCCAACGATGGTTATTTATTCAGTCTCTTGCTGTAAGATTAGTCACATTACGTGCCTCCTATGCATTCCCTTCCAATTCATTCAATTTAAATAAAAACTTTCTGCTGGAACTCATGTACATATCAGTGACATTCATCTAAATAAAATATCCCAGGCACTTGAGTCCCAGGAACAGTCTTATGAAAAAACAGATCATATTGTATTTATTTGGAAATGGGATGCATGTTGACATCGGGCTTATTTCAAAATAATATCAAAATGTTAAAATCTTTATGAAATCTTAACATTCAATTTTATGAAGACGGATATACTTGCTGGGATGGGATGCTGAGGGCTAGGACCACAATCAACTGCTGAAGGTAAAAAAAACCACGATACTGCCGTAGGGGTGAGGAGGGAACAAACACAAACTCAGGGTCATCAGACCTGTCTTTTTATCATTTTTATTTTTATTTTTTGATGTTAGTAATATAGTGTATGTTATATACAGTGCTGTACTAAATTGGTAGTTCTTGCTGGCTGAACACACAAGTACTATCTTTTCTTTTATTGTGCTGAATTTTTTCCTAGAGAATCCTGGCATGTCTTTTCTCCCAGTCAGAGGTCTGAAGAAATTGAGTAAGTGTAGATAAAACCAGCTTGTTTAATCACTGAAACACAGAAAAAATTAAAATACATTTTTTGCTTGTAAAGTAGAGAAAAGCAATAAAAACAATGCCAGACGGTTAATGCTGCTCTTGTACCTTTCATTTCAAAGACCTCAAAAGAACATCAAGAAGAATAAAGGCAAAATCTATTCCCTATTGGCATCATTATAAATGTTGTATCCTCTAAAACTCTAAAGACATCCAAGAAGAGTAGAAGAATAAATGGCATTGAAATAAAGAAAGTCTCTCTGGAGCTTTGTTCAATCGGCTTTGTTAGAATTCACTCAAATAGGATGATTATAAGAAAAGATCTCATTTGTTTCAACATTAAAGGAGCAAATTAATATGTGGCAAGCTGCTAATAATTGCCTCATTATGTAGTGAATGGGCATTGCGTCCAATTTACAAAATTACAATCATATTGTTAAAGTAACAATTGAGAAAGTTTAGTCTGAGTTTCCTAACTATCTGCTTGATTAGTTGTGGGATTCAGAGTGGAACAGAGATGGTGGCTGGAGAGAGCTCTCCAGCGCACCACTGGTCTGTAGTGCTGAGGAGCCACAAGAGAATTCAGCTTTTCATTAGTGGAAAATCCATCTGCAGAGGTGCTGAGCTGGATTTGGTCCAGCTGAGGAGTGAGCCTGGCAGTCTCTGCTGGGACCTGAGCTTGGCGGGTGTCTCATCTGTCCAGATGTTGTTTTGTGGTTCAGAGACCTGGCCTGAGATCATCCCCTCGTGGACCTCAGCAGACCCAACTCAGCTAGGGTTGTGGCTGGGAAACTTGCTGATGCAGGATCTGTGCATCTGGGAAACCCACCCATACAAATGGTTCTGTAGCTGGAATTTCAGTCTCTCAGTGGAGACATTGGAAGTAGTGGGGAGGTGTCAAATTTGGAAAGTAAGCAATTTTCCAAATAATGAAACCCTATGTGGAAGAGAATCATGTTTTGTGACCTACTTTAGTTAGATTTGCTTGTGACCTTTTCTAATTCTGGCTGATTTTGTTATTTAATGATTTGACCTTTGATTCTGTGAAGCCATTTCAGTGCTAAATGCAAGGATTTAATAACTAGAACTGTTTGATAAGTGACCTTTATTACACAGCTATTTCTCTTTGCTAGAGAAATGGCACTGTTTTGCAAGTTCTAATTCACACTTTTAATTATCTTTTCTATTGTCTGTAAGCTTGCACAGGAAATGGAAAGGTCATACATTTCATTTTCTTTACTGATTAAGATATAAGCGTTCCTCAACAGTTACAATGTATCATTCAGGAAAAAGATGGGACAATTTGTCAGAACCATGCCCAGCTGCTCTGCTGAGAACTTCTACATCCTTCTGGTCAGCAACAAAATGAACACTTTCCTAGCAGCAATAGTAGCTCAGCCTTCATGGTGTTTAGTGGTGAAATAAATGTCTAACTACATCAAAAGAGAAGAAAAGGTGAATGGCTCTTAATGTTTTTGTCTTTAATTCATGGATCTGTGATGCAAGCGAATGAAGATCTTGTGAGAGGTAAACCTTGGCCTGATGCTCTGGGTCTGGAGAGGATAGGCAGTAGCAGCACAGGTTTCTGTGTGGTCCTGCCAGTCTGTATCAATCCCACTGCTGCTGGACCATCTCTGCGGAGGAGAGGGCAACCTGGACTGCCTGGCAGACCCCTTTGTATTGTACGTGGATTCATGTGTGTTACTGAAACCACCCCTCTTGTCTCTGACACTTACAAACCAACACCACAGACTGGTGGCCTGTCTCCATATGGGGCTCAGTGAATGAATATTGATGTGTGTTTTCTCACATGTTGAGGGAGATATGATGCAAAAAGATGATGAAGTCAGTGGATGATTCTGGAGTCGGTGGAATATCTGTCATGGGTGTCAGTCAGTCTCCTAACTCTGTCTGGGATCTCTGTTGGAAAATACGCACATTGGGATGTGTAAAATTTCTCTACATTGTAAAAAATATTTATTGTGAGCTAGAGCTGGGAGGGAGTTAGCCTCTGACTCTGTTCAAGAAGAGCAGATTATATGTTGACCTAGTGCAGGCATTCAGTATTATGAAAGCACTTTATAAATTGGAACAAGATAAATGAATCACAACAAAAGAACTAGAAAACCAGGGGACACGGTGGCACGAGTGAGTGTACTCCGTTTATTCAAGCAGAACAGTTGCACTCAGTGAATGGAAAATGTGCAATGCATTTCTAACTAAGGTCAGAAAATCAAACAATTCCAAATTTAAGAGAGCAGCTCCATTTTAATGCAGAAGGAAGAATTCAGTGAAAAAAAGCAGCACTGAGGATGAGACAAATTTAAATGGGACCAGATTCTTGACCAAATTGGCTTTTCCTATCTAGCAGTTTCATATTCAGCACTTGTTAGTTTGAAAGTTCACCCTGAAAGGTGTAAATTAATCTACTGGGACTGTAACAATTCACTTTGTGCTAGGATATGAGTTATGCCCGTGGATTGGTTTAGGTGACCCAGCCATGTCCTCATAATGTATCTTAGAGAGAATTTCTGTAAGTAAGTGGTAAACAGGAAGACTGCTGTGTTCAGCTGCATCTCCTGGGATTTCGCCCCTGCTGTCAGACAGCCTTGCAGGACAGCTCTCTGAAACTACAACAGCTATAAAAATTGCATGGCATTGTGTAAAGGCAACACTGACAATGCTTTTGCATTCAATCAGGAGTCTTTAGCTACCGATGAAATGAGGAAAGAATGTTTTCCTGAACCAGCCATTATAGCTAAATCAAATCAATCACAATAAAGAAATCAAAGCTTTGAAATCGTGATATTTATTGCAGAGGTCTTGCAGGATGTGCCTTAAATCAGTACAATATTTGTCACCCAGAGAGGAGATATTTTAGCTCTTACAGTTTGGCTCTCTTCAGATGTTTGTCTCTTGTCCTTGCATTATTCTCCTTTATCGAAGAATTTGATGTTTTGTCAGCAACCACTTGCTAGGGTTATAGTGGTCAAATGTAGGCAGGCTATTCATCCACATCAGCTAAATGAGGTGTGATTTTGAAGAGAAATAACCACAGGTCTGCTCAGAAAAGCACCTAGCATCCTGTCAGAATAAATGTCCAAAGAACGAGAAGGGAATTATTCCTAAAAATATCAAACTGAGGTCACTGGCTCCCAGTTGTGATCATGACAAAGGATCAAGTCCGTGACCATACAAAAAACTGTAGGTCATCTCTGACATGGATGTTCTTCTGTACGGGTTTTTTTGATGAATCTAGTTTTCATTTTATTTCAGTTTCTAACTGAACTCTTTATACAATCCAAATTAAATAGAGGGAATTTCCTTTTAGTCTGTAGGTACAAAAGAATTAAAAGGCATTTACTCTCTATACTCTGACAAATGGAACATCAGATAGGTCCTTATATCTCTGTTAGATAATTTTTCCTATTTTGAGTTCATACTGGAGTAATTGCATCCTAGAACGTGGTCAGGAAATACTGTCTTTGACTTTAGTCTTCTCAGGATTAAGTTCATAGTTCAGGTGTCACCAGTCCCTCTGCCTCTCATTTCCATGGGTCATAACCACTCTCTGGAGAGTACAACATATTCCTGTGTGTACATCTCCTTTCCAACTGCAGGATTTTCATACTATTACATTGCTTCTTAGAGTTACATCTCCCATTTGACTTCTGTCACAAATTTGGGAACTATCCATTCAGACACAAACACAGTGTACAGTTAAATTTCCAGCATTACTTTTTCAGTAGGTTTTTTTCCAATTGCTGAGAACACCTTGTTAAAAGAGAAGCTGATCTAAATCTTGTTTTCTGCTGCTTCTTTATTTTCTTGGTTTTTAGTGAAAAGAGCAACATTTAGAGGAAAAAAGGGAATGATTATTTGTGTAGTTGACTTTGCAAGGTGGGAACAAAGGCTAAGATTGGAACTGCCTATTTTATTGGAAAGGTTTGCCTTCAGAGCTTTGTAGTGGTAGAGCTTTTGAGCAGCTCTGCCAACTGGGGATTGTGGATTTTGTTTTTTTAAAGAGAAGCATTTCTATCAATTTGTTGTACTGTACCTGTCTTTTTTTAACTGAATTTTCAGTCTTCATGTTTTACAGAGAGAAAATTGCAGTATATGTTGTTGTTTCCTGTCTTCCAGCCTCTACAACTTGACTGTGACCTCTGTGCCATTGTTTCAAACTCGGGACAGATGGCTGGCCAGAAGGTGGGCGCTGAGATAGACAAGTCCTCCTGCATATGGAGGATGAACAATGCTCCCACAAAGGGCTATGAGGAAGATGTTGGGAAGAGGACAACCGTAAGAGTGGTCTCTCACACAAGTGTGCCTCTCCTGCTCAAGAATCCGGAGTACTTTTTCAAAGAAACCAACAACACCGTTTACGTGATCTGGGGTCCTTTTCGAAACATGAGGAGGGATGGAAATGGCATTGTGTACAACATGCTGAAGAAAACTGTTGACAGCTACCCAAGTGCCAAAATCTACGTGACAACGGAGAAGCGCATGAGTTACTGTGATGCAGTGTTTAAGAAGGAGACAGGAAAAGACCGGTAAGCCTTAAACATGAGGAACAATTACAATTTTTGACAAAAGATGCATGAGAAAAGTCCATGGGGGATGCCAGCTACTAAATGAGTCCCCAGATCTGTTTTTAATGGATTGCTATATGGGTTTGACTGTTATAAGCACTTGATGAGGCAGCAGCTAGGCCCCATTTACCCCACCTACGCTACCTTCTGTTCGTTCCGTTTCTGTTGGCTTGAATCCCAAAAATATTGGATGTCTTCCTGAAATGTTTTCAAATCTGTGTGTTGTTTTCAGCTCAATTTACTATTGATTAAATTGACATTTTATTTGAAGAGGATAATCCTACATAAACAACATTTCCAAATGCACAACCTCAGGATAATTCTAGATATTGTATTTTCTTCTCTGTTGAGATTCACTGTAGCTTTTCTTCAAACACAGACCTCAGGGTTATGCATTATTTCTGTTCCTTGGTGAAAATGGGTTATCAGAGGTACTGGAATAGATTCAGGTTTTTACCAGTGTTGTGCTGAAATTATATTTTCCATGACTGAGAATGTGTGTTTATTCTGCTCAAGTGGAGGCTGTAAGAGGTGAAAGTGTGAGGGCCACTGTTTTGCTTAGCATGTTCAAAGCAGAAACTGTATTTGTGGAATTAAGACCACAAATTTCAGGAATTTGTAACCAAGCTGCAAACATTCAGGTCATCTGTGTTTTGGCATGGAAGAGCACCTGTCACACATACTCACTTGAGCTAACTAGGAAGGAGTTTCCAGATCACTGCTGTGCCTTAATACTAATTTTTAAATTTGCACATCATGAATTTGAGGTTGGGAAGGACTGTTGCTATTCTGACCGACTGAAAGACACAGATTCACAAACAGCTTAACGTAGTCTGAAATTTTGACTTAGCTTTTGAAGTAGAAAAGCTTATTATCTCAAACATACTTGTTTCACTATGTTATTAAACTATTGAAATTTGGTGACAGTTGATTTTTCCTGGTTTTCAAACTATTGAAACATAAGGAATAGCCTGCCCCTCAGCTTGTTCACCAAGTGCACATATTGCTGCTGTGGTTGTGGACTTGGAGGGAGCTCATATATCTCATAAAGGTGTCAAGGTTATCCTGGCTTCCTTAGTTTAACTGAACAAACTGATGAACAGAGGCTAATAAATACACAAGAGCCATTCTTCAAAAATGACCTTTAATAATCCAAGTCACCCTGTTTACATATTAATCAAGCTAAATATGATCACGGGTACATTATTGCATTGCTATACATAAATTTGTTTATATTTATGAGTCAGTCAGGTCACAGTGACTTTACTGTACTTCATCAAAATCCTTATTGTGAGATCAGACCTTGATAAAATCTCCTGGTTTTCCTATGAAAAAAACCCTTATCATTCAATGACAAAGTATCCTTCTCTCCAGCCTAATCTATTTGTCTTCAACAAATTAACACATCTCAAGGTTTTATAGTTACGTAATTAACACAACACAAATGCTTCTTTTCATGTCAAAAGCAGATTGAACTTCTCTCAGTGCTTATAACAAAGTTCTTAAGCAGCCTAATGTCAAAGTGGCCCGTGTTCTTTCTCCTTAAGTTTCACATAGCAAACAGCAATAAATTTTTACCAGGCTGTCTCACGACCCATCGCGACGTTGTTTGTGCATGTGCATCCCTTCGACACCAAGCGACAAACCCACTCACTGTGGCAACCAGGTAACATCCTTGTATCTACTGCAACTTTCATTTTCAGTCCTACTTTTCCACATCAAATACTTAGTGATGTTTATAACATCATTTAGTGCTTTTGTCAGCCAAAAACAAGGGAAATGATTGATGTGTCACCAGCCAACACCTTCTGTACCTCAAGAAAACATCCTGCAGTTTTCTACAACTGGGGGCTTCAGTTTGGAAACTGTTTCATTTTCTGTAACTTCCTCAATTTTCAGGACCTGTCTTCTGTTTCTAGAGAGGGTCATGAGACTGTTAGAGGTGTGTGGCATTTGTGCAAGCAGTAAATGGAGAGCACAAGAGATTTGTGGATGATGAAAATACTTTTGCACATTGTGCCAGGCTATTATGATGCTGAGACAGACTCGGGTTCCTCAGCCAAATATTCCTTCAGTTCCTCAGAGAAACATCAACCCTTGCTTGGAATATTAGATTGAACAGAGGTCTGGTTCGACATGTTTTCAGCAAAAATTCTGGAAGGAAACCAATTTCAACTCATATTTTAAAATGTACTGAGTGGATTGCAACTACATCTATTTTAGTTTAATCCTAAAATACTGTCTTTCTGTACAGTGTATGCCACTAATGCATAGTAAGATTGCAACAGATTTCTAGTCTGTCGAGCCTTTAATGAGTTTTCTGTTTCTACTCTTTGATGTACAATCTTTTTAGGTAATTAGTGGGACTTTTCAGCAGTTTCATCTTTGTGGTGCTCAAGTTTTTAAAGGATCTTGTGAGAAGCAGCCAACAGGTATGTGCTGCAGTCATTTCTCTACTGCAGAAAAGCTCTGGTCCTGCAGTGCTGACATGGGAGCTTAATCCCTGACTTCACTGGGTGCAGGTTCAAAACCCACAGCTTTGATATTGACAAATTATTTATTACTGATGCATGGAAGAAACAAGAATTGTCTCTAAGTAACTTCCAATAAACTGTTTGTTTTGTAATGCATTTTTTAGTTCTACAGCAGTACAAAATACCTTCTGATATGGGCTATCCACATTGGGTAATTAACCTTGCATGAGTGTTAGGAATCTGGGGAACATATGTTCTTTCTGCAAGTCTTCGTTACTGAAGCAGTCGAGTTCAAGGTGGTGAATGCTCATCCACGTTGAATAATTGTTGTACATAAATAATATTCATTACCAGACATTCACGATTTTTCATTAATGCATTTTGCTTGCTGCTTCCCTAGAGGGAGCATAAAGCTGGCAGCTTCTTCCGGTACTTGCCTAATGTGCTGGTGTATTACATATATTGACTCAAGTGAAAGGATTTAAAGAAATATTAGATAATTACTAAATGTGGCATCTTTGTACATACCTCAATCCAGATAAGTGGTTCTAAAGCCATCTATATCTTTGCTATGCAATACAAATATAATGCAATATGATATAATAACATTTAATTGGTAATAACAGAGAAAACTGTAGTCTTCATTAAAGCAGCAAAGCTAATTCTGGTCTGATAAAGTGCACTGAGCATCCCTAAATAGGTTTTAATTAGCTGGCACCAAAGCTGCACCACCCTTAGGGAGGGTAAAATTAATGAAAACTAGCAGCAAATAGATCAATGCTACTGGATGTTCTTGCCTTAGGTGAAGGTGATGAGAAAGAAAGGAGTGTCTTTTAAGGATCATTTAGAAAACAGTCTGCGTTAAAAGTCACTTTCAACAAGCAATGCTAAAATAAATCTATGCTGATATCACTGGAGCAGTCTGAATGTTTTCTGGTCTGCAGGCTCCATTTGTGTTTCTACAACAAGCGTCTCGGGCTACCCTCTGAGCACTGCACCTCTGAGCAGTGCCTGTCATGGTCCAGCTCCACGCCCCTCTGGGGGCTGGCAGGGGCTCAGCCCACTCCTGACCCACTGCACACACCCTCACCCCACTGAAACCCAGCAAACAGCCAGGGCTGGGGTGCTGGCACTGCTCAAAGCCCAGCTTAACTGGGTGTTTGTAGCCACTCTCTTTGGGAGTAACTACTGAAAAGAGCCTATTCTGCTGAAGAAATGTGTCCTGAGCTCCAAAAATTCCCAGTAAGAGATGTGAGATGATGTTCTGAAAGTCAGCCAGTTTGGTACACAGATGACTTTCCACATACGCTGTCCTAACTCTCGCAGTGCCCATCCCATACCCAATCAGTTCAGTTCAAGTGCATTTTTTTGACATTAACTACAAACACGTGTCTTCAGGAGGCAGGTTCACTGAGCCACATTTGCAGTCAAATGGCTGTTTCTGAAAGACTTCTGTCAATATCTTGGCCAATTCTGAAGAAACTAAATTTCTTTTGTGCTTCTCTTCCAGAAGTTCTTAGTTTCCTCTGTTCATGCCAGATGGTGTTCTGTGTTAGGTTGTGAGAAAGCTGTTTTATCATTCAAGGCATAAAGATGCATTATTCTGATCGCTGACTTCTGCATCAAGATTCAAAATTTGGGGTTGTGTTCAACCTGCCATTTTACTCACTTCTGCTCACTAATTATTTATTCCTTTGGTGATATATGAGATCTATATTATATCTCTGTCATTTAGAGCTAGCAAATTACATTCATCTAAAATTTGGATTGACACTGTTAAGACAACTGCAGTCATCACAGCCTCACCTCAGCTAATACAATCATGTGTCTGACTAATCCACATGAAGCTATAGCCTGGTAAAAATGTCATTGAAATGAATAAATGAAATTACATTCTCTGAGGTTTAAGTAGCTGCAAGTTCTATTGTTTGGTGATATTCTCTGGGAGTTGAGGTAGTAAAGCTGTCAGTGTCCAGAACATCAAAGTTTTATGCCGTGTTTCTGGTTGTTGACTTGAATGAAATATTATAGTATTGATATTTTCATTTTTGCACTTGCTTCCATATATGTATTGGTTTCTCTATCAAAGTTTTTCAAGGAAATATAAAATCTTAGCTAGTGTTGGTTAATATTTGCAGAAAGCACTTTTCCGTTGGGAAGCGGTGAACATTGACACTGAGCCTGGCTGAGAGAGTTAAATTTGGGCACTTGGGAAATACATCCCATCAGTGCTTTGTATTAACATGCCTTTTCTAAAAAAAATATAATTTATGGAAGATGAGTAGAAATTCATTTTGTTTTGAATATAAAATGAACAGAGTTAGGGAATATCAATGTCTTTAAATTACAGAACTTTAGGAAGAAAAGGATGAAAAAACTGATTCAGACTGGCATGTATAATGCCTGTTGGAACATTTTTAAGGACAAAGATTAATTGCAGTTTACATTTTGCTATATTCTTTATCATGATGGTGTAATATCTGCTGCTGCACCAATAAAGTTAGCAAAAAGTTCTCAGCTGCCTGTGACCATCTCAGTAACCCCAAAAATATGTGTTTGATATAGTGACCATTTTTCAAGTACTTGGCAGTGGATCTTTCTTAAATCGTTGCTTGGCATTTCCATTATTTCTTTTGATAAAGTTATTCCTTCAAAAAATGCTAATGGATTTGTCCATCTTAATTCATAAAGGGTTTAAATAGTTTCACTGTCAGTCAAGACTGCTTTATTACCCGAAAAAACAAGGATCTAAAGCATGAAACCTTAATGAAATAAATAGATTTTTCATTATAAAACACTTAAAACCTCAGCATCTTTTGCTATTTGTGGTCAATCACCAGATGGTTAACAACTGTTTGGGGGTTTATATCTGCTCTTCCATTTCCTGGTAAAACACCAGTTGTTCCTGAGTGTCCTACATTTATTCCCTGCAGCCCATTAGTAACTACATTTATATTCTTTATGAAGATTTTCCTAATTAAGATGAACATTTTTCTCTATTAGGCAGATGGAACTCAATAGAAGTCCATTCTTTATTAACATGCCAGTAAATGCTGCTCAAAGCACCAGCACTTCTGTTAAGAAGCACAGCTTCTACTACATTACACTAATTACACAGTAAAGTGAAACTTTATTAAAAAATATCAATATTAGCTATTATTTTGTGATAAAGCTGTGGCTGCATATAGATTGGTGTGAGCTTAGAGACCTATTGATTCTGCAGTGGTTGCTGACTATAGCCATGAAGTTATTTCTTTTTAATTAATGATTAAAGACATGGAATATATAATGAGGATCTACTCTATCCTTGTGCGTTTTCACATGTTCTTTGAATTTATCCATCTATTGCTTTTAATTTATCACATCTTCTTTAAGTGCCACTGGATCTGTTTTCTGCTCCTGATGAGCTGTATGTTAAATCTTTATTCAGTGTTTGCTATAGTCCTAATTACATGCACACTCTTTTCATCCTTTGCTAGAAGGATTGCAGTTTTTATTGCTATGAAACAATTGCTGGTACCTCCCAGAAGGAACTGTACATATGGATGGGATTCTGGACTCAATCCTTGAGGGTCCCTTCCAACTCAGCATATCCTGTGATTCTGTGATTCTCACATCCCATGATTAATCCACCTTTGGAAAGGATGATGTAAGTCACTGACTCATGCTGGCAATCTTGGTAGCACCCTGGATTGCAGTGCTTCCAGTTTTGCTGCTGATGGTGAGGATATTTTATTGCAAAGGGAAAAAGTCTTGGAGAAAAAAAATAGCAGAAGCATAGATTTTAAATGAAGCCTTTGTTGTTCATCTTCCATAGTTCAATCTTTCTGGCTTTTCAGATCACAGTGTGTAAAATAGACCTTGATGTTCCTAAAGGAGCTTAAAATTTTGAAGGAATAGACATATTTTTTTAGAAAATTAAAAAATTTAAAAATATATAAATTAATCTATTTTTTTTGAATTCAGCCTTGCTGTGAGCTGAAGTAGTTGTCTTGAAAAACAGTGAGTGATTGCCATTGAAGTCTATACTTATTACCAAGTGTCACATGGCAGTTCTTCTCTAAGATGTATTAAATGGATTAGAAGATAAATGTAATGTTTCTGTTGCTGAAGTGTGATGCCTGTGGGTTACTGGTAACTGTGGGGTTTCTGATGGAAGCTCCCCAAAGAGCACTGAGCTGTATTCACAGTGCTCAGTGAAAACCAGTACTGCAGTCACACTGCATGGCATGCACTGGGAGGTTTGTGCTACAGAGCCACTGCTCAAGTGAGGACAGCAACTTTAGGAGACAGGGAATAAGACTACAGTAATTTCTTGCTTTGGACAGGGAAGAGTTTCTGTACATCTGTCTGCCCACTAGCTAGTCAAATTTATTAGAAAAGACTTCTATAAGAAAAGCTGTATGAGAACTAATTTTGAGTATCTCTCTGAATGATATTTAGAAAAGACTGTCTTCTCAAAGCTTGTACAAATAGACACAGCAAAAGAAAAACTGTTTGAAAGCAGAAAAAGTTTAGCCTGAACTTATGTTCGAGTATTTTATCTAAAAATCTAGAAAGACTAGTCAACAAATTCTGCATGGAATTTTTAATGGGTAAGGAATCAAGCCTGTGTGACACCTCATAGACATAGGTGGGAGGGAGAAAAGGGGAAATGGTGAATTTTTGTGACTCATTATGTTAATTTAGAACTCATTGTTAACTAGGTGCTTGCTTGTGCTCATCTTCAATATGTATTTTTACCCAGATAAAAACAAAGCAGATGTTCTATATTTTATTTTTGTTTCTGTGTCTGTTATCCCACATAAAGAATTTAGGCTGCAATTTCAGAACAGTGAAACTGTACAAATATAGGGATTTATAGCACCTGGCTTTGCAGGTAGCTCAGGATTCACAGCAATGCTTCTCAGGGAACCTGGCGCACTACTGGGATATGCTACAACTGGTGTTTAGAAAACAATCACTCCTACACAGCTCCTGTGATACTCAACTTCTCTGAGCTTTTAACTGTGAGGCAACTCTGCATTTAAAGAGTAACAGGCACAAGAGCAGATTGTGTACAATTTTTCTCAGAGATTCACATCAGCAGGTTTTGGAACTTACAACACCCTGGAAAAACATAAATGTAACAGTGGGGATTTATTATGAATCTCTAATCCTATGTCCTCAAACAGTTTGTGTGACGTCTCAGGTATTGACCAGCATGGGGCTCAGTTTGGGTGTGAAGGGAAATACTTTTTAATACTGATGTTCAAAGATTCAGTTGTTCTGTGTTCAAGATTTTCTAAGCAATTCCTGGTTGTGGGAGCATTCAGTACCATTGGGACCCCTTACCAGAGCCACCACTCATCTCAGAACCTGAGCAGCCCTATCTGGTGCATTAGAATTCAGTAAATATGCAATTGCAGTAGAAGAAAAAGTCTCTAACTGCTCATATTTGTTCTTTATGAGTTTCTTGTTGGTATCCCATCTTTATATTTGGAGACTTTTTTCCCTTTGTTTTTATTTTTAACATTAAGTCATCCCAGCACGTGTATCCTTTCTGCTCTAGTCCTACTGGTTACAAAAAGGAGGCATAAACTCCCTGTCTAATAACATCCTCTACATGATTCATTAAAAATTTCAAAGCACAGGATTTTCTGCAAAGCTTTAAAAATTGCTGTAGATGATGTCACTAGTGTAGAAAAAGTCAGAGAAAGGAAAGAGTCAGCAGATGAAATTCTAAGAAACAAACAGCATGCTTTTATCTTAACAATAAAAACAAAGATAAATGTCAGGAATATGTACTCTGTGTTCAGTTTGCTCTTCAAATGTTGTTTCAGAATTTTTCTTGAATAAATTCATTAGATTTTCTAGTACTTCTGTCTCCAAAAAGTGTCCCAAACATTTTCCATGAGAGCATTTCTGAAAAATGTTGCAGGTATCACTTAAGCCTCAAAATGCCTTTGTGAGGCAAAGGATATTTGTACCCTTTTTACAACTTGGCTTCCCTAAGAGAAAATATTGACACTGGGGGAAAACAGAAGCTATTGCTGTGCAGAAATTCATGCCCAGAGGGCTTTTTGAATATTGTGTGCTTACCATGAAGGCATTTCAGTCTCAAACAGTCCTAATTTTATGTTGGAATGGTCTGGAAGTGCAGTATGGAACAAATTTCTGGTGCTCTATAACCTGTTTTCAGCCAAACATGGTAATGTTACAGTATTTCCTTGTATATGAAATTAGCATTTTACAATTAATCAAAATATTAGGCAAAGAGAACAATCTGAAGAGAACATGCAAAGCAGAATTCCTCTAAAAGAAGATTTTTAGTTCCAATTTTTTCAAATATTATTTCATATACTATCAGTATTCTGTGTCCATGCATTTTAGCATTCTTTACACACCTTTCTCTGGTCCATTAAGAAATGTGACTCGTGTTTGTCATGTGTAGCTTTTTCTTTTATCAAGGGAGAATTGTGTCTTTGCCAGAGCTCAGTGGTTGTGGATTTTTGCTCGCTCTGTTTGTGCTGCTCTGACTTGATATAAGGGATGACACTTCTGAAATATATTTCGTGTTTGGAGTAGAAGCAAGCAGTGGTCCTTAACTCCTTGGGCTAATTTCATGGTCTTAAATTGCCTTTACCTCCCCTTCCAAGAATGCAGAGTGTTTGAGGGAGCTGGATTTCAGTTTCACTGTACAGAATGTGCCAGGGATCCTCAGCTGCAGTTACATCCCAGATCCTTCACACTCCTGGAGGTATTTTGAGTCTTGCTCATGGAGTGCCTCTTGGATATGAAACTTCATTTAACTTTATAGAGGACATCCCCAGGGTATCCTCAAGCTTTATGTACTGCTTAGATCTGTCTAATCACTTCCTGCCAAGCTACACTGCTTTGCTGGATTAGAAGGAAGGCAGTGAAAGGATGAGTAACTAAAGCCAGTACAGTTTATCAGTGGGAAATGTAGGATTTCCACTACTTCTGGATATGGTTTAGGATGGGACTTGGAAATGATACATTGAGGAAAGGCTTATTCCAGTTTCCCTTCCAAGCTCCTAATTTTGGATCACTCTATAGTTTTCCTTTGTTTTTGAAATAATAACCAGTGCTGTCATATAAATTTAACCGGTTTCAGGATAGCAGAAGCAAGAGCAGCTCCACAGGTTTTCCTTAAACTTCTTTGGTCCATGTTCCAGGCCTGAGACTTGCATATAATATACACATTTTCTTCATTATTACTTTACATTTTTCCTTGCGGCTGTCACACTGATTTCAAAACCACAGTCGTCATTATGCTAACATGGTGGCAATAATACATTGATCTTTGTGGGTAGACTGTAATAGGAAGTTTCAAAATAATTGCCCACTAATATGAGAGGTGGATGTATAGTGTTCTATTGCTTGTAATGTAACCATTAAAATAACAATTACATGATAATGAAAGGACTCATTATGCTTTAGTTTATCTTTGCATAAAGTTAATAGCTAATGAAAACAGGAAAGATTATATCTAATTACATTTTACAATACTTTTGCTCTTCCCATAGAGAACGTTTTGCACAGAATTGTAGATTGGCATGCTTCAGTAAAGCTTGTGTCCACTCTCTGTGTGCTTCAAATTACAACTTCAAATTAAGACCAATGGTTGCATGTTCTTTTTTATCAAATGGTACACATAGTCTTCACACAGAACGTTTTTGAAACTAAGTTATCAGGGGAGTCAAATTTGCAACATGACTGCACTGAACATAAATTTTAAAATAAATTTAGTTTCTTCAAGTTTGAAGTGTTAGAAAATATGAAGGCAGCTTGACACTGAGTCAGTTAGTAAAATACTGTCCCTCTTTGTGTGAATCAGAAATGTCAAACAGGTACATTATCTACCATCTGTGGCAATTTTGATTCAGTATTGTCTACAAGGCATTGTCAAGCAGCTGAGCTTGTTCCTTTTCTCTTGTATCCAGAGAAACATGCAAGAACAAAGAGCAAACAGGGTTTTGGCATGGATAGAGAAACCTCTCATTTTGTATGTTGGGATACTGAGCTCTAAGTGAAGGGTGTTTAGTTCAGGAATGCATGGATAGAGCTCCCAAATTTTCTTAATGGCAAAAAGACTAATTAGAATTAAGACATTTTGGTTGTTCTGTGTACAGATCACACTACACTGATTTTTAAAGATGCAGTAAGATGCTCTTCCACTTTGCAATATTTGCATGTTTTTTAAACATAACGATTTATTTGAGTGTTAGCTTTAAATGCCAAATTCATGGAGGTGGAAATTGTATCATCTAATCCATTTCACTCCAAAACAGAATTAAGAGATATGAATTAAGCAGTGAGGAATGAACTAGGCATTAAAAGTATAACTGCATTAATTTTACTAGGTATTATTCCAAATTACATCAATAGGAAATGTCTTTGGTCTAGTAGTTTGATACTTAATTAATTTATGTTCCAGTGAGCTAAATGGCCATTGAGTTTGTGAGCTGTACCTGGTTTTAGCGTGTTCAGAGCCTGGTTACTGTCTGAGGCTCTGTTTGGATGCCAGGACAGCTCAGTACATTTTAAGACATGCATTGTCTGTGAAGCTTGAGGCCTGGCCCCAAGTAATTCCTGAAGCATTTCAACTTTCAAGCCTTCTCTTACACCTATCTCAGACTCTCCCTTTGGGTTAGCTAAATCAAATCACAGGCTGTAATATTGTCACTGTGTTTTGGTCAGAAACACTTTCTTCTCCATGCTTCTCCTTCACTTTCTCTTTCTGATCACAGAATCACAGAATTGTTAGGGTTGGAAGGGGCCTCTGGAGATCGTCCAGTCCCACCCCCTTGCCGAGGCAGGGTCACCAGAGCAGGTTACACAGCAACGCGTCCAGATGCGTTTGCAGTGTATCCAGTGGCGGAAACTCCACGACTTCTCTGGGCAGCTGTTCCAGTGCTGTGCCACCCTCAGCGTGAAGTGTTCTTCTTCATGGTGAGGTGGAACTTCTTTTGTTTCGGCTTACGGCCATTGCTCCTTCCTCTCTCCTGTTGCTGGGCACCACTGAAAAGAGTCTGGCACCGTCCTCTTGGCACCCACCTTTGAGATATTTATATTAATGAGATCCCCTCTCAGTGTGCTCTTCTCTAGACTAAACAGGCCCAGCTCCACACTCTCTCCTCATAAGAGACATGCTCCAGACCCCTCATCATCTTTGTGGCCTCTGCTGGACCCTCTCCAGTAGCTCCTTGATACTCTTATCCTGAGGAGCCCAGAACTGGACACAGCACTCCAGATGTGGCATCACTAGGGCTAAAAAGAGGTGGAGGATCACCTCCCTCTCAACCTGCTGGCCACACTCTTCCCAGTGACATGCTTGTTTCTGTATTACCTGTTCCTTGCTTTTCTTGATTTTTTTTTTCCTTCTCTGACATTTTTTATGGATATTTTTGACATTTTTTCCTCTTTTATTTCCTGCCTCATTGTTTGTAACTATGTCATCTGTATAGCTTTCTTCTTTCAGCCTTTTGTCCTTTTATTGTGAAATGTATTGCCTCGAACACACCTCCTGTTTTCAGCACAATCTCTTTTAAAACAGCTCACAGACCTGCACGGTGTCTGATGAAGAGCAGCTTTTCCCTCTGTGCCCTTGCCCTTGCCCTTGTGTTTCCTCATTCACTCGAATCCTGGTGCAGAGCACCTGAAAGTCTGCAGGTCCGGAACTGCAGATCTCAGCTCAGCACATCCAGTTCCTAAAACAAAAACAAAATATCACAGTGGGGCGTAGAAGCTGTGCATGATTATTTATTGATGATTGTTGGTTACAGGAATTAAAACAGCAGGGAGCTCAGATTTTGATCAGAAACCAAGTGATTTTTCTGTACACTTTTTAGTGTAAAATGGGAATATAATATAAACCCATTGTGCTCCCGCTGTTAAATGCTAAGCCCTGGCCTGGCCTCCTGTATGAACAGTGCGTGTTCCCTGTCACACAGGTGTGTAGCTCTGTGTATGTGAGCACTGATTAAGGCTTGAAGCTGTTGTAAGGCAATTTATATAGGTGTGGATATAGGAGCTTCCAGAGCTGCTTCACATCAGCTCTCAGGTGTGCCAACCTCCCAGCACAGTGTGATCTCTGGGTGAAAAGCAAAGGGCTCTAGGGAGCCTGGGCAGCCTTTCTGTGGGCTCTCAACACAGGAGTGTTCACACACAGGCTCACTTCATGTGCTAGCAATGAGCAGAGCGCATGTGCTTTGCTTTCTGTAAGCACTCTTTTATTACAACAGTACAAGATAGCCAGCCTGGCAGTGACTTTTAGGTCTACAGTTATAATTTATTTACTTTTAGTTTTTGTAACATCACCAACTGCTAAGGGAATTGATGCTTAATATATTTCTAAATAAGTAAAACTAAAGTATAAATAAATAATGCCTGGTTTATTAGTCCAGGTGTTTTCAGCATTGCTGAAAGTGGTTTGATGACAGCCACCAGCACTAGCAGTGGAAAAAAACTTGATTTCATAGTGATTATTATCATTATAATAAACCATAATTGAAAGATTACGAAATTGATTCTTTTAAAAATTAATGTTGCACGAATGAGCAGGCTCCGTGGCATTCAGATTTTTTCAGTGTTACTTGGAAGGAAAGTGGCTTATTTTATTTCCTGGCAGAAAACTGCTGATTTTCAAGCAATCACATTAGAGAAAACAGTCCCAGAGGGTTACAGGAGGCAACAGACCTGTGTCATTATGCTTTACCCTTTCCTGATGGGTTCGGAGAAGAGCCAGAAACAAAAGAAAGTTACATTCATTATTGAGAGAGCCTTGGGAAAATCTGTTTGGCCAAGCAATTTTGCATGAAACGAGTGAGGAAATATTTGACTGCAAAGAACATAAACTCCTTCCATCAATATGCAATTTTCTGGATCCATTTGTCCAAGTGATTATCAAGAACACTTTCTAAATTTGCAGTGCTTTACAACTTCAAAGGGCTGTGAAAGCATCAACTAGTTAAATGGATGGAAGGGTTTTTTAATAAATAAAAAAAAAGACCAAAGTCAGTTGTAAGACAGTTTAAAGTGCAAAGTATTGAAAACAGCAGGAAACCTGAGGACCTGCAATAGCAATCATCTGCTCCAATCAGGAGCATGGAAACCACAAATTTATCTTTGATGATTTCCTGTAAATATGCCCTTTGAGGACAGATTGCCCTGCCCAGTCTTGTGGAAAATGCTCAGAGTTACAACTCTTCTCACTGCAACATATGGATCTCAGCAAGCTCTGCTTCCTCCATTTCCAAAGTCATTCTTCAGATGGAAAAGTCTGAGCAAAAATGTAGTGCTGCAAAAATGCTGGTTAGCATCCTTCAAGCTTGGTCAGTCAGACTGGAAAACATCTTTCTGAGTTGGTCTTTTTTCTTGGCCATTTTCTTCAGCAAGGTCTGCCCTGTTTTCCAGACCTGTTATTCTAGTGGAAGTGGTTTTATTGATGTTTTCATTCACCTCAGAATGTCTCATATTTCCCTAGGATGCTGCAGTATAAATACTTCCCCCCTCCCTGCCCCAGATGTGTAGCAGTGTGTGCTGAGGGCTGGGGAAGGTGCATTTGGGTGTCTCTGAGTGCCCCCAGGGATTCTCTCTCCACAGGAGCCCCACACCTGCAGTGTGACAGTGCTGTTGGGGTGGCTGTGCAGATGGGGGGGCTGGCCTGTCTTTCCTGCCACCTCTCTGTGGCACTTCACTCCTGATGTTGTGTTACTGGGTCGGAATGCCTGCAATCTGGGCTGCAGCCAGCAGTGGTACATCCTGGTAGCCTGGGCTTTCCAGTCAGTTCCACATCTCACATTTATGGTACAGACATCAAAGAAGCCCAAGAAATTTAGGTTACATGTGGCTTATTGTTTCTCCATATATATCCTGTAGAGAGAACATGCTATTCCATTTTAAAGCTGATGTTTATGCACCATTTCACATTGTCCAGATAGTTTGCAGTCTCTGAAGAAGTTTTCTGTGCTTGAATTTACGACAGACATATAATCTACCACGTTTGGTATGTATGCTCTTACTTGATGACAACCTCCTACTGGCCTTATGTAATGTTTTATTAAATCGGGGTACATCTTTCTTCCCAAGATTGAAGTCAGTGTTCTTTCACTAGTTAGGTTTCATTAATATTATTTAGCATTTCATAGTGCATATCATCCACAGACCTTAAAGCACTGCAGGACATTAAATCAGCTTTAATTTCCCCATTTTCCTGATTGTAAAACTCATGCAGGGAGTCATTTGTCAAGTTGCACAGGGTTATCATCCTGCAAGTCTGTGGCAGAGCTATGAAGGTACCTCTCAGTTAGGGTCCCAATTGTCTCTGATGCGCTGCCCTGACATCCAGGATTCACAAGTGTTTATTCCTACCTGTGCAAGTTCATGTTTACCTGCGAGGGACCAAGTGATGATCATATCCATATCAAGTGCATTTTTATGGGCAGAAAGAGCTGGGATTTCTGAAAAGAATTCACTAGAAATTCTGTGTTTCCTAAAATTTTGTATGGCTAGACTCAGCTCTTGTGTCTCGGCCTCTGTGCAAGGATAGGCTTGTATTGCTCAGCAGAGCCTTGTTTAAAGATAACACTTTCCAGGAGGCAGAGGGTGATCATTAGATTTGGGAAGGAATATTACAAGACATGTTGGAGCACTCCATATTCAAGCAGTTGCTTTCCTGGCACTTCCCAGCAGTTAACATTGCCCATCAAAGAAAATTGCAAAATAGCTCTGCTACATCATTCTTCATTTGCATTAGAAATGACTCTAAGCAATAACAGGATTACAGCCAAAAAGTGCCAGCACTTTATCATTCATTTATTTATATATATCATTCATTTATTAATATATAGAGGTACCTGTTTGAAACAGCATTTACTTTTCTTGAGCTCATCATAAAACCCACTCAGAGTGGAAGTGTTTAAGGTAATGACGACTCCAATTAATTCCCTTAGAACAGCATGACTGGAATCAGATATACTACTTCTCTTTTCATTAGACATTTCTGAGCTGCTACGAGTGATCTTACAGCATGAGAGGGAAGAAGTTAGCTGAATAAATCCCCATGCAAACAGTCCACACCAGGCTGCTGTTCTTCACAGGCAGCATGGTGAGCTGTAAGCTCGGCAGCCTCGGTGGTGGTGTCCAGGTGGCATTAATAGAACCTGATGAAAACTTTTTGTTTTAGAAAAGACCAAAAAGCCATACTTGCTGTGGGCTGCAGATTTCTCTTCACCTGCACGGTGAATTGAGTGGTGTTACAGCTTTCTCAGCCAGCCATTACCACCTTCTTCCCCTCTTCTCACTGCCACCAAATCCCTGTAAATCCAAGCCTGGCCTGAACAGCAGATCTCTCATCTGTTTTTCAACACTCACATCACCCACCAAAGTCAGGAGGTCAGACATTGTGTTGCACTTTTGTTCGCAGTCAGGATTGATACATGAAATGCTGCATCAGGAACTCTCTTCTAAGCAAGGAAGGTGTTTCAATTCATTCTAGCAAATTTGAGAGCTGGCAGCTAAATTTTGCCAGTGTTTTATTCCTGTTTACATTTTTGATCATCAGTAACTACTATTTATTATCAATGGACATGGTGCAAATATAGGGAAAAACATTTTCCAAAGCAATTCCCTGACCAAATAGCCTGTGTTTTATCTCAGAATGAAACAGTTCCCTGAGTAGTTTAGGCATCTTGACTTTTTTTTTTCCCCAACTGAAGTATCAGAAATTCCCATTTTTTTCTGAAGGCAGAACTAGAAACACTATTGAAGGATGTTTACATTAGTTGAAGAAGCAGAGATTGTCTGGTGACATTTGTCTTAATTTCTTGTGCTGTTTTTCCTAAACATGGTTATGAAGTTCTGCATGATTGCTGGTGTTGCAGGTCTCTTAGCATTAAAAAATGGTACTAGTAGTAACTAAAGAAAGGAGTAGGTAGGAAGGCAATGTGATAGAGAATCTCAGTGAAAAATTTTCTGAGAAAATACTGTTTAAAGTCAGAATTACGAAGTGCATGCTTTTCTACTGAGGACCGAACCTATTGGTTTCAAATTAAAGGTTCACACAAAAGTTATGTCTGCTCTGCCTAACCTGCAGTAATTGATTCTTCTAATTCCTGGAGGAGCCCTCTCCACTTAAAGTGCAATTGAACTCCACATTACCTTAAAATGCTGCAGTTTAAGGAGTTGTATCAGCCGAGTATGGAGTGGGCTGCAGAGGCAAACAGAAACATGAGACCGTTTTTGCTTTGTTTTGTGTCCTAAACATTATGACACTTGGATCAGCACCCATTCCCACCATGTATTTCACACATGATTTCGGTTTTTACATTTCTGTGCATTGCAACAGAAGAGGAGAATTCAAAATAGTGTGGTGTGTTTTCATTCAGACTGGCTTATGGGCTGGGTTTGCTTTTCTGCTTTCTCATCTGATTCTAAAAAAATCACCTGTAATATCAAGGCTAATGTAACAGCCTTATCTCCATTATTGTTTGAATAAATTTTCAGGAAAAAGTCAGAATTCTGCTGAACCGTTACTTTATCTATCAAAGGAAAACATATTTATAAGCCACTGTGTGGAAGATTGTATGAAGATAAGTTGTTCTCATCATGTGATCTGCACCAGTATGGGTTATAGAAGTCCTGACTTTCCAGAATCAGTTTTTAACATTCTTAGTGACAATGAATTTAGTCATCAGTTCTACAGAAGTCTGGCTGTAACTAACAAACTGTGTATATCTGTATTTGTAATGACTGTCTTGATAGTTTCATATGTCAGTTCAATAAAACATCTTCCACTCAGGGGAGGCATTTGGGCAGGAATATCTCATGACATCCTTGCCATTCCCATTACCATCACTACACACTCAGAGTAATACATGTTTTAAAAATTGATTGAGTGTGTATTTACAACATAGATCATAGGACATGTTTTTTTAATGGTGAGAAACTCCCAATGAAGCATTCTGTGATCTGAAGCATTGATTTGGGTTCTCTGATTTTAATGCTACAGAATACAATCATAAAACTTTTAGACCCTTAATGTCACAGGGTGCAGCTTCTTGGCACAGAATGTTAATGTAAAAGGCAACAGCTACTGCAGGCAAGAGCCATTGAAAACCAAGGGCTTGCATTAAACATAGCTAAATAACTAAATTTGAATTCTTAGCATATTAAATATAAAATCTGGAGAAGTTTACTGAAATTACATAAGGCCAAGATGAAAAATCTCTAATGCAGGTAGATTTTCAGTGGGTCACTTTGGCAGTGTGGAGGATTCATGTTTGGTTTAGAGAGTTCACTCACCTCCCTTCAGGCAGTTTTCAGTAAGCATCTCTGAAAAGTATTTTTCTGAAAGAGTCATGTAAAAATGGGTGAAGCAGATTTTCCACCCCTTCTCAGTTGACTACAGATGGTCTAGATCTGTAGTCATTACACTAATCTGAGTGACATAGACATTTAGCTCTTGGTTAGCAAAGGAAGGTGAGGTAAATAGTAGTTAAATAAATAGTGGTCTTGTTTTAAGTTGTATCCTCTAACAGGTATGTGCTGTTGTACTCAGTTCAAGGCTTTGGTAAAGGCATGACAGAAGTGATTTGTTCTTATCACAGCAGAAAGTTCAACTGCTTTATCATACTCTTTTCCATCTGGTTGCCACCCTGGTTCTTAGGAATTACTTGTTTCTAGAAACATAAAAATGAGTCTGAAATTTAATTTCACCCTGGGTCAGAGGTAAAAAGTGACAGGGAAAAATTAGTGAGAGAGGTACCAAAAAAGGAAGTTTTTCCAGATAGCAAGTGTTGGAATAGCTAGGAAGTATTTTTCCATTGATGCAGTTATACTGAACAATATTGGGAAGTTTTTAATTGTTGTACAGAAGTCCTACAACCATCCAAGGTTGTATTAGAGTCCACTTGGATATAAAAAAGTCTTGACATTTCTCACTGTAGTGAGATTATTGTCCAAAGTTATCTGGAATCCTTCCAGAGCAAAAATTGAGTTTAGAAAAGGCTGAAATTGCTTTGTTCTAGTTCTGTATGACTGAACTCAGATGGGACAGTCAAGACAACAGTACTGTGGACTTAAGAGTGTGAGTATGGTTGGCAGTTTTAGTTGACTGCCTTTTTTTACGAAATTAATTCTGCCCGCTGGCACATTAACACTTGGTCTTCTGAGTTCATAGAACATTGTTTGGACAGAGACTATTTTTCAATAAATTTTTCATTTTCTTTTTTAAGAGAAGGGAGAAAAGCTAATTGTTTGTGGGAATGCCTTTTCTTTGTTACAGGTAGACTGAAGCACCTGCACTGAGCGGTGTTTGTTTAGAAACGCACATTGTGAGCCTTGAGTAGACCAATAGGTTGGTAATTTGGCAACACTGGTGAGGACAGAGCTTGCTTTCTCTGTGGCACCTTCTCTCCTGGCATGGTAATCTTTCCCTCTGGACCTGCAGAGCCGTAGCTGGGTCAGACTTGCCCATGGGCTGTTGTGACTCTGCCGAACACTTAAAGCTGTTACGCGTTTCCCCGTGGGATGAGGGATAAAGGGCAGAGCAGTGAACCCACTGGAGGCAATGACAGAAAAGAAACTTTCTGCAAAGGAGTAAGATTCCTTCGCTGATGCTGGCTTGTACTTACAGTGCCTGTTCAGACCTATGTCTCTGTGACTAACCTTTTGTGGCGTCTGCCGTCCAGGAGTAAATTAACTTTCCCATTGGCCGTGAGCAGTTTTTAGTTCTGGATGTTACTATTCCAAATGTTTGCTGCTGCTGTGAACAAGAGCTCTCCCACTGGCCAGGCTGGGGCCTCAGAAAAGGTGGTAAATCCTTGTGATGTTGCTGCCTGGAGCCCCACATCCCCCATCCCCTGAGCACGCAGAGCCAGTGCTGGGGGGTACCAGCCCAAGGGACAGCAGCTGCCCCAGACTGGCGGGGGGCACTTGAATCTCCATCACCTTCCCTTGCTGTGCTGAGCGTCAGGTGTTGCCAGGATAGTTGAGTCGAGAGGATCCAGCTCTGCCAGGCTGTTCTTCATTGTTCCAGCTGTTCACAGCTGCTCTATGGCTGATTGAAAAGGCATTTACTCCCCTCATGTGAATAACCTTGAGGGATCAGAAAGTCAATTGTGCAAAGCCCCTACAGTCAGTGCCAGATGTGTGTCTGGGAGCCACTGCAAAGGCTACTGACATTGAGAAGAGCTTTTTGGGGACTGGCAGGTGGCTACAGCAACTCAAGAGAATTTATTGCTGGTGAGAGGGGTGCAGAGGTTACTTAGCACACAACTATTAGTATTTAAAAGCTCTCTTTGCACCTCCTTTTCAGAGATACCTCCCCTGTAGTTTTCAGTCTGTTAGTTCATCTGTGAATGAAGCAAATGTTACTTTAATTGTAGTTCATTAGTTCCATCTGGTGCCAGGGTGGGGAATGAAGACCCTTTCTTACCTTACAAAACATTATATACCTTTCCTGCCAAGCTGCTCTTCTAAATAACAGTTAGAGCCTGAGGCTAACTAAATGTAAAGATTTGGAATTGTTTCTCCACTGGCCTTCCCACAGATGCACACTTGGCTCCCTAGATCTGGCTGCTGTCTAAAGAAATTAAGACCAACAGTGTTCTAGTTAAAGCAGTAGTATACTATATGCAAGGCCAGAGATGCTCTGTGTGATACCCACAAAACCAGGTACCTGCCTGCTTTTTTTCATTCCCTTTAATCGATAAAAATATGATTTCCCTCTAGTTCAAAGGAAATTGAATTTTCACATAGCAGGGGAAAACAAATACCCTTCAGCATTGCTATCAGTGAATTGGGGCACCAGATGTCTTTTAAACGGGTCCAGCATATTGTCTCTCCATTTCCAAGTCACTCTTTTGTGCTTCTATTTATTGTAGGCAATTATGCTTTGACCCAAAGACATAATCCTAGTGGAATTAAAAATCATGTGACCTCTTTGTATAAAAAAGCTGAGTCTGATTTTATGAAAAAGAGATGTAGAGAATGAATCTAGTGGGAAATTAGGCAGTAGTATTTGATGACTGTGAATGTATTTATTTATAACAGCTAATCTTGGTGGAAATGAAGAAATAAGAAATAATTAACTTTACTATTTATAAAAGAGTCTCTTTTATCCACTGTGTAATGCAGTCACCTCCAGGATGAAATGCAATGTCTGCTAAAGAGAACATAGACATTTAAGAGAGAAAGAAAAGAGCAAATGTGTGTCTGACACAGTGGGGAAAATGTAGCATGGAAGGAAAACATTTGCATGAAAATGTTGCCCCTTTTAGTTGAAGACATATTTTTAAGCGGTTCTTATAATTTTTTAAACTAGAACTTGGTCATAAAAGAAAAATATTTCTGGCCTTGCAAAATGCACTCTGACATTTTTAATAGCTTCAATACAGAAAAAGCACTTACTTTACAGTAAAAAAGAAGCCTTACTCTCAGAAAGATAAAGGGCTTCATTTTCCTATCACAAAGACCAGTTTTTGATGATGTCACTGGAGTTATTGCAGGCTTAGAACAGTGAAAAGTGCATGAGAAATCAGGCTGATCACTCCAGCAGCACTGGGACATAGGTAAGAGTGCTGCTCACTGAATTAACAGCTCTTTTCATAAGCCCAGAGAATGAAGGAGTAACAAAGAAGCTGCCTGGCTGTTGATGAATTCCTGACCATGTGCAGTGTATCCTGGAGCTCCAGTTAAACCTTTTTATACCTCAAGAGGGAAAGAGAGCGAATGATACAGTAAAGAGCACTTTGCCAAACAAACTAGAAAGATCCATGGGATTGCTGCACTACCACAAGTGTCAGCACACAATTAGGAGTCAGTTTAAATATGCAAAATGTTTTACTGAGCTTGAGTGAAATTTACAGCTTTTAGCAGGAGACCTATTGAAATAAAATCTACCGCACCATCTGTGATACCTGTACTCAAAAATTCTACTGCTCAACTTAGATCTCTAAAGTTAAATACAATATATGCCATTTTACATATAACTATTGCCCTCAAATCAATCCACATTCAGCCAGTGATATCTAACTTAAATGCTGACTGAAAGTCGGAGGGAGACTCATTCTTGATAAATTGAAAGAAGGCAGCAAAGTGATTTTAGTATCTTAGTATCGTTGATTAAATGTGTAAAGCTAAGAAAGAAAATAATCTGCAAGGAGAGATGTTGTGATAGTGGTCACATTGTGTCATTGATTTGTATTAAGTGCTAGGGAAGAGAGACGGACAACTTTGAAGATTTGCTTTTCATTATGGTATGAATTGATGTTCAGCTACTAAAATGAAATAGGTTTGCGTAAGAGTTATGACTGTCAAAAACCATTTGGAATTTCATTCTGTGCGGAGAAATTAAAATTTTGAGTGATTATGTGAAAGACTCTTCTGAGGCAAGATTATAAAACCACAGGTTTCCCTTGTTACTGGACTTTTTAGATTAGGTGGAATTCTTACTGTTTGTTTTATCTGATCTCAAATGGTTTTTTAGTGACTTGCTGAATTAATGTCGTATTAAATTCAAGAAACTATGGTGATGGAACAGTATGGTTCAGTATCTAACTGCATACAAAGACACTCAGAGGTCATACAGCTAATGCAAGTTAACCATCTGGGTGTATACATACAAGAAATATTTATTTTAGTTTCTAAAAACAGTGTAATTGAGTAGATTGGGCAGATACACCATTAATTACATGCTACAGTACAGTCTGATCTGATATCAGGAACAGAACACTCGAAATTCAGAATCTCTTGACATTTTTCATTCATTTCCATAACAATCAACCACTCAAACCACTCAGTTTTGAAGGAAATAATGATTCTGGGAAAGCACTGAGTTTTACTATATGCTTTCAACATCTTGGGTTCAATTAAAATGGAAGAATATATCCTGAAATTATAAGACTTGTCCTTTGTACAAGAATGTGCAGATGAACGTGTGTGATTCCCACTGGCATGAGTTTCTCAGATAAGCTTAAGTAAATCTTGAAAAGCAGAACAGTTTTGAGGGGTCTCAAAGTTTTGGCTGTTAGATCTCCTGGTATTTTGTAGCACTTGAATATTGCAAAGTGCTTGCTCTAGTTCTGGGCCCATTATTATCACTGCATTCTAGAAATAGAGAATGTGGCCATGCCACTTTATCCTCTTAGAAATGTTAGAACAATCAGATAATAGAATTCACTGCAAGATCCTAATGGACTTTGTAACCGTGGATCTGAATGGTTGCACTCACCAGCGGAGAGCTGTCAGATAGTGATGCACCATAGAAAAAACAAAGGTAAACATTTTTGCATTTAAGGCTTTTAGCCTGATTTTGCTCTGTTTGGAGCTATCATATGTTTTAAAGGAAACAATAAAACAACAAAATTGCTCACTTGATGACAGAATCAAATATTTTTTGCATGTTTATAATCAGATGTCGAGTTAAAAGCACAAAATAAGTGCAGTCCTTTGAATGGATGCTCACTGAAATAAAGGCACTTGGCATTTTCTTTTCAGTAAGGGTTTCTAGACACGTAGTAATGCTTTACATTTTTCACTGGTATGCAAGGTCACAGCTTCAGTCAGCTGCCTTGCCTTCAAGTTCCAAAGTGTGTTGTTTTTCCTGCCTTTTGAACTTTGTCTCTTTGGTGCAGTCAGTACTGTTGGGAAAAAACACCAGGTGCTGTAAGAAGGTGTTTCTTTGCAGATGGTGCCAGTGCTCCTCATCACATCTGCATTGGCACGTGCTGGGAGCTTCTTCTCTGAGTCTGTGTGTAGATTCTGGGCCAGGAACAGAAGCTTGTCTGAGGTGTCAGTAAGGGTCTTAATACCATCATTCACAGGTGTTCAAGGCTGGAGCTGAGGGGATGAGATTTAAGAAGGATAAAAACCGAGTTCTATTATTTTGTGTTCTTTTTCCTGGGCTTCCAGAGTTTGTTTTCCAACTGCCCTTTGCAATCATGGTGGCCAGGAAATTTCTTTGGTTGCAGCAAAAGTGGTACATGCCATTGAGTCAGTTGATTCCAAAAAGTAGGGCTCAAAGAATGGTAGATAATGTAAAATTTATAATGAAGTTGTGAAATCTCACAGCCCTAGGGTCTTGCCATTAAAACAAAAGATGTGTTTGGATGAGGTTTTCCTGCATTTAGGTGAAGTGCTGTAGAACGTAAGTCATCCTGGAAAAAGGTTTTGCTACATTTTTAACGCAACAGCCCAGATTTGATTAACTTTCCTTTTTTTTTGGTGTAGAGTCATTTGAGTTAAGGTTACTGCTGGCTTTTCCCCTGGACTGTGAGCAAAGGCAATGAGTGAGGCAGGCACAGTCCTGTTGAGAGATCCTTGAACTGTGCTGAAGGTTCAGCTCCCCATGCTCTTCAGGCATGACTATGCAAATAGAAGTGCATTTCCTCCCCCAAGCTCACATCCCTTTCGTTTGAACTGCAGCCTCTTGCAGGATTTGCTTTATTGGCTTGCAGCCAGTGTCGTGTCCTGTAAGGCTGAGGAAGGAAGGTGTTACAAAGACAGTTCAGCAAAGGGGAACACTTCAATCTGAATAGTGCAAACTTCCTCAGAGAAAAAGGGACTTTCAGTAGCTCCTGAAGATTGTGCCCTCTCCACTCTGCCACACCAGTTACTGGTGATAATGCATCATAGAAGAGGCTGATAAATTTGTTCCAGCGCTCAGCCATCGATACATTTCACCATTTCCTTTTATCAGCTCAGCTCTGTTTAATAGCTGTGTACTCAGATGACAGTTTAAGTGATGCTGGACCATTACTTTTGGATTATGGTCCAGGGACCTGACGAAAGAGAAGCTGAAGTGTTAAACCTTAGGCAGGGCATAGGCATACATGTATGCGGTCAAAAATACATTACTGTTGCATCCTGAAGACAAAAATAACCATAAACAAACACCAAATAGACCATACTATTTTTCACAGACTTTGCCAACCAAAACATAGAAGCCTGTGTAAGAGGCTTTTTAAAAAATCGTTATTTTCTGGAAATCGTCAGATGCTCTCTCTGGTTCTGTACTGCTGAGATACTGCAATGGTGGTGTTACTCTGGCATTACTAGGGAACCTTGGGATAATTTTCCTTTCATACCTGCCTTCCAAGATGAATCAGTCCTTTCTGATAACGCTGGAGACCAGCTGAAAGTGAAAACCAACCTCACATACTTTGAAAGACTCCATCTCAATGGCTCTATTGTCATTATGACACTTGAATTTCAGCTAAGGCAACCTACTGTAATTTTTATGTGTCTGTTTACAGCAAGCTATCTTGAAAAGGCTTTCTGAAGTTAGCATCCTAAGTCTTTGTATAGAAATATAAAATATACCCCAGTTTTTCAAAGTACATATGCAGTGGTTCTTGTATTTTAAAAACATGGTATTTTTTCCTTTTAGTGTCACTCAAAAATAAAATTAGGATAATAATTATACAGCAGAGTGCATTGATTGCTAGTGCCTGATGCTGGGTACTAGCAGAAGTACACTTTTAAATATCCAAGCAATTAATTTGGAGATAGCATTTATTGATTGTGTAAAAAGTTCCTACAAGTCAATCTAAAATGTGTCATCCAAAGATGTATTGTTATAAATACAATAGTGAGCTTTGCACTGGATGTGCAATGAATGTAATGGGTTTTGAGTGATCCCAGTTGCATTATTTATGCATCAAGTCACCTTAGATTTCACGAAGGTATTTTCCCTGGAGGATTGAAACCATGGCAAATAAAAGCCCAGCAAACCTGGCCTTTGCTAAGGTGGTGCAATGGAGAGGTCACTGGAGGTTTTTTCCTATGTAGTTCTTTCATCTCCAGCTACAGGTTATCTGGGCCCCCTCCCCACACAGGCTGGCACAACCCTACCCCAGCTGCCTCCTCCCTGGGGTAATCTTTGCTTTCAAGCCTGTCAGACCTGGTTTAGAGCAGGGTGACTGCAACTGTGGCACAAAGAGATGGTGTGCAAATACCAATTAAAGTCTTGAGGCTTTGATTGGCGCTGCTGGAGAGCTGCCACTCTGTGCATTCAGTGCACCTAAAACTTGAGATTTTCTGTTACTCCTTCCAAGGTGAGGATTGTTCTGCAGCCAGTGTTGCCACAGCAGAAGTGTGGTTCTTGAGCTCATCAGGAAAGTCAGGTTTAGATGTCAGCCCTTTCCTCCCAAAAGCATTCCAGAGGGTTTGACTGTGAATGTTTATTTCTTTCACTGCTATTATAGCTCACAGCATTCTTACACTGCACAGTCTCCAGTTTGGGGGATATCTGTGTTTAGTGAAGCCCTGCTTGTTAGACCCTTGTTGCACAACTGAGAGTGAAATATCAGCATTAATCTCCACAATGAAAAGGTATTTTGGGACATTAGCATACATATGGTGAGGATTTTTTAACCTACATTACTGTATTTAAGTTTGCAGCTTAATTAATCAATTAGGATTAGTGCATTTGTAATCAAGTCCAAGAGTGATTGATGCATGCCATATTAATAGCAACATTCACATGAAGCATGTCATATACACAGTCATTTTACAGCTGGATTTCACATTGGGTTGCTCATAAGCACTTAATGGCAGGAATATTTTAGACTTGCAATCAGAGAAATTGTATTGCACAATATGCTTTATGTGTTGTACACCCTGCTTAGATAATAACTCCTCCATAACTGATGTATCCTCTTGCTCCTCCTTCCTGGTTCGATCACTGGCAAAGTAGTCCATTTTCAAAGGCTTTTCTTTGCTGTGGAACAAGAGGTATAATTAAATTGTATCCCAGTAGTGAAGGTTTCTAATGATGATGAGCCAAAACTAATTGTATTGATTTGTTTATTACTGGCTTAGGAAGCTCATCAAACAAATGGACTGAAACTATTTCCATATTCTTATCTGTTTGGTAAATGAGAAACAAATAACACTTCCATATGTCTGTTGTGTGTGTCATGGCAGTAATACTAATTCTGAAGATAGACTCGAGCACAGGAAGGGAGGTTATCCTTGGTGCAATTTTATACAGTTAAGAAATGCCACATTTTTTTCCACATTTGTGTTCTGGAATGAGCAAAATGAGGATATTTTTTTTCTTTTTCAATATAGATGTTCTGACTGCCAGAACTGGGGAGTAAAAGGAGATGCCCAAAAAGTAGAAAGATTGGGGCAAAAGAAAGGAAACTGGTATTATGTTCATGTCTCCCTTTGTTCTGAACATTTGTTCCTTGGCTTCTTTATTAAACAAAGCCGGATGAATAACGTGAACTAAAAATGTCTATGAATATTCATTTTAATTTTTAGTTTAATTTACTTCACACCCTCACATTAACTCTGCAAACAGTCAAGCAATCACATCTGGTATAAATGTTTGCAGAAAGTAAATTTCACTATTTCATAGAAGAGGTTTTATAGGAGAAGAGTCTTGGTTTTGAATGTGCAAAAACGTGTTAGTGCTCACCCTGTTGTGGGCTGGAAAAAGGTTTCTCTGTCCTCTGTGAAAAATCACTTTTGTTGCATAATGAGTTTAAAATGCTGGGCTTTTTATTACTAAATATTTGTGATCAGTTCTTAGAGCAAGAATCTGTCCAAGTTCATTTAAACAGTTGCTGATCTAAAACCACTGAAGCCACCAGTATTCATTTGTTGGCTTGAGGGTGTTTTGGATCAGGCTCCTTATGGATGCAGTTGAGAAAAACCAGAGCTAGGAAAAAAAGATGAAGTTAATTGTCTAAATTGTTGTTTTAATTGAGTTTGAGGGACTGATTGTGTTGAGGCTGTGAGTATGTGGATTCCTCCACAGTGAGCTGTTGTCTTGAGCTGTTTTGCTCTTAGAGTAATACAAGTAAAGTGGCCACCCTAATCAATTTAGAGCCTGAATCTGCTTCCTGTGGAAACAAAAGCAAGTGTTTTATTCTTAGGAGCTGCATAACATTAGATAAAATTGCTATTTATACCTGTGGAACCATCCCATTCCTTTTCTGAAATACAGCTGCTTCTTGCACTCAGCTGTGTGTTTCCATTTACAAATGTTTGCCACATCCCACATCTCTTACATGCTGTAGCAGATGACACATTGTGGCAACTTTTGTTCAACTAGCAGGTTTTGGTCCAAAGAGGATTCAGTGAAGTTGGAGGGTGAATTACCCTTACATCCCTTGAGAAGCTGATCCTGTCAGCTTGGCAGAGCACAGCTCGAGCTGCTGTACTGCACATTATGTCTAGACTGCGGATAAGTTAATAACACTGGAAGCAGAGCTAAAGGTAGAGAGAATTATACACCACAGTTATTAAACTTTGACCTTTCTGATGCTTTAAAATCATAAACCACTTTAAAATAGGTACAGGATAGCACTTCTGTTGGGCAAACTGCCTCTCAATGCAACGCACAGCATTTATATCAGCACCTCTCTTCATATTCCAATTTCCTGGCGTAGCAGTTACAGGCTGGCAGTGCTGCCTTTCTTCTGGGTATGTTTTCTGTGGAGATCTGCTGTTAGAGGCAGAATCTGGTGTGCTGTGATGAGAAGCATCACATCCTGCCTGTTCCTGCCTCTCGTGCTGCCATTGCACAGCTGTGGTGCTTTACAGGCTTCAACATGAACCTCTGGCCCCGGAGTGGTGAAAGGAGACCCAGCTGAGGCACCTGCTTTTTTTTTGTCAGGCACAGTCTTGTGAAATAAGCATAAACAGAACTGAGGAGATTCAAAATACCACTCAGAAACTTACATTAGGACAACTTGGCTTTCTTGCTTTCTCTGTATTTATTGGAGAGAAAGCCTCTTTTCACAGCTGCTGGAGTCCTTTTCAGAGTCATATCCTAGAGAGATGATTGGACATAGAGGGTTACTTAGGGGCCCTGAGTTGCCTTGTGAGGCTGACTCTCTTCAGTGGCTGCTGAAAACCTGGGGAAAAGTGTCTCAATTAAGTTGTGTGAATATCCTCTCTCCCCATGCTGTGCCTTGTGCTATAATTATAAGGCAGCTTTTATTCCCTATTTGTTGCACTGATAGGGAAGGGAAGAAACACAGGTGTCAGGAAACAAAAAAATTCAAACTAGATCCATGACTTAAGCTTATTCCCTAACAAATAGCTCAAAGGTAAATATTTTTCAGTCAGGATTTAGATTTGGCTCATTTTAGAGATCCAAGACCCTTTGCAAAAGGTGAATATTTCCTGGTTCAGGTCTCGTAAGTTGCTATCTTTCTTCATTTATGCAGGGCTTACTGGCCCTGGGTGACAGTTCACCACCAGCCTTGAAAGTTTACATTTACAGAGGTAAAAAAGGTGCTTTTTGTTGTGGCGACAAACACAGTACTTTTTCCCCCCAAGCTGTCTGAAAACTTGCCCATACATTTGTGTGCACACCATTATTTTGTTTAATATTTACAAAACTTGTGGAAGTTTTTGCATTTAAAATGGAAGGTTATTCAGAGGTCTTAAGAGCACTAATGAGCCAGTCCTGAAAGAGCTATTTCCATATGTCATGTCATTTGACTGAAGTTTGAGTTCAAGAAAAACAATCTCTCAGCCACTTAGTATTCAGACATTTGCATGTGCCCTCCAGTTTCTAAGTTTTGCTCCAAAAGTCAGCTCCATAGCTATTCCACACTTTAGCAATACAAACTCCGACAGTTCCATTTTTTTCTTTCACCTTGCAGTAGTAAAAATATAAATGATGAGATTGGTCCCACAGGTATAAAGAGCGTGTATTGAGCCCCAGAGCTCTGAAGCAATAGGGGAAGTGCTCAGCAGCAGGACAGGAGCAGCCAGCACTTGCAGGGTCACATTTTCTGCACACATTCAAAAACATCCAGTGGCATTTCATTGCAGAGCTATTAGAAGAGCAGAAAGCAAATACTTCAAACCCCTGAATAACACATTTTTATTTTCTGCTTTTACTGTTTTTATGCCTTCACATTGCTTTCATGTTGCACAGATGTGAGCGCTGGAGTGCAAAGCATTCTCAGAAGTACATGTGGCCATTCCCCGTGCCCACTGCACCTCAGAACAGAAGAAAGGTACTGTCAGTGTCTCTTTCTAATACAGAAGAGCAAAAGAAAGAGAAGTTTGTCACCTGTCAAGGCTGTGTAGTGGTAATGACCCTCTCTGTGGTTCACTGGAGAGCAGCAGATATTCCAGGGAGAAGCTGTCCTGTAGAGCAGACATCCCTGTGGCTGAGATATTAGCTTCTTATGGTGCTTATTCCACACATATTCTGGGAAGAAAAACCTTGGATAGTGGGTTTTACTATCAGCAGAGGCTCACAGGGCTCCCATTAGGTAAGGGACACTTTTACGTCCTGTTGCACTAACAGCAAAGTAAACAATCTCCTGAATCCTTTTGAAAATCCTTTCTTTTGATGCTGGGATGTTTGTAAATATGCAAACAAAGAGGGATGAGAGAGGACCAGAAGTGTCAAGGGATTTTATTTATGAAGCTATTGACAAATACCTTTTGCTCTGTTTGCTCACCTCTTCCCTTAAGGAGAAAGTAGATAATGCCAAGGATTTTTATGCAGCCACCTGACATACTATTATAGCGCCAAGGCCCAGATTTTGTTTTTTAAATTTCACTAAGATTAATATGCTGGGCATGGGATAGTGGAGGAGACATGAAAAAACCAGAGACAGGAAAAAACCTTGAAGGGGTCCTGAAAGCCAATTAGAGATGGTAGACAGTGTTTTCAGATTTAGATAGGTCTGAAAATTAAAGCATTCAAGTTCATGGAAACCTGTGAAATGAAGGAATCTAAAGCCATTATTTTTCCATTCTTTCTATCATAAAAATGAATCTTCAGCTGGGCATATTATGGCTACTGTCACTAGGAACGATTCAATTCCTGTACCCTGCAGATAAAGAACCCCAAATTGCCTCTTCCTAAATATATCCTCATGGACAGCTGAAAAGCTGGATGGCCTTTGTGAGGCTCTCAGGTGCAGTTTGCACAGTCACAGCCGCTGTACCAAGACCAGCAATGTTTCAGCACGCTCGAGTTCCCAGGGGGAACACAGCGACTCTTGGTGCAGACAGTCGGGAGGTGCTTGAGGACAAGTCTGGTTTGGAGGTGACCTGTCCTTTTGCAAACCCAGGAGGATTTGCTTGCTTTCAGAGCTGCCTGGGCAAAACTGAAACCTCACTTGCCTAGTGAATCAGCCATAATTCTTTTCCCATGCAGCTTTCACTGACTTCTGAGAAAGAGAGAACACTCATGCTTTACCTTGCTGTCACAGAGGAGAAATCTTGGCCTCAGATCTCAGCCGCCTGGCTCTTTTCCTCTTTATTTTTCTTCTTGCCAAGCCTTCTCCCGACAATTATCCAGCTTTGCTGTTGTAGGTTGAATAATTCAGGTGGAATGAACTGTGAGTTGAAACAAGTGGACAGTGTTCCACCACTTGTCCACTTAAGTTATTTACAAACTGTCTTGAAATAGGACCTTTGCTCTGTATCTGAAATGGTTGCAGTGTTCCGGGTTGAGCTATGACTGTGTAGTGTGGTAAGCAGCTGTGTTCAGTTTTAAATAATCAGGCATGAAGTACATTAACAGTTTTTCCTTACTGTATGACTGAACGTGTATTCTTTCATTTTAAGTTCTATTTTGGCCTGACACTAATGAGTCGTGTCATTGCATTAGATGGCACTAGATTTTCTTAACCTTTTTTTTTAGTACTTCTTTATTGCACTTAATGTTTTTGGCTGCTCCTATTAATTCCACCTGCAGTTCCAGTTCCCAAGTTCATGTTAAGCCAAGGTACATATTTGAGTGTCATAGAGTCATTGTCTCATTTTCTAAAAATCTTAACTTCCCCCAAACTTCCATCAATAGCAACTTTGAAATCCATTTGCAATGTAAATGACTCCAAGTATCCTGCTGTGTTCCAGAACGCTTCCTTCTTATTTAATTGCCAGAGACACTCTAGTTACTAATTAAGCTTTATTGTTTATGATGCATTTCATTAATAGTTGTGATAAAAATTGCATGTTCCAGCAGATTTTTTGCACATTAATGCCACCAGTGGGGTAGAATTCAGAATTGATGGGAAAGAGTTCATCTCAGAGGTTTCAGGGTTGCGGTCTTATAATCACATAGTGAAGCTGCCCCGCAAGGATGATCTTGAAAAATGAGGGTTCATGTTTGAGTCTCATGTCCAGAGTCTTACACTTCTCATATGATGGAATAACATTAAAGTTTCTTTTAACTGTAATGAAGATACTGGAAATATCATCACAATAATTTACGGAAGTGCTTCAGATTACATACACAAATAAATGTTTGTGTGTATTTGAATGAAAAAGTGAATGGTTATGAAAATTTGGATCATAGTTTGAGCTAAGAATTTTTTAGGTTCAGGTGCTACTAAACCCAAACCCTGTAATTAAAGATATTAAGGACAACCTAAGGCTGAAACTTTAGTTCTAGGTACAGGAAGGGAATGGGAAATGTCTTAGATGGAGGGCAGCCAAGAAGTCAGTGAACAGACAATATGTAACTCAGTTCTGTGATGAGAAAGGTATTTTAATTTCTGAACAGATGAGTTTTGCACCTCCCAGGCTCATGGATTCAGGGAAAGGATCGTTTACATCCAGAAACTCTAAAGTCACTCATCGGATCTCACTGTCCCCACTGTTTCACTTCTCTCCACAGTACCAGTATGGCCCATCAGCTTTAGTTCTACCACTGACAGTCTTGAAATAGCATCTGCCATGTGCTGGATCACCCAGAGAAAATGGTGCATTGCAGTACTGCTGGTATCTGACAGTACAGAAAGCTACTTTGATCCAAGTTCCTTTTTACAGCACAGCGTGATTATACCAGGATCTTACCCCAGTGAAGCTGTGTTTGCTTCCCTGTGCTGAAGAGAGGCCTTCTTCCTTCTCAGAGTCCTGCACAAAAACCCTCAGGGATTAGAGCAATGAGAATCTCACTGATGTTTCCCTGGATGAAAGAACACAGGCAGAGGCTTCCCCGGACAGCCCACCCTCAGTGTTGAATGCAATTACAACAATTCTCTCATTTCCAAATTTCAGCTGCGTCTGCATTTGGGTAAACAAGCTTGCCAATCTCAGACGTTATTTCTTAATGCAAGCTGAGGCTTTCTTGTAAATACAACAGATAGAGTCCTCCTATTAGCTGCCTGGGCCAAGTAAAGGTAAAGAATACATTAAGTGAGCCAACTAGTTTTGTAATCTCATCAACACGCTGTTGCTCCACATCTCAAATGCTCACTAGTGGCACGTTCAGCACCATTAGCAAGATGCTAAACACTCACCACGGTCTTAACAAGAAGTTCCTTTTTCTGGATCCAGAGTAATTCTTCCAGGCTGAAGGTGTATTGAGCTGACCTGAGGAGCAGAGCAGCCCAGTGCAGGATGCTGCCAGTCTGCAGGGTGTAGGGTACAGGATTTGTCCTGCAGCTGAACAATAGCTGTCTTTCACCTCCCCATCTCTCCTGATGCAGCCCTTTCAGCTCACAGGGAAACTTTGGTCTCCTAATGCCTTGCCAGACTGTGTGATTAAGAATGATTTCTTTTGTGCTGTAGCAGAAAAAGATTTCAAATAGATGTGATAATGGTATTGCATTCAGCAGGTAAAGATCATTGAATATAAACGTGGAATAGAATGTACTTCTGTCTCACAGAAAATTGCATTTAGAACTTGTTGCCTACTTTGCTGCTTTTGTAATAATGCTTCAACCTCAGACCTTGGATCTCAATATAAATATGTTAGCGTTTCCCACAAAGGAATCAGAGAACAGCTATTATCTCCCAAAAACTGAGAAATTCTGGAAGGTGCATTAGGACATGATGGGATCCTTCCACTTGTGCCTCCCAGAAAGTCACAAAAGATACTGTTTTGGAAGAACTAATTTTTAAAGAACACTTTCCATAATAGGATTTTGTCATGATGGTTTTTGCACATACTGGCAAGGCCACAGGTCTGCTGCAAGAGGAGAAGACAGGGAAGAGAGTAAATGCTGGGTTAGAAGTTCTGACTTTAGCATAGTCCAGAAGAGTTAGTAAGTGTCACCACAAATTCATAATTACTTTTCATTTGTCAGCCATTTTGTGTAAAACACAGTGAAAATAAAACTAAGATTTACACACTCAGGTACCAAAAGTCAGATGTTCACTCCAGAGTCTGACAGTGATGAGATTTCCTGAGGTTCACCTGGCATTTCTGTTCCCATGTCTGCATGTTTTCCTCGTGAAAATCTTCCACTTAATAAATAGCTTTAGTTTAAATTAATTCTGAGGTACAGCAACTTCTCTGGTAGCTGCTGGGTAGTTATTACTTTAGATGGTCAGGCCATTTGGACAGACATTTCTTGAATTGTTTTATTGCTCTGTAGACAGGAGACATGGAATTTGTTTGCATTTCACTCCTCTAGGTAAAGTTAAATATATTTTGTATTGCACTGCTTTGTTCTACACAGGTGTATCCTTAATTCAGAAAAGGAGAAGAACACTGACTATTAATCAGCCATGTCAGTTTTCTGAATATAGCATGATTCTTATAGGTCATATTTGCATTAAACTCAAAATAGTTCATAACAGAGATTACTGCTGTTTTACTGAAAAAATAGTAAATCAAAATTCAAACCTCGTTTTTAAATTGAAACATAAGGATTAAAAAAGGGCCAGTGACACAGCTTGTAGAGTTCTACTTTGGAAATTACATTTATTAACTTGAAATGAGATTGAATTTTGGACCATCAATAATTGCCATAAAAGGAAAAACACATTGTGGCCCTCTTTTTTTTTTTTTTTTTTTGTTCCAGCTCATCCTCATCACTACCAGAAAGACACCTTGTGGGACATGAGCTGGCCTGACCATAGCTCTTCTCTTTCTGCTGGGAACTAAGTGTTTTACATCACTCTTGATATTCCACAAACTTGGGGTGCTGGGCAGTTTGCCTTCTCAAGACTGGAATGTCACTCAGAAGTAATTTGCTTTGCTTGGCTTTGTAGATTTCATCAGACTCCTAATGAACATTTAAGGGGAGAAAAAACCCCATACCCTTTTTTCTGTCTTGATATAGCCAGTCTTGTAGCTAGCATAAGATCTGTTTTAAAGACACTGGGACCATATGTTATACACAGATTTTCTAACGTTATTTTTTAGTATGAAAAGATCCAACAACATAGAGAGCTGAAACAGAGGAAGTTTGAGCTGGGATAGCTGTGTGTGGATGTTCTTATCCCTGTATGTACCTAATACGTCCTTGAAGATGTACTCTGCACCACCTGAAACTAAAGCAGCTTCCCAGTCTGAAGCCCTGTTCTCATCAATCCAAGTCCCTTTTCGATGCACAAGCTAGTTCCAGCTCCTCACGCCAACCATCCTCTGCCGTGTCCCCTTGCTTGTAGTCACACTTCCAGCCTATTCCAAAAATTTCCAGAAGATCCTGTGGGATATGGGTTGTCCTGACTGTAGTTTCTCTCTTTAGGAAACAAAGTGCCTCATCTCTCATGCCACAAGCTGTCAGTGCCCAGGGTCCCCTGGTGCCCCCAAAGGCAGTGCCAGGGGGTCACAGCCAACCCACTGGATTGACAGCAGAAAGCAGACTTGTGTTTAGACAGCACGAGGAGTGCAGTGATACACAGTAACCCCCTGAATGCAAATACGTGTGACATTTCCATTTTTGCAGTTTTCGGAGAAGCAGCAAGCGAGGTCATTGTAATGAATTGGTAAACATCACACTGTATTACATATGAAATTCATTTCCCAGAGCTCAGGAGCAGGGCGTTAATGCAATGCTCCCCACGATGGTGTTTGCTTTGTGATATTGGTTCGATGCTGTGTTCTAAAATATTCCTATCCCAGTCATACCAATACCACTGTGTTATTAGCCTAAATCTATGAAGACAGAAAAGATGAGGAAGAAAGCTAATTCCACTTTTGGTTTTCAATTCTTATGCACTGTAACAGAATGTGAATAACCTCATTACTATACAAATTCTGTGTGTCACATAATGACCTCTATACTGAAGACCAAAGTTTGCATAATTGAGGAGAGACTCACCTACAACAGTGCTGAAATTCATTAGCATAAGGCTGAAATAATGCTAAGAAAATAGCATTTGATGTCACCTATTTAAACTAAAGCACTGGGTGTTTTCTTTCCTTTGGTCTTCTTAAAGGTATATGCTTATGATGGGGAACAAAACTTGTCCTACTGAATCTGGCAAATAGTGAGAGCTGGTTCTGTAACTCCCTGGCCCTTTACATAACTAACAGAAGAGGGCTGTTCTTACGTCGCTTGGCAGTTTCTTGCAAAGATCAGTGAAGTACATGTTACCTAACAGGTTTATTTTTATAGGCGATGTGTTAATATATTTATCTTGACTTTTAAGTGTTCATCCTTCATGCTAAGTTCTCTGTGGTAATTAAAATACACCATAAATCATATCCACTGTAATTAACAAAATACCCTGTAATTATCTGTTGATCTTTTGCGCCTATTAAATAACTACTGGGATGTTTCAAAGCTGAGTTATTTTTGTATTCCTTGAGATAAACCTACTGCAAAATGTTGGTAATTCACTTAATATTGCAGCATAGATCAACTTTGGAGTGTTTCATGTCTCCTCTCTCTTTTCACTGTGGTGTTATGGCAATTCTATTGACTATCATTCTGTTAAAAGTCATGTTTATGAATGACACCTGCATCCTGCCAGCTGATGACAGTATCCTGGGGTATGCAGTTATCAAGGATCACTCTGCAGGCAGCTATTCCTTTCATCCTGCTCTTTGTCTTTACCGTGACTGCAGACAGAAATTTTACATGAATTGCAGGAATTCAGAACCTGAGCTGGAAAAAGGAACCACTCTTATCTGAAACCTGCAGGTAGTTAAACCTACTTCAGTGCATCTGCTCAGAATGAGAGAGAGTTGTGAGCCCTGTGGTAATAAGCGCAAACTTACAAAAACAATCCCAAAAATGGCAAAATAGTTCTTCTTGCCTCCATTGAAGGTATAAGTGTACATGTATGAATGTTTGCAATGTAGTCTTGGAACAAATGCACCAGCCACTGCTCACTGCAATGTTTCCCAAACATTTCCCTTTTCACAAGTATTAATTCTAGCTAAAACACAGGCACTATGCCAGATTTTTTAATGTTACCAACTCTGTGGTTGTATAAGAAGTATGAGGATGCCATTTGTTGTAGTGTTTTATTGGAAATTGAGGTGAGCCCAAGTGGAATTATATAGGTGTCAGGGTTAATTTTCTTACTCTTCATGGAAAAAACATTACATCACTTTCCTGCAGACTTGAATTTCCAGTGATAGTAATATCTTGCAGCCATGGTTGTGTGTAATGTAGCAGTGTTAAATTCTTGTCTTCAGAGATTTATGCAAGTCGTTATTTAAAAATAGAGATCTGGGAGTCACAGCCAGCTAATTAATCTGTACCAAGGAAAGCTAAGTGCTTGGCCTTTCAGGCATCCTATGATGGCTGAGTAAACTTGCAATCCCATAAAATTTTCACTTCTGTGTTGTTTGGCTTTTTCCTTTTTTTCACTCTTTGCTTTTGTTATATGAAAATTAGATGCTGAACCAATCAGCTTATTTCAGACACAGTTTTCAAATATTTGCATGGATCTAGTCCAGAATTTGACATGAATTGGAAATAATCAGTGTACTGCTCTCCACCATGGACTGAAGATTTGTCAAGCATAAGCTTGTCAGGAATGTATCCAGCTAAGTATTGCTTTCAGATTGTATATGATATTAATTTACCCAATTCATCCTTCTTACCTGATGTTATTGTGGGGTTTTTTTTTTTGGTCTTGTCAGGATGTTTCTTGATATCTACTGTCATATTGCAGTTAATTTTAATAGCCCTATGGCCAAACCTGGAAGCTGACCAATTGTTAAAATAAGACCAAAAAAAAAAAAATCTCTATTGTATTAATTCATACTATCAGTAAATAGGAAAAGTAAAACCACGTAACCATAATAGCTTGATTGGAAATAGTAATTTTCTCATAATGACTGATAGAGTGAATAGCAGTAATCCCCTATTCCCTGTAAACAGAAATAGTAGGTAATCAAATGGCTCCAGTCCAACTAGCAGAATCTTACTGGTTCAAGATAATCCTTTATAGGTTAATAAGCAACTAATTATTTTTACAGTCGTAACAGCGTGCACGGCAATTCTCCAATCTTCATTTGGCTGTAGCCTGAACATGCAGTTTGTGCCACACCAGCTTGGAGAAATGCAGTTCACAGGAGTGGCTGGATGTCATGATATCCCTCACAGCCTCTTTATTCTGACAAACACATTATGATCCATAATTTGTTTAGTTATTAGTAACTCTAGTGAAGAATTAAATTAATTATGTTAAGATGTATGTGTCTATAAATTGACGTTATCCATCTCTGTGGAGGCAACAATTACAGACTTTAACAAAAGATTGTGTGTAAAATTTTGAATGTCTATGCTAGGGTTTGCATTTCTGCAACAGCTGTAGGAAGGTTTAGATCTAACTGTAATCACATAAAGAAAGTAGGTGTGAAAAGGAGGTTCCTGTCAGGCCACAGTTCCCTTCGGTGCAAACAGGTCCCGGTCCCACACAGGGCTTGTGATAAGGAGCTGAAATGAAACTTCAGTAGCAAAGCACATAGGGCTTGTGTACCATGGTGAATCTGTGTCTAAATATCACCAATATTGTGTTACTTTTTGAGCCTCTTCTGTATATTTACACAAAGAAAATTGCCTCTTTAACCTCTTTTTTTGCCCAGCAGAACTGGTGTAATCACTGTAATATCCTGACATATTTTACATATTTGAGTACACTCACCTTCCAGGTGAAGGCAAATGTATTTGCTGGCCTCTGTTCCCACAGCTGTTTGGAAATACAGTATTCCTGCATCAGTTGGCAAGAAGCAACAAACATCTCACACCAGTCAACCTCTATGATGCAGAAAAGATAGATGGTGATGCCCTTAATCAGTTTTATGTCTAGCAAACTCAAGTGGTAACCCCTCAATAATTGCTAATTTTTATTCCTTTATCTGAGCAGCGTGTCTTGTTTATCTCACACATTGCAAATCTTCCAGTGTAAGACTCAGATGCTGTTATCTTAGTCAATTCAAATGATTCACATTATACAAATGGCTTGTTTTGACACAGAACTGTGTGAAGACTTTTCTCTTCTACCCATGCTGTATCACTGAGCAGTGCCAAGTGTAAATTACAACCAACTTCCCTATTCAAAGATAATTTTGGTCAAGTAATTAGATGCAATTGTTCATATGTTTTTCCTTAGTTAATGCTCAGTCTTAATAATGTTTGTGTAGTCCATAGGGCTTCTTTCCTGTATTTGAAATAAAAACTACTGAGGTATTTTTTTTGGTTTTGTCAGCAAGAGTTGTAACTTGATCCAGAGCATGGTTTTTAACTTTCTATTTTGTAGTGTCAAATGGAAGGAAGAAAATTGGTAAAAGTATTTATGGTGCTTTAAGGTAGAAGTGAGAGTAATTCTTTTTCTTGCAGAGTCCTTTTATGAATATTCACAGACATTGTGTTAATTACAGTGTGGCCATAACTATCTTTAGGGAGGAATGAACTGATGCAGGTGTGAATAATGTCCTCTACCTGCTTATGGTGCTTTTAGTCCTACATGTCAAAGCTGATGGAAGAAGACTCCTTAACTTATATGGGAATTGGATTTGACTGTCTGTGCAATCCAAGGCAAACAACTCAAACGGTGCTTCTGTGGCGTCCTACATCAGTATTTAGGAAGATTTCATCCCCTCACCTATCCACATACCTTAATGCCATCTTTACAATCTTCTTTTCACCTTGTCTCCCGTGGGAAATTCCATCTGAATATGGGCTAATGCTGATACCTAGGCTTATTTAATGAATTCAAGTGTAATAACACATTTTCTAAAAAAACAACCTGTGGAGGCACCTGGAAGGCTTGTCTTTTCTAGTACTAGAGGAGTACTGACAGGCTGCTGGCTGCCCAACATAGGCAGGTTTATTGCCTTCTTTAATAGGAAATCGTATTCTACCTTTCTGTGAAATTTAGCTTTTATCTATTACAGCTAGTCCTTCTAGGGAAAACCCAGTCCACAGTGGCCTCATACTTAGCTCATGACTAAGGAGACTGACCTACATTATGTATATTCCTTCCATTCTTTTCTTTTATTTCACTCTTTGCTCCTGACCAATTACAACAAATCTCATGTAACTTAATGTAAGCAGCTCTGAGCCCAAAAGAGCAAGAAATGACTAAATATAGTAACTAGAAAATGCTTTACCAGAAGTAAATATGTGCCTAAATATTGTTTAAATCCGTAAAATAAATTGTGATGTCTTATCTGCTAGTTTTAAATTATCTTGTGAAATTAAAACTTTTAAATTAGTCTTGAGGGAGAGAGATGCTGCAATTCTCAGAACTTTTTCGTGCCCATGAATAGAGACAGTTTAGCTTGACCTCTGGTTACATTTGTTTACTTTCTATTTGTGAAAAATAGGAGTGATACAAAACTCTCAGGAGTTCACTCCATGATTAACTGTGACGTAATTGACAGAGGAAAACAGCAACAATTCATGCAACCAGTAATTAATCTCAAGCTTTATGGCCTCATTTGCCAACTGTCTCCAGATTTGACAGTGAAAGTGACTTGCAGAATGTTTAATTTCCACAGTGACAGCTAAGGTATGAAATCAGATTTGAAGACAAACATCTTCTGTGGCTTCTGCTTGCAAAAAGAGTAGCCAATTAAGTGTGCTTTCGTAGTCCTTGCAAATATTTGCCATAGGATTGACATAGGGAATAGAACATTCTGCCCGTCTGGGCAGGAGCCCCACCTCACTGCTCCCCTCTGCTGTGTGTATTCAGGAGCATTCTCAGTTTCATGAACCATGCAGGCATTTTAGTTTTCTCCTTTCTCTTCTTTTGCCTTTGTGTGTAAAAGGGCCAAATCACATGAGATGCTGACTGTCTCCCATGAGGAGCTGCGTGCCCTAGCAGGACACGGGCACTTTGACATATCCCAGGTGACAATTAGTGCCTCTTGGGATTGGTAAAACAAGTAACTCAGAGATCAGGCAGTGAGCAGCTGCAGTGAATTCTTTCCAGAAAGATTTTCTCCATATTGTGAGGGGACACATTTTCATTTGTGTGGTTTTTGTGAACAGGCAAACTTGCCTATCTGACCCACACCACATCCTGCTGATCTATAGCAGGAAATGTCTCTCCTCTTCTCTGCCCTGACAATTTGAGATTCTGTGCACGTTCTGCATTCTCTGGACAAGTCAAACAATCTGCAAACAGACAGCTGCAGCCCAGAAAGGAGAGAGAAATTTTACCATAAAAGAAGAAATTAAATTCGGGTCCTGCTCACCTGCATTTGATTTTTAAAGTAAATACATTTGATATGTTTCCCATTTAGTACTATTGAAAGGGCAGTTTCCTCACACCACTCATATCAAACAATCAGGAATGTGGACTCTGGCATCCCTCTGTGTAACAGGACTGTGCTTGTCAGAATCTTTTTTTTTATTAAGTTGGAGTTGGTAAGGCAAAAAGATTTTTTTGTTTCTGTAAGCTTTAATGTGCTTTTGTTTTGAACTTGTCGTTTTTATTTGCCTGTGAGCTTTGTTTTGATTTTTCTTGAAGATTTCTAGTAGCAATAATTGTTTGCAGCAGGAAGATTCATGTGAACTGACTTCCATTTTAAACATCAGTTCCTATGAAATGAAAGGGGATTGCAATGTGGATGTGGGCAAAGAGGACTGATGCGTCCATACAATGCACTTCTGCTCCAATGGTAAATATATTTTCGTGATTAATAAAGAGAGAGTAGAAGTCATTGTACTCTGTTAGGGTTTTGTTGATGGCTGCTCCTCAGAATACTGAAAAGGTGCTATCAATACCCTTGACACTCTGCTTAATCAAGATGTGACCCTCCAATGCAGCCAGACAGTGTGCTTGTTTCAGAGCTGGAACGGTGCTACACTTAAGGGAGTTCTGGTTGCAGTTATTTTTGGTTGTGAGATTTTTTGTAATTTCATTAAAATTTAATCAGTGCCATTAAATAATATTTAATGCCACTAAAGTGCTGTTGGATACAAATAGGAAATCAATCAACTTGTGCTCTGAGTGGCCTTCAGCTGGGGAACTGCATAGGTACCTCAGGGGGAAGGGCTGCACCTTGCACAGCAGACAAAATCAGATCAATAATAGTATGTTTAGTTCAGCTTTTAAAATTGCTCTTGCTTGGAATGTGCCAACAGGCACCTTCAGTATCAGATATGTGGGCTTGGGAGAAGAAGTTTCCAAGTGCACCCTTAATGTTTGCAACTTGCTAAGTATTTTTGTTCCTTAGGTGCTGCACGTCAAAAGCCAAAATTATAAGAATGGAGATTCCCCTGGGCCAGCTGGAAAGATATGTCAGATACACAGCATGATTTTAGCCTGGTGGTAGAATTAGTGAGGACTGCTCCTTGATGTGCTTTCCAGCTTGAACAGTTAGGTCATCGTTGTTGGCTCAGTGCAGTCGGCCCTGTCTGTGCACAGATCCGCTGGTATGGGGTGTCCCAAGAAACTGTGACAATTGAGACAGCTTTGGAACTAAACCACACTCTGGCCTCTGTTACAGCCAGTCCCCAGTGGGCTAATGGAGTAGGATAGCTTCCTCTGAAGGATTTAGGATGATCCCATTAACTGCAGTGTATATTTGTTCACATTCCCTACCTGTGGGGGCAAGGGGAAAAGGGATTACAGTCGGTAGCCACTAGCAAAGAAGAGCTCTGCTTACTGTCAGTAATGTCTTTATAGGACTGGGGAAAATGGAGCAATTCTGTGAAATTTCACAGAGTCCTGATCAGAGACTTATGTGTTCCTTCAGAAAGTCCATGTGAGGTGAGTTTTCACATAAACTATTTCAAACACTCCCGCTGGGTCTGGCCAGAATGCATTTGACGATTCCTTGCAGCTGTTTAATTCCAACATAATTGCCTTTGAGATTTCCTTCCTGATTTTTCTGTGTAAGCTGCACTAAGCTATGTAGATAAGAAGCAATCTATACATTCTGTGTATAGGAGTAAATCCAAGACTATAACACAGATGGACAGAAGCGAGCAAAAGACTTAGTTCTTGTAATTTAAAATACATTGCAATGTGAATCCCACTGAGGTGAAATATCTAATTTCCAAGAATTTCCTGGGGCAGGAAGCATGAGGCTGTTTTATTCCACACCAGTCGCATCAGTCTACAAATTAAAAACTAATGAAACATGTTTAAAACAATTACACACACCTTTTCTGAGTTCTTCACACAATACATTTATGTAAGCCATCCAATGACTAGCAAGCAATTCTTGCTGACAAATATTATGATAGTTAAAATTGGTGCTACATAATTGTGCTGAAAATGTGCTTTTCCCCTCTGATCACACAAAGATGGCTTGATCAACCTTCTGTCATCTATAGGTGGCAGATGGAAGGAATTATTGTCCCTTCTGTACGTCATTCCCCTTGATATTGAAGCCTGCCTTATTCTTGCACCTTGCCATACCAACAGTACCAATTCCGATTGGTTTTTTTTCAAATAGATCCTAAATTCTAAATGATACATTAAAATACTCTTGCCAGGGCTTTGAGCACTCAACCTCTTGGAGCAGAGCCATGGACTATACAAACCATTGCAATAAACATTTGGTCCCTGACAGGTAAGTGTGGGAGATGGTAAATACGATTTGAAAAAACTAAGAGGGATGGAAGGAAGGGTGGGAGCTCCATTCAGAAGGAGAAGAATTGTATTAGTGAGGGGGAAGAACTGAATACCCCACATCCCCCAGTTCAGCCATATCTAATCTGCAAACTCCTCTAAGGAAAAGCAAGATGTTCACTGTGTGCAGCTGAAAGAGCTATTCAAACCATGCAGTAGGAGCACGTTGCTCTGTTTTGTGAATTTAGCTCCTCACACCATCTCCATCCCAGCATGAGAGAAGTCTGTAAGCTCAGTGCAATTGTATCATAATTTGGATCTCTACAGGAGACTGAACTCACATCACCAGAATGCATCAAGCCAATGCATGTGTCAATGCACAGTTACATATACACACCACGGTTACAGGCCCATGGTGACATTTTTCAAACTAATATATTGACAGGAGTGCCAGGATATTTTTTAAGCATATCCAGAAGGAAAAAGAGCATTACAATGAGGAAGAAAACCCAGCAGAAAGCTGACATCCAAGTACATTACGTAGTGTGCAGTTGCATTAATGAACCATTGCTTCAAATCCCAGGTTTGCCAATAGTGTCACTGTTCGTTTATCAAGGCAGAATCATCCTGGGTATGAACAGAATGCCTGTATAATAGATAACTTCTCAATCCTCCCATACCATATATTTCCTTGAGCCCATTACAAAAGATTTATTTTTAAATTGGAATTTCTTTTTTCAGCTGGGCAGAATGAGACTGTTTGTTGAACAAATGATGTTAAAATCCCCAGGGCTCTGACTTACTTCAGTAACGACCAAGACTCCTGCTTGAGCCAGCTGATGCTCTTTTAATGAGCGCTGCTTGTCAGAGAATCATATCTGCAAGTTGCTGTATAAAATAACCACTTTCCATGAGTTCATAAAGCAGCCTCTCGTTTGAAATGGATGAAGCATTGTACCAATCTCTGCTGCACAAAACAGACACTTGTTTGAACTGAAAGGGGAAAAAAAATCCAAACCCAAAGTATTTGACAAGGAGTTTTTTTCTTCTTTTTCAAAAAATTGTTTTTCCTGTCTATGACAGGCAGCTTTGTGTTCGTACACAACAAGCTCAATTGGCTCAAGACAAAAATGCTGATATATGAGCTTCAAAATGAATTTCAGCTTTGGCCTGACTGAATTAATACAAGCATGACAGGTTGCTTATTTAGCAAACTGGGTGGACAGTAAGATTAAGCCTTTTTCTGTGACAAGACATCCCAAAAAATTCTCTCGCTGTCCCTTGCAAGGTTTTTCAAGGCAAATCAAGAAGAGACTCCTAGATTAATCAAAATGACAAGTTCAAAACATGTGAGCCCTTTTTTAAAGAAAGATCATCTCCATAACAAGCCCAAGCTTATTAATGTTGCATTCTGACAAGTACAACCACTTCATGGTTTTGTTCAGTCTGTGGACCTGATTGTACCATGTAATGACTGTACTGCTACTGCTACCACTGGATTCAAAGCTAGGATTGCAAAGTTAAAGAACAGCATTTAGTAGCCCTGCCATCAATCTGTTCTTTTTAATATATCTGTTATTTATGGCTGCAGGTTAGGTTATACCCTTGAATATCACATTTCTCACCAGAAACAGCCATGAGTAATTGGGTACTGCAGGGTTTAATGTGCAATACTGAGTCATTTTGATTAGACCCATATTTTATCACTCACACTATTAACATCAAAGATTTTTTTGAACTACAATACTTGGTATTAATGTGAATTAGGGAAATCAGATTCTAACATGCTCAAGTACCTTGAGTTTTCTTTGTCTTGTGCGTATCAAACCCATCTAGGTCACTGATAAAATTCAGCCTTGTACATGTGTACAAACTATCTCTGTCCTATGAAAATGAACCACTGAAGTTAATTCAGATTTGTTCAGAGCCTTGAACAATGTAAGTAATGAATCTTTCAGACAGTTAATTCGAGCTGAACAAAAATAGAATCCACTTAAATGTTACTACTGCTTGGATTGAATCTTACCAGCCTTGATAGGTCTGAAGATCCAAGCCTCAGTGGATGAGATCTGCAAATCCCAGCTATGATCTCAGCAAAGAGAGAGGTGATGACTTGGTCTCTGTTTATTCAGTGAAATTACTGCCCTAGCTTACTTTCTGACCAGAAACGTAAATACGTAATTCTATTTTGCTCTTAAAGGAATTTTACGTTTCTAAACCTTTCTCCAGTTTGCAGATCTTACATCCAGGCTTATAAAATCATGAAGCAGGAATAATAATGATTTTCTGCACAGAAAAATGTGTATGTTAGAGATGTTGGTTGAATGTTTCACCTCTATTAACCTCTCTTCCAAACCAGCAGAGAAGTGGGAATATTTACTTATCATACAAATTCAAACTAAGATGCTTTTCCTGTGAGCAAAAATGCTCACCAACTTTGTTTGCAAGGGTAAAGTCTTGTGTGGCTTGCTGCATATGTTACCCTCACACAAATTTTCCAAATTCTGTGATTCTGTAAAATTATTTGGCATTCTTAATATTGGAAATAGTAAGAAATAGTCTCACTGGTATTTAAACTTCAAACCTGGTTAAACTTCTATTCTTGTCCATCTGTCTCAAGTTGCCACAGATTTTCCAATAGTAACTAAACTGCTGTGTTATGATTCAGGCTCTATATATGATATTTAGCATGCTGTGTCTCTTTGCTGTTCCAGGCTACACAGAAAGCACCCTCTAGCATATTAACTGCCTGTTTCCTCTGAAGTAAAATGGGAGAGCATTTTAAAAGATAACTTTTCCTTTGTCACATTTCTTGCTTGTGCTGTAGATTATCAGAGCCTTCCCCCCCCACATGTAAGCAAAGACAGATACAGAGAAAAATTATTTCTTTGAACCGCAGGAAGATTTTTCTTTGCTGTTCTACTAATATCTGACTGAAAGAAAAAGGAAAAATTCTGAATAAATGACTACAGGCATCTTAAAACCTGTAAAATTATTTTTATACAGGGCTTTTGCTTAAAAAATGGGATCTGAACATGTGTGCAATGGAGCCAGGCTCACAGAGGAAAATTACAATTTCTATATCTAGCACCTGTCAGGTTTCTTCAATACATGTATTATCACTGATAACACTTACTCTCAAACAGACCAATCAAAGCCTGATTTTCAGAGGTAAATCTTAGAATCCTTTCGGAGTCCAAATTTAAAACATGGTCATGTGTTATCCATCAGAGGCCACTACCGACTAGATTTGTTTGCAAGAAATGTAATGTTTGGAGCATGGTAGTGGTAAGAAATATAAGAGAAACTATCCTCCACTATTGAATAAGTATTGATAACAGCATCAGAAGTAGTACTAGTCCTAAAACTTGCCTCTGTGCTCCAGTGGTTTCACACCAAGCATTTGGAGACGATACACACAGCCTCAGAGCTGGGATTCTGCTGAAACCTCTGCTAAGATACTGGGAGCAGTGCTCAGAGCAGGTAGCAACTGTATTGCCACATATATCATGATTAATCCAGGACAATGAACAGATGGCATGAGAAGGAGATGGATTCCATGAATATGGAGTGGGTGGCAATTGTAGCTGGTCCAAGCTTTGAGACCTGAGAGAGTAGTATTGGTAAATAGTGATAAATGTGAAGGGGTTGTTTCCTGCATATTACAAGTTTCAGGAAGACAGAATAGAGTTGTTAGCTATCTGACAAGTAATTTTTATACATGAGGGTTTTTTTATGGCTGCTTTTATTCTGTGATGTGTTGTTTCATTTGTTTGTTTGCTGCCAGGCACTGTGAGATTTCAGGATTCCCAGTTTATGAAGAGATGGCTTTGTGTGGGGAAAGCCTGGGAGACCAGGAAAGCTGTGGTTTCACAGTAAGAGAAGATGAATTCTCAGCTAGTAGTGAATGTTTAAGCCCTGATTTTCAGGAAAATGAACATAAGCAAACACATTTAACTTTCCTTTGAGTTTTGTCTCACAAAGCTAATTGTTTGACATTAAATTTTTATTGATGATTCCTTTTCCACGCTGCAGTTACTGTATCAGGAGGAGGAATGCTTTGAAAGGTAGACAGAAGAGGAAAATACTCCAAAGGAAGTTGGATGTTAGTCTCCTGAGACAGCCAGTGTATGGATTTTGTTGGCTTGTGAAATGCACATCAGTCACACCTCCATTCAGATCAAGCCTGGCCTGTTTCTGAGCCTTAATGTCACAGGCAGTGAGTAATACCTCTCCAGTGGAGAGATGACATGTTTCAATGGAGATGCCAAGGTGTAAGCATGGATTAGTTCAAGTGACCTCTTCTTGGCAGATGACTCGGTGTAAAATGGCTCGGCAAATCCCATGGGAATACATCTAGGATTTTATTCCTTTGCCCTTACAAATAAATAAATTAATTGCTGGTTTTCATCCTTTTAATTGCTGTAATGCTAATTTTTATTCCAGATGAAACCAGAGGGGTAAATGATGTACAGTTTCATGAATAGATTTTTTCTTACTGTTTTCTTAGGAGAGTTTATCTCTGTACCTAGTACATATTTTAGAGCATTATAGTTAAACACTTCCAGAATATTTTTACTTCTCTTTGCAGGAAAAGAAAATGGGTTTCAGACTTTCTAACAGGAAAGCTATAAAGTAATTTCTGCATCGTGCTAAAGAAATATTTGCAATATTTACATCACTTGCACTGTTTTTCTTCTAAATAATTTCTTTCTCTTGCTAGAATTTAGAAAAAGGCCATCAGTACTTTTTTTTTTTCTGTCAGCAAGATATTGTTACTTCAGGTGAGGCTCATGCTCATTAGTGGATGTCATATAAGTTAAATTTAGGATACCATTTCTATATGATATATAAATTCTGTAATGAAAACAGGTTATTGCTTTTGCCTTCAAAGTCGATTGCTTGCCCTTTCCAGACCAGTTCATTTAAATTTTTGAAGATCTACTCAAACTTCATTGAAAAGAACATTTTGTAAAATACAGAGAACAAGAACTGCAAAACCCTCAGGAACATTAGGTCAATTTATTGACAGGAATTTTGCACCATTTGGGAAGATGGGGTTGAACAATACCTGTCTCTTTTCTGTTTCCTCTTTGTAGGAGCCTGGATCCTGTGACAAGGCAGTCATTTTGTTGGCTGTTTTGTAGTACAGTTGCACTCGTTACAGAGAGGAATATGCAGGGCTGGGTGAGAAAACAAACCTCTGTGAGAATTTGAGCCAATGAAGGATGGCACTCTGGGAAATCAGCTTCCCCATATTTCGAGCCTGTATTCAGTGAAAGGACAGACTGCACAGCAAAAGAGGATTTACTGGGGTTTAATCTTGTTGGAAATTCTGTACTTTGAGAAGTTCTCCATGCGTCCAGGCAAGGATGAAGGTTTATCTTTGCATACAAAAACTAAGCATACATCCCACTTAGTTATGAGATTTGGGGGCAGAAGCAGACAGTGATTTTCACTTTTTAGATGGACCTCCATTTGTTTGGCCATCTCAATTGCATATTGCTGGCACACTGCCCACCCAGTGAGGGAGTTATTCAGGAACTGCTGGGACAAATTCCATACAGGTGGTCATGTTGCCAGTGCCTGTGTGTGCCTTGTGGGATCCACCACAACTTGTCTGTGTAACTTGTATTTGGCAAACACATTGTTTTCCTGTTGTCCAGTGGTCTATGGTGCACTGACCACATTTTCCACCTGCTGCTACTGAATGAAAATCCATCTTAAATGTAAGCCTTCACCTAAGCACTTTGTCAAATATCTTTTCTTCCTCTCCTCATGATTGTTTTTGAAGAAAGCCAAGCATCTAAGGCAAAGTACTGAAAAGCTCACAGCATTATTGCTTAGGGAGCAGTGCTTTACTAGTGGCCTTGTCTCAGGTTGGCAATAGTCTGCTGCATTGTATAATATTTGAATTGTGGGGGTTTGTAGCCACTGTTCAGGTAAATAACAATGTCATGCCAGGTAAAAGATACAGAGAGGTGAATTGCATGATTTAATCATAGCTCAGTCTGCTACTCAGGTTCCTGGAGTGGCAAAGAAATTACCATTGCAACAATGATCTTTGTGCATATCAAGCATGCTTCAAGCCAGGCTGGAAAAGAAGTATTTCAAATAATTGTCTTCATAGGCACAGGGCCATTTCGGAGCTTTTTACTTATCCGTAATCAAAAGATATTTTGCTCTCCTCTGATGGATTTATTTTTTCCAATTTCCTATTAAGAGAAGTCTGGGAAGCTGCTTTACCAGGCCTTATGAATGCACATTCTTGGAGGGCCAAGATACACATTCATGGCCGCCCTTCTTTAAGACACGGCCACTTCCTAACTGTGCTGTGCCTGCTCTTGTGCTTCCAATGTCCCTGAGTTGGTCTAGGCTGGTTATTTTGCTCACAGCAGGTTAGACACCTGCACCACGTGCTCCAGAGCCATGTGGGATCAGCCACCTCCAGCTGTTTGGTGCTGACCAACTGGAGCAGTAGCATCCTGTACCACACAGCTTGGCTCAGGCAGGGTCTGACAGGCTGCTGAGCACGACTGGGGATGGTACGTGGGCTCAGCATGGATGGAACAGACCTGGCTTTGCCCACCCCAGGTTCAGCTTCTCTGCTTGTTGATAATATTTGTCCTTGCACACCTTGCATAAAACTGTGAGGGCTTGTTTGCGTGCAGCATCAAACTGCTTTAAAAGGAACATGTTGCAAATGTAGATTTCACCTCTGGATTGCAATGTGTTTTCCCATGGTTAATTTTCATGCATTCATGCAATTCAGAATCACATTTCATATGATTTATGCACTAGCAAAATAAGTTACCAAGAGGAGATAAACTTGTATTTGTATTGCCTTCATCCCAGACTCTCTTCTTAAGGGGAAACTCCAGAAATCTGTAGGATAGACAGTTATAAAAAATGTTCCAGGGAGAAATAAGGTTTGACTTATGTGCTCATTTACTGTGGTATTTGAGGACTGAGGGAGATAATATCTAGCATTTTTTCAAACACAGCTCTGCCCAAAATACTTGCACTCCAGTTGCCTGCCTCTGTAAACTCTGTTTAAATGTTGTGGAGTCTGCCATACATTGTATTTTGCAAGTTAGAGGTGGGAAACTCATTCCACAGAGTGGGGAAAAAAAAAACATTATTTCAAGCTAATCCTTTGCCTGCACTCAGAGAAATCAAATAAAAATACAAAGGTAAAAAAGAACAAAGCTTTTGCTCAAGTTCAGAGGAGAAGTGACAGCTCCCTGTTTGAAGAGCAGTTCTATGGTTATATTTGTACAAGTAAATGGCAAACTTGAATGATCTCAGTTGAAGATGTTCTCTCTTCTTCCTCCACCTGTATTATTTTTCTCAAGCTTTTGAACAATTGCTGAAATCTGTAGAATAGTTGAATTTATATTCCTTCCCCCACAAGTACATTTTTATTTCTTACATCCTCTTAGAAACAAACAGAAGGAAAACAAAGTCATAATGTCACCTCTAAAATCATTCAACATTCACAAAGTGTGCTCTTCCAGTGTATAAAATGGTGTAACTCTGCTGCTTTGCCTTGTAAGGGTGAGGGATCCTCTGATGGATGTGAGTGCAGTGTGTGTCTGTGGTATCTGTAAATCAGCTGGTGTAATCTGTGTGTGTTACATGCGTCTGCAGAGGCACTGCATGACAAAGTGTGTAATAATGAATACTGCACAATGGAGGACAATACTACACAGCATAAAGATAAAGGATAATGACAGTGCTCTCAAATAACAAACCCCTGAGCAATGCTGGCAAATCTGTGAGGGGAGGTAAGATGTCTTCATTGTTTCATATGGTAATAATCTGTGTACGCACGTGGTTTTCGTAATGATCCATGGATACAGACCATTATATGAGCAGTTCAAGAAGAAACTACCTGTTTATATTGAATAATTTCCATATTAATGGTTTAGGGTTCTGGGTTTTCTTGCTTTGCTTTTCTGAGACATGCAGTTTCTAACACTGGCTTCTTATCACAAACTTTCAGCCATACAACCTGATCTCATCAGATGAAACAAGTTGAATGCAGTCAGATCCAGTCAATACTTAGGTGAACAATTTCCAAGGTAATTCAAGAATGCATTGGGAAACTGCTCCATAGTAGTATTCCCTCTGGCCAGCACTGAACAAGCATCCCCCATGTTTTTGGGGAGTTTACTTGATACATGGTTCTTCATCCTCATCCTAAATTGTCCTCTCTCATTGCCATGCACAAATGGCTGCATTTGTCAGTATGCGTGTATTCTACCAAAAACCTTTTGTGATGAAAGGTACTACGTAAGTAATGGTTCCAGCTCAGACTTGATATTTTGTATTTTATATTTTATATTTGCCTTGTGCAGCCCTGGTTTAGTAAAACCCAACAGAATGTTATTTTTAAAGCACCATTTAGGTCAGCCTTTGACTGAAGAGTACAGAGCACCATTTCCTTGTCAAAAATACTTGTGCAGAATCAGAAGTGCTGGCATATACCTGTCAAAAGGACAAGATAAAGCAGCACTTCTGTTATCATCTGTGAGATAAACAAGAATTATTGTGTTTGTGGAGTTTTTTTATTTCTTCTTAAGATGTGATTTAATTGACTTATTGGGCTTAAGGGAGAGCTGGACCTGCACATTGCATCTTGGTGTTTCTGTTTGCTTTCAGTCTAAGCTAGTTGACGTAACATTTCTTTGTATTTGTGTAACACCTACAGTTCTACCTGTCTTGGAGAAAATGTGTGGGATATCTATGCATGAGAACTGTATATTATAATAGCTAAGAGCTGTGACAGAGAATACAAACTCACTTGTTCTCATCAAGCTATAAGATAGCATCAACACAAAATGAAACAAGAGGCTATTGAACCTATTGCCAGGAGAAAATGCAGATTAAATACAAATAAACACAAAGTACAAATGAAAGATGTGAGTAGGCTTATATAATGAAGAAGAGGGAGCCCAATAAGCTTCTCTACTGTTTAATGACATACTCCAAAGACAAATAATACAGCTAAATTTTCAAGGAACAAAAAGTCATGCTTTTATTCTGTATTTTTTTTCCTGAATAAATAATGAAGCCATGGAACAATTTCCTTAACTGGATGCACATAATAAGACCTACAGCAAAAATAACCAAACCACTATTAGTGTGATCATGTAATCACAATTGATTTTCTTGCTCTAAGATTATAATGATACACTATATATATAATGAGAACCACACCAGAAGTGAATTATACTCTCTGATATTAATTTGGAGATTCATTCCATATACTGTGTCAAAATGCTGATGCCTATATGATGCCTGTGCTCTGGGAACTTCCAGTGAACACATCTCTTTAGAGCAAACAGCAAAATGAAGTTAGGAGTCAATCACTCCTAAATCTCTTGTATTTATATATAAAGCTGGGTATGTACACTTCTAGAAAGAACAAAGGGTTGAAATCTCTCTTTGTTGGTGGTGTTTCTTTCAGTTTGGAAAAAGAAATGTTCTCCTAAATATTCTGGATACTTTGTAATATGCACTTTTGCACTATTTCCTTCTTCTGGTCCTAAATGTGTATGCTCATTTCTAAAATGTTTAAAGAATAGACAAGTTTGATTATGACTTTTAAAATCGGATTTAGGTAAGGAAGTAAAATTTATCCAAGCTTGGAGAGGTTTTGTAGAATATCTGAATATGCCTGTCTTTGTACCTTTGCAGGATTTCACGTTGCCTAATAGAATGTTCGTCATGGTTTTAATTTTTCCTCAAAATGGATCTCTTTTATGTCTGCTATTTACCATCCTTGCCAGAATCATTGAGCACAAGGAATACAGTATCTACAAGACGCAGAAACTGCTTTCTTCCTTGCACTCATGTAATATGTAGTGGATGGTTTTAAGAAAGGTTCTTTACTCTGTGCTTTACCTATTCATGTGTAGGATTTTGATTTCATTTGAAATGAAAGGCGTAAACCTCAGGTCTGGAAACTAATAGAATTTCTGCATTTACCTGCTGATCCATAGCCTTTGGGTTAGATTGTGTGTCAGCCAGCAGTCGGCTTGTTGAATGAAGTAATACTTTAAAACTAAAATGAAAAGATTTCTGTTATATGTAGCCTGACACCAGATATGAAGGCAGATTTTTGCTGGCTTATTATTGGAAATATTTTCCAGTGTGTCTGATAAGCGAGACTGAACAAGCTGTAGGAAGTAGACCTAATCAGATAATGCTGACTTGCAGACCAGAAAAAAAGAGAAATGTGTTTTCCTAAGTGCTATGCCTTCACTTGACAAGACTGAGGACAAAATGGTTGGTGTAATGGCAAAAGGCACTGCAGAGAGCAGGGAGTAAACCTGCTGGTTCCTGGGGGTTGCTGCTGCATCTGAGTCTTTTTTCTTGTGTGTGTTCATGGTCTGTGTCACAGAAGGTTTACATCTGAGTGCTTGAGTGCATTGGCACTCTGGAGATGGGGCATGTTAAAAGGACTGAGAGAACATCAGGCTGGATCAGCTCTTCATTTTTCAGTGAGTGTAGGTTTGGGGTTTTTTTGAACTTCAGAGGAATTGAAAATGGACTTATGAGAGTGTCCCCCTGAAGGATGTAGCGCTGTGTTCTGCTCAGGCTCTCAGTGCTGCACACTCTTCCTGGAAATTCACTTGAACACTGAGGATATTCACAGGAGAAGCAAACTCTCAGTATGATTACAGGACCTTCATGATGTTGCAGCATGGAGGACAAAGGAGGTTCTTGTAGTAATTCTTAGAAAGATTTCCCAAAGAACTGAAGCAAAAATATTCCTTTGTTATTTCCATTCCTAGGTATGAAGTGGTCATTACCACTGTTTGGTAGTTAACACAGAAAGATACTTAACACAACTTCAGATTCTTTTATGTCTTCAGATTGCATGTAGATAATAGATTATATCAAATGCAAACATAGTGCCACATTAATATTGCATGAGAAATGTGCATACTTTTATTTGTTGGCCTGAAGACATTTTAAAAAAAAATTGTTGGAAGATCCTTTTTATTCTAAGGGGTTTTTTTAAACAGCTGAGCTCTTGGTTTTGTACCGTAAATGTCTCTGCTCAGGGAAAAAATGAATTTAATTGCATAAAACCTACTCTGCACTGATTTTTCCAGGGAAAAGATTAAAGTTTTAAATGGATTGAGTGTCCCTGTAAGTATATTCACATTCATACGTGTCTGGACTGAACATGCCATCTGTGGCTTCTGCTTTATTTTTCTTACTGTAAATTTGGAATTCAAAGTAACATTTATTTTGTGAGGCAAAAAATCAATAAATCATTTAAGTTGTCCCACACTTTGTATAACTAATTGTAATTAGTATAATGTCTTTGTTGGCAAGGGTTTATCAGGCACGTAGCATGAAGAGGCAAAGAAAAACCTTTATAAAGAATGATGTTGCTTTGTGAAGCTAATTGTGACACTATCTCTGCTACCGTGTGTGATTGAACTCTTAATTTTTAATCTGGTATTCCTTCCAGCAGTGTAGCTCCTAGTGTCACCTGAGGTTCTCTGCAATGTAACCATAGAACAGATTTTTGTCAGCTCTAGATTTTGCAGTTGGGTGCCGAAAGGATACAGTCTAGACTTAAGTCAGCTAAATTGTGGCAAGTGGGTTGCAGTTTCTAATTGTAATGAATTAGCTTGTTTTAACGTTTGTTATGCAAATCTTGTGGATAAGAATTCAATTAACTGTGATGCCCTGAACTCTGGTGCTAGGGAAGCAGCCACAGGCTCCTCTGATGGATCCTGTCACGTCTGTGGCCTTCCAGGAGCTGCTTCCCTGCAGAATTCTGTGGCAGCATAGCCAAATCTTAACTAGGTGATACTGGGATTCACTGAAAAGATGATGTTTCTGAGATAAATATAATGTGGAAGAGAAATCAGAGCATTTATTTATAAAGCAAAGGACCACTGTCCCACTTCATGAATGCATTCTAATAACTTAGGTTCACTGGAAATACCATATTCCTGGTGCTAGCTGAAGTCCTCACCATTCTTGGTACCTAAGCATTAGCTTAGACTGACAGTGAGCTGGCTAGATGATTAGTATGATGATTCTTGTGTTTACTATTCTCACAAAGCTGGATTGTGAAAGACTCAGAAAATTAACTAATTTGCTACTTCACTTGATAGCAGAGAAGCCATAAAAATTCTGCTTTAGAGAATTTCACTGCCATTCTAATAAGTATGGAGATTTTTTGCAAGGCTTCCACTAACATTATTAACCTCCAGCAGACTATTCAATGAATATTGGAAGAAAATACTCTGAAATTGTCCAGTGTCGAAGGGGGAACAGTGGGATAGAAGGAAGTCTACTGTGACCCATAGTTCCTCTTCCTATGAGCTTCTCTGTGGCAGTCTCCTGCTTTTCTGAACTGTTTGTAGTATCTTGCTTTTCCTAAAGGCTGCCATATGTCTGCCTGCAATCCAGGTGCTGCCTCCAATGTAAATATTTGAGCCAGTGGCCGCAGGCGTGTGCTGCATAATGTAGAGTGACTCTGGGGGAACAGAAGGGGAGTGACAGAAGCTAATCCTGTGTGTCCTGAGGGTTTGGGACCCTGTATTTTAAGTGGGGCTTTAATTAGGCTTCAACCTTTTCTGCCCACAATGTGCATGAGCAAAAGATGCCCATCAGAAAACCAGCTACTATGTAAGCCAAGCAGTGGAGAGGTTAAAGGAATTTCAGTCACTCAGATGTGAGCATTATTTCTTTCTTTCTTGATAGTTGGACAGAGGTGAATTAATTAGGAAAGCAGTGAAAACTTGGTCCATTTGGATAGAATATAGATAGTAAGCAAGACCCTAATACTGATAGTAAGCCATAATATGATACCTATATATGTGTGTGTGCTTCATTAAAATGTATGTCACAAAAAGAAAAAAAAAAAAAAAAGAAGAAAAGGAAATAAATATTTTGTTCCTTTTATACTTTAAGGAAAAGTTAATCCAGAGAAAGTTACGGTAGTAAAAGAGAAGGCAACATCTGTGTTAATTAGGAGTTCATCTTCAAAGCTTGACTGATGGGTCACATTATGGCTTCTTGCAATTGAATTAAAATTCAGACCCATGCAAGTTCTATTTTTACCTCCTTTTTCCATATCAGATTAATTTGTCTGGATTTAAGACTTCATTTTTGCTAAAAATATTGATGTTCCTTAATCTAAAATGAACTTTTGGTTAGTGCAAATAGACAGTGTAGAGAAGAGCTTTGTGGCTCCGGATGCAATTCCAGAGCAACGTGGCTTTATGACCTGATGTGGTGTTAGGGATAAGGACATGTATTTTCTCCAAAGAATCTGTTTTTCTTGGGTATTTGACGGTTCAGCTCTTTGGTTCAAGAACTGTCATGTGTGTACAGTGCCTTGCACAGTGAAGATTCACAGTGCTCCTGTAATGCAAATAATCAATTAGTAATTTAGCAACAAATTAGGAATTAATTTTAGAATACCTGGAAATACTCTTCTGAATACCACAGCCGGGGAGAGATGAGTTGTTGATAGAGGGATGTGCACCAATGAAGGTCTAATCTGTAGAGTTTGAATTCTCTTTTTCCAGTGAATATTATCTGTTCAGAAATGAAACTTACACTTAATATTCTGGCTCTTCATAAGCTTTTTTGTTTTTTGTATGGGCATCCATCCTGGTAAAAAGCAAAGTTCTCGGATAAATGTGAAAAGTAGGGAGAACAATGTAACACCACCTTCTCTTCCATGTCAATATCAAAGAGGTAGTGCTTGAACTACCACAATGACTGCAGACTGTGGAAAATTTGAAAGGGTGTCAGCTGATGTAGATCGGTGTGGGTTCTGTCAGCTGAGTATCTGGTCCAGTGTTCTTCCCACTTAAATGAACAGAGTTAGCGTACAATCTCACACTAGCTATTCTTTCATTTTCACCATAGCAATAAAACAAAATATCTTTATAAAAGCTTTTGCCCACATTCCAATGTCACAGACATACAATGTACACCTTTACAAAGGTGTATCATATTTTTGATTTAAACATAACAAAGACCCAACCTAATAGAAAATGGTTTTATGAAAAATTTAAGCTGCTTTCAGGCAAGGTTAGATGAACTCTTTTCAGTATCTTGTATTGAGAAGGTAAGAGCTAATCAAGAATTTTCTTCTGTATTCACCTACAATACATTTCACTAAAATATGCAGTAGTGAGTGCCCTTTAATACCAAAAGAAAAGGGTGGGAAAGCCTCCTTAATTAAATCTCTTCAGGGATCCTGGATTAACTGCAGCTCTGTTTAGTTTATATCCTCCCTGTAGAAAAATGTGCAGACCCAAGACAGCAAATATTGATTTAAATGTAGATGCAGGAAAAGGCTCTGTTGTCTTTTTTTCTTCCACTTGGCACAGTTTTTAGTTTTGATTCATTTTTGGTTACAAAGGCTGAAACTCTAAGTCCTTCTCTACTCCCTTCCACGCTGTGTGAAAATATTGAACCAAGACTCAGCAAACTGGATGCAGCTACTGGTGAAGGGAAGAGCACATAAAGCTGCCCTACAGAGGACTGTAGCACCAGCCCTGAAACCTGAGTCAGAGTTTCAGCTGTCACTCCCTGTGTCACAGCCACCAGGGATTGCTGTAAGTCTTTGGCCTAGCATAGTCCAACAGAAAGTGGGGAACAATGGGACAGGGGCACACCATGGTGCCACAACCAGGGGAATTTTGGCATTACCTCCCATTTGCTTCAACCACTGCAAGCATAAATAATTGTCCTGCAGAGCAAGTGCTCTGCTGGCATAGACCAGAAGAGTTGCATTTCCCAATAAACTCAGTCTCCCTAAGCGTGGAGTGAATTTTACTCAGCTGATTTTTGAAGAGAAAAATGGCTGTGTAGAGATGCCAACAGCTCTCAAACGTGCTTATGTGAATTTAGTTTTCCTTCATTCTAAACATACTTGCATTTTTGTAAGGGGCGACATTTCTGTGCTGATTTAAACATACATTTGCTCATCAACAAAACCCAAGTGCAAATGGAGCTGAGTGGAGCCATGTGCTTCTCTCTGCACAGTGCAGCTCCTGCAGGTCGAGGTTGGTTGTGATTGTGCATAAACTGCTCAACTTCAGACCCCAGGGGACAAGTGCAACCCGGGCACTCAAAAAAGGCATCTTCTGCTAATAACTTGAGTGCATGCAGTAGCATGGGCTGTGGCTCAGACCACAGTCTGTGCTTAAGAAAGCTACGTAAAGAATCTTGACTTAAGAGAAATAAACAATCTCGACTCAAGAGAAATCAAGAGAATATGTATTTCTGGAAACAGAAGGATTAGAGAAGAGAGTGGAAAAGGAAAAAAGGTTGGAATTGGGATTTACTGTTCTGTGAATGGTTTGCACCAAGACCACAATTTGTACCTGAAGAGTAAGTGCAACCTGCAGAAGCCCAGACCTGTAAGAAATTTAGCTACCAATTTGTGCTCTCTACAGGGGATGCCATTCAGATTGAAAAGATTAGCACAGGTTTGAGAATGCATGGGAATCACTTTGAAATAATATGTATGTGCAAAATATAGGCTGGAGGGCAGAGTTTACAATTATAATTCTTTAGTCTTGTTTCTCTTCTGTGTGCTTTGCAGCAAGCTGGACCACTATGATCACTTTTGATAAACAGGAATTCTGCTTTTCTTCTCTAAGCTCAGCAACAGAGGCATCTGAAGGAGCCCTCTCTGCCTGGGTGAAATAACTTCCTTCTCTTGTTGCCGGAGCTCACAACTAAACTGAGATGCATCAAAGTCAGGTCAAGGAACCAGAAATAAGGAAACTACAGAAGCCTGGACAGCAGAAGTCAATTTTCTTCGGCTGCTGCCTTATTTTCCCCCTTTGTTTCAGGTTTCCATGACTGTATTGAATAGATCAAAGAAAGAAAGGAAATAAATTTGTGAAAATGTACATTAGGCAATGATTGGAAATATATCCATAAATTAAATACCCAGGTAGATGCCTCAGGTATTTCACTATTTGTAGTAATAGATTAGTCCTTATTTCTAATGTTGGCTTTGCCTGTCTTGCCCAAAATACTAGATATTAAATCAAATAGTTTTGGTGGTTTTTTAAAGAAATGCAGTTAAATACAAAACCATCATTTCTCTGCTCCCTTTTATGATCATTCAGAAGTGTCATTCCTGTCTCTTTTTTTTTTCAATGCCATTTTGACATGGGATTTATTAATTGTTATATCTCTTTTTAAATCAGATTGTGGGAAGAGATTCTCATGGGCTAGGTTGTGACCTGGGAGCAGCCTTTACTGTGGGTTTATAGCAAACTCAATTGAAATGGACTCTTGTCCCTGTGTTCCATTGGTGCAGTGTAAATATAAACAGAAAGCCAATATTTCTGGAGATGAATTGAACAGTGTGCCACCCAACTGCAGTTTATTTTCAGGATGCACAGTAAGGATGATCTACCAAGAGTTTGGGCTGGCAGGAGTGCATCAGTTCTCCACACCCAGGTGCTTCTTGCTGGGCACAGTCACTGCCTGGAATGTGGTCTGTGCTGTTCATAATGCATCCCACTTGTTTAAGCTTTGCATAAAACTATACATGATGGACAATAAAACATCTGTCCATGTATAAAGGTTTCACTTTCCAGAATGACCTGAAGCAGGATGTGTGAGGCAGCCTGCTCACTGCTAGAGGGGCATGGCTGTTTATTATTAGATGTCCTGCACCATTGCAATGCAAGCACATATGTGTACACACATGTACAAAAGAATGAATAATTATGGTAAATGGCTGCCAGCATATATCTTTATAATGCAGAAACAGCAACCATTTTTACCAGGTGAAATCAATTCTCTGTGCTTGCTTGCTTCTTTTGCTATTTTTTCTGCAGAAAGTATGTAATGAAATAATTAGCAACAAAACGCCATGTCTTAGAGAAAACAGAAACAAATCCAGGCTAGGGCTGATATTCTCCAAGATTTAGAGTCTTGCCCTTCACCTGTACCAAATGTACTTCCTTTTCTCCTCTCAAAAAGATCAGTTCTCTGGCAAGAGAAGTATATGTGCTCCTCAGGGGAGAGGTGAGAGCCTTGCTGTTCTCTCAGTGGTGGGTGCATTTTTCTGTCAGCTTATTCCAATCTGTCATTTACAAGTCTACATCTGATGTGAAGAGGAAGGCATAGACCAAAACCATGACTTGGGGAATGTGGGTGTTTAATTTGGCAAAGCAGAAGAGTTTTTCAGCAGCTGTACTCAGAGATGCTTCCTCAGGGAANCTACACGGAAAGTGTACACACGGAAAAAAAAAAAAAAAAAAAAAAAAAAAAAAAAAAAAAAAAAAAAAAAAAGAAAAGCCTCAGTCAACGTAAGTACTATGGTAGCATTAATTTGGTTAGTATAGAATTGCATAGTGGATCACCAGTATGCCCTGGCAGATAAATTTCCCATATTTTTAGTTGTAAGGAAATATACAATGATTCAGCAATGCAAAAACCCAGAGGAACCCAGGGAGAAAAAGAGCTGGTTGTCTTGAGCAAGGGAGTGCAGAGGGGACATGTACCTTCTACCCTCATTCCCAAGGACCTGTCACAGATGAGGCTGACACAGGGCACATGACAAAGTGCCAGGGACAACCAGAGCACCCTGACCCCCTCCCAGAGGGTTAATGGTCTCTTGATGCACCACAGATACAAAAAAGTACCAGAGACAATTCTACCTGAACACAGTCTTAAGTTAATCCCGGCATAGTTTTGAAAATACTTCTGTTTATTTTGAATCATTTTAAAAAAACCTTTTTCTTGGAAGGGCATCTCATATTATAAAGCCTCTGCTCTTTGGATTATAGGTCTCTTTGTTTAGACCAATACTCTTATTTATACTTATCTATTAATCAAGAGGTCTGACAAGCTGCTGCAAATAAAACCGCTGCTGATTCAGTAGTTTGGTAGGAGAGTCATCTGAGGATTAATTCTATAAATGGCCTTTATTAAAAGATATATTTTTTGTCAATTAATTGGCCTGGACAATTTTGTCATTTCAATCTGTCATTGTTGAATTTTATTTTCCTGCTATATTTTGAAATTAAGTCAAAAAGGAAGTGTCTATCTAATGCTTTTGGCAAGCTCTCTGTTAATTAATAGCTTTTTGAGGTACTAAATTTCCCCACTTTTTATCTTAATTAACACTCTTAATTGACCTTCTGTGATCTCTAGTTTTTCCCAAAAGAATTAAAAACCAGGCTTCTAAGTTCTTTTCTGCAATCAGATTGACATGCAATTGCTTGTCTACACATCTTCTCTGCCTTCACCAACGTTTTTTTCATTTTTATTTTTTACCACTGAAGTCCCCACAGGAAATTACAGTCCATTGAACCATAGAACTAAAATTGATTGTGCACATAAAAAATCCTGGAACAATTGAATGAAGAAAAGAACTTCCTAGAATTCTCTGGTGAAATCAGAACTCAAGTGACAACAAAACTTTTACCCAATTTGAACTCACCTGCCCTGGATCACTAAGGAAATATTTTATGTTCCTCCATTTGCCCCCAGTGACAGAAAGAACTAGCTTTTCCTTCATTTAGCCTACATCAAAACATGGTTATAGATGTCAAAGAAGATGAATTTCAGCTGCCAGCATTTTTTGGGTGCATTCTCTGTCCCATCTTCTTTATGTCAATTTCTTGTTCTTTTTGTGAAAAAGTGGAAAATTAAAGCTAAAGAGCCCTGTCTAATTGCTTTTATTTTAAATTTATTTTTATTTAAAGCTTTATGTATCACATATTACATTTTTAGCAATCCTAAAAGTGCCTTTTACCATTTTCTTTTAAAATATAGAATTATGCAAGTGTCTTTTGTAACATGTTGTGAGAAACTGTAGTCAGTTCTTTCTGCTGGGGTTTATGGAAATCATTACTAAAAATGCAATTCTATGTTTTGAGACTTGAAACTTTCAAGTAACTATTAATCTTAGAGCTTACTTTTATATTCTGAGATTAAATAATGACATTTTAAGCACTTAAACCTTCACTAAGAGCAAGATAAGCAAGCATATATTTCATTTCAGGCATTTTAACTAAGTTGATTCCACTGGTCTTTTCATGTCTTTAATGTTAAGCGTATGCTTATGTACTTTTCTGAAGTGGTGGATGGTATTTAGCCGAGTGAATTACAACCAATAACTAACATATCTTTAAGAATCCCTAATAAAGTAGGAAGTATGCAAAATAAGCTTTCATTTTTAAGATAAACAAAGTAACTTTTTTGTGAGAATTGCCTTTTTATTGCTGCATTCAGCTGTAAATCATGTCTTGAAAGCAAAGCCATCTTTTAAAAAGTGTTTTTTGAAAAATAGTGCATTATTTTCTCCTGAGCTCTTGAGACAATTTCCTGTCTAGATCTGGTACCCCATTAATTTTAGACTATTTAAAAAAAAGTCGCTTTGAGCCATAGGAAATAATTTTGGGATTGTTGCACACACATATATCACAATAGATCTGTCTGCTGTTGTTCTACAGATGATGTTTAACCATCTCCTGTTTACCCCATTTTGGGATTAATATCCTCATTCCCCCAGATATATGCAATAAAATAACCTTATGCTATAGCCTTATCTTCCTAGAAATGGAGGATTTTTTTTTCTTTCCAGTGTGTAAAATTTGAAATTTGAGTGCAATTACAGTAACAAGAGAAACTCTTTTTCTAATGAGTCTCAAAAACCCCTGACCAAGAAACATGTAAAACTCTCCTGTAGAGAGGGAAATTGAGTGCACAGTGTTAGCATAATAGCAAGGGCTGAGACATTGCTTTGCACTACAGTTTTATGGGATGATATTTTAAAAGGTATTCAGAGATTTATGGCTTTTTAGGGACAGCTAAAATTGTTTTCACATTTCTAATATTGCTTTCATTAGAATTTCGTAAGTATGTTTATGGTATCAGATTGAATTCCAAGGTGTTACCAAATCATCCAGAATCCCCACTGCTTAAGTATATTCCCTTGTATCCCTGTGTATCTTCAGAGGACAAAATGGGATTGATGTAAGTGCTTTGGTTTAAAGTATATAATCTGTATTCTGTCATGTACTTCATCTCCCAGGGAAGGTACCTGGGAACTCACTCTGCTGTTTTTATTTATCCTGCCAGTGCAGTATATAGATGAGAGGACTAAGGTCCAATGGTGTTAAAACAAGACATGAAATATTGATTAGTCCTTTTTTTAAATTCCCTTTTCCTCCTGAGTATAGCAAATTTCAGATGCGACTGTCAATATAGTGCTCTCCAATAAACCTCCATTATCGGAAGGGTCCTGATCTTCATCGTGTTCTTATAAATGGTTATTATGATTCTAAAACGCTTTAAAAGCTCATGGCCAGTGTTTTCCTGGTGCAAGTGCTGAAAGCAAGTTAGAAGCAATGCAGCCTTTTATCATGGCAGAATGTTTCTCTGAAATAACATGAACTGGATTGGGAATTGCCCCTGCTAGACAGTAGCAGAACATTCTGGTTGAAGAGATGAAGATCCTGATGGGGCAGATAAACAGATGTACAGTTTCATGGCTATAAAGGTGTCAAAAAAAGAAGCACAATTACAGTTGGTATCCACCTAATGAAACGTGGGTGTTTGACACCCTGGCTTTGGGTCCCACTTGTCCTTCGTCAGTTGAAGTTAACTCTTTTTATTGTTTCCAGTATGGTCCTTTACAAAGCAGCTAAACAGACACTTAGCTGTTTCCCCATGGAAAGGGACATTTCAGGAAAGGTAGGGATAGAAGTTCACACCAGCTCACCCATGAAGGATGACAGACATGGGCAAGGAACACAATATTTAACTACTTTCCGTGTTCTTGGACTCACCTCTGGGAGTTGAGGTAATTGTTTTTCACTAAAAAAGTGAAAGGTTTATTTAAACTGGAGTGCACTGGAGTTTCTTTAGGAATGTGAAGCTCTTGGAGCTTTTCTTCTATCCCTAATAAAAGGTATTAATCAGAAAAGGAATTTGAATCTTAGACCTGTATGTGCCAGGTAATTGTCATGATAAAAGTTGTACAACTACTTTTTCACCCATTGTCTTAAATATTATTTAATTCAACTTGAGCAAGGCAGTAACACAGAATCTGTGCCCAAAGCCACTGATTGGTATATTTATGCAGGAGGAGGGAGGCAGGAGAACTTAGTACATTCTTGCTGTGAACCAGGAAGAAACACCTGAGGTTGGTTCTTCTGTCTCACAGGGAAGCTGGGGCTTGGAGGCTGGATAAGTTGCTATAGGATTTTTTTTTTTCCACATGAAAGTTTTATTCCTACCCCAGGATGAAAATATTTTCAGAAGATTTTGTTGGTGACAATAACTGATTTGCACTTAGGCTTACTTGGGAATTCTTTTACAGCAAAACTGAATTGTGTGCAAACCTTAGGCTGCTTTAACTTAGGATGGAGAACAGACTGCTCCCTGCCATACCAAAAGCTAAGAGCTTACAGGTGTGTCAGAAAGCTCATATATCCCCTCCTCTCACCCACACCCAGCTCTATTAAGATGCTCTCTTAAGATGGTTTTATGAGTTTTGTAGTATCTTTCTTTGGCAACTGGGCATTTTGAAGTAATTTAAAGATAATTATTTTCACTGATTTCAGTCAAACTGAAAGCAGTACATGCACAAAGCTGGACTTTAACCAGTTTGTAAGCAGCAAGGGCTGAGTGTGTTCTCACTACTCGTGAGGTTTGGAAGCAGTGAGTCTTGCATGCCCAGGTTATCTGGGTAACTCTGTTGTCTCCCAGTCCCCCACTGGTAACATTTACGTGAGCAGAGCAAACAGGATTTGGTTTGTGGTTAACACTGCATGTGTTTGCTCAGATAGCCAGCCTGTGAGCCAAATCCTTACACATGTAATTTTTCCCACTTGTGCAGGTAATACTTTTGGGCTGATTGAACATATCTAGTCATTTGAGCAAAGAGTGTCAATCTGGGCACTATCCCCTTGTGGTTTTGTCTCTGCTGTACTATGGTAACACAAAATTATGTAAAGGGATGTGCACAGAATTTTGGTTTTCAAAACCTCATATTTGATGGGTTTGTACCAAAATATCCTTGGAAGCTTCATTACTGTGTGAATTTTCAGGTTGAGGATAGCCTCCTGCAGATTAAGATTTTGCTTGCAGAACAGGATGGTGCCTACTCACATGGACACACCACAAATTCTGACACCACTTTATGTTTTGGTGAACTTTATCCCATTTTACAAACTCCACTAATTGCTGTCTTTCAGATGTGAAAATAAATTATTTTCTGTCTTACAGGAGAGGCATTGTTTAACTTCAAATATTTAACATGGTATTTTTTTCTGTGGACAATAGCTGGAGGCCCCAAGCTGGGAAGAATGAGACCATTTCCATAAATAATTCAAAGTAATTGTATGGTTTTGACAGATTGTCAAGCTGCTTAATGCCTTTTGTCCCAGGCAATAGATTGTATTTCTTTGATAAAGTGTTGATAATTTCTCATTGCAATTTGTTTTGTGTATGTTGTATTTTTACAGAGTCCAGTCAGGTTCATATCTCAGCACGGGTTGGTTTACCTTAATTTTGGCTATGGATGCCTGCTATGGAATTCACGTCTATGGGATGATAAATGACACCTACTGCAAGTAAGATCATAAAAAATTATTTTCATGCATCTACAATTCTGATGTCTTGTCAAAATTTCACAATTGATTTTAATATCATAAATCCAAAAAATGGATCAGGCAGTCATTTCCCAGTGTTTTGCATTGATGTGACATTATTGTCAGCATATTCACTCCTGATACGGCATTTGCTGTTGATAAAATAAAAACATTTACAAAATCTAACATCAGATGTCATAAGGAACTATTTTTAATCAAAGATCTTTTGCAGTTTCTGAATTAGCAAGAAACAAAGTATGCTCATACTGTTTTGATGAAATGTACTTGCTTTCACTGCTAAAACAAATCTATAGAGGAAAAAACTAATATGTTGTTTTCTGAATACCAAATACACCTGGAAGTGAAATAAACTGATTAGCCCAGGATAGTTGCCTGAAATTACATTTCACCACCATTGAGCAACCTACTTGAACTTTCTAGGTTATATATGGCTTGTTTTGAGTAGTAGAGGTTTCTAATTAGATAATAAAACAAGTCCTGTGAGCTTTATCACCATAAACGGACATAAATTCCAACCAAATACTGTTGGTGACCTTACAGTGACAGTGGATTAATCCTATTGTCAGAAGTATAAGTCTAAACACAATTTTTAAAAGCCCAAGTTAAATACTTTAATCTACTGTGTATGGTAGAAAAATAAAAAATGAAACCACTCCTCATTCTTTCAGAAAAGCAGGAAGTGTCATGAACAATGTGTGATACTGGCACATACACAGCTGCTGTACCTGAGCTGGTTCGGGTCCTGCATGCAGCCAGCCCAGTGGGTCACGAGCTCCTAAAGTCAAATCTCTGTGCAGCTTCTCACTCCTCACTCTGTGTCACTTCAGTGTGAGATTCATTCCTGGCAGAACCTAAAAATTTTAACTCACAAACAGAATTTGAGTCACAGCTGTTTAATTAGGATGTCTTAACATTAGAAGCTGACTTTTTAGAACTTGCAGATCTCACTGATTGAGTCATCCAGATGGAATGAACAGAATGAACATATGTTGTTCTTTGTTTATGAAAACACACAGTAGGCACCCTGAGATGAGGGGTGACAGGACTAAGGTTGTCCTCAGACAGCTCAGCCAAGCTGGCATTGCATAGCCCTGATGTAAAACCAGTCAACAGCATGATAGCACTGTTGGCAGCAGAGAAGGATGGGTTTCCTTAAAGCTGTAATTCTGACTGGATTACCTACTTATATTGGATATTACTCTTATAACTGCCTTGTTCAGCCAGTTCAAGAACCAGTTTCAACAGCTGGGTCCATCCAATGACAAGACTTTACTTGGGGAGGGCGGCTTGTGGGCTGAGTTTTGTTTGACCTGAGTTACAGGTTAAACAAAATGTGCAGTGCCTGTAAGAGCCAGCCCATCAGCTTCTTACTGACTGATGAGGTCACTGTATGCTGAGAGATATACTGAACTTCTTCCTTAGGAAAATTCCTAGAAATCATGACATAGGGAAAACCCTCATACAGTTTAGCAAATGAGTTCAAGTGCTGACACGTGGAAAGCATTTCAGATCATTCACAGAATTGTTTAGTTTGGAAAAGACCTGTAAGAGCATGGAGTTCAATCGTTAACCCCACACTGCCAAATCTGCACCAAACCATGTCCCAAGTGCCACATCTGCACATCTTTTAAATACATCTGAGGGTGGTGAGTCAACCCCTTCCCTGGGCAGCGCGTTCCAGTGCTTGACAACCCTTCTGAAAAAAAATTTAAGACATTTTTCCAGCTATCCAATGTGAACCTCCCACCCTGCAGCTTGAGGCAATTTCCTCATGTCCTGTCACTTGTTGCCTGGGGGAAGAGGCCGACCTCCTCCTTCTTACAACTCCCTTTCAAGCAGTTAAAGTAAAGAGTGATAAGGTCCCTCCTGAGCCTCCTTCTCTCCAGGCTGAACACCCCCAGCCCCTCAGGGGGATTTGTGCTCCAGACCCTTCACTGGCTCCGTTGCCCTTCTCTAGACTCACTCCAGCACCTCAATGTCTGTCTTGTAGTGAGAGGCACAAAACTGAGCACAGGATTCGAGATGTGGCCTCACCAGTGTTGAGTACAGAGCACAGTAACTGCCCTGCTCCTCCTGGCCACACTGCTGCTGATCCAAGCCAGGATGCTTGTATCCTGTATTCAGGTACATTATATATTTATGGTTTTCTTGAAAATAACACTTAAGTATATCTTTTTATTCCCTAGGTCAGAAGACTTCCGTAAAGTTCCCTACCACTATTATGAGCCAGGAAGAGATGAGTGTGAGGAATACTTTCTCCATGAAAACGCTCCATATGGAGGCCATAGGTTTATCACGGAGAAGAAAGTATTTGCTAAATGGGCCAAGAAGCACACAATAATATTTACACATCCCAACTGGACAGTGTCTTGATACTGGTTTACTTAACTCTCCCTTAACAGCATATTACAGAAATGTCTCAGTTTACAATAGTTTTGCTTACATCTGGCAGGCCTTTCTCAGCCTAGGTGACACTAAACTAAAAACCAGAAGACAAAGAGGGTGGTGGTTCAGCTGTTAAGCAAAATTAATCATCTGTGGAAGGCAGACACATTGTTTGTTGTTTCTTAGGGTTTTAATCCACACTATGCACTTTAACTGGATTTTACTTCAAGACAGGAGCAGTTAAAGACAGATGAGATTTCCTGTATATACAGGTGCACACAGAGAATACACGCAGAGAACATGATGGTCCTTTGAAAATTGTCCATCATCTCATATATTTGAAATTATTATTTGCAGCTCATTTGCTGCACTGAAGCACTAGTTCCATTTGTGATATCAGTGAAATTTTTGACAAGAGAAATGTAAGGAAAAATACAGACCTCCAAGGTTCATGAGTGAGTAAATTTTTAAAAACACCTGAATATATTGATACACAATATATTGTGAGCACTTGCATATGTGGTAAAACTAGAGATGAGCTAAGCATGGTTCTTGAACTGCACCCAACTGAGTGAGAAGATATTACCTACTCAAGACTCCTGATTAATTCATAACTTCTGAAATGCAGCTTCCTTCCGCACTGGTCAGGCTGCACCATCTGGGACGATGTAGTTTGTACTTTTTGAAGCTGTTGTCCCACAGTTCAGCTCCAGCAGAATGGCACTTGGCAAAAATTGTGTTTTGCAGCCCATGATGAACTTTTGGCTGTTGTACCAAGCCTGCTGTCAGTACCCAAGCTGGTAAGTGTAAAGTTGTCTCATGAATATCTCCATTTACTCCACGTGTGCCTTTGACTTGCTCCAGCATCCAAGTATTTTGACAGTATTTCCCATGCAGCCATCATAATTTATTGTAGATCTCCAGTTTTTCCTTCTTTAAAAACAAAGATAGTGTCTATCTGCTTCACAAGGGAGTTGTGAGGACTAATTTAATTTAATTTAAAGCACTTTCCTGATGAAGAATGCTACATATCATTTATTCTTAACACAAAAACAATGGTACCTGTCATTTATTCTTGTCTGCTGGGTATTTGAAGAAAGTGGCAGTGTGTCTGGATCTGATGGCAAATTGTTCTGTGCATCCGCTTTCCTACTGAGGATAATTTGTAATACTGAGTTCTATCTGCTTACATTGCTTCAGATGAAGTTGAAAGAACTTCCCATCTCACAGTATTATCTGCACATTGAAATGCAGTTCAAGAATCTTAAAATATACTCATCTCTAGTTTAAATATGTATTTCCAAGCTTACTGGCATGGAAAGTTTTCAACAGCAGCAGACTCCTTTGTAATATGACCATAATTCAACTACACATGTGAGTTTTATTTAAACTGTATTTAAACTAATGCTTTAAGTTTAGAATGTGTCCTATGAATATTTTAACGTTTGGAATGTCAGATTCAACACTGTAATAGCCAATACTGTGAACACTTGAAGAAATTACCTGTGGAACATGTCACACAGAGTTTACTCACACTACTTAAACATTAAGCAACAGGAAACTTTGTATGCTTTTGTAAATCGAGAAGAGGGGAAAGTAAAAAGCTATTTTTACATGTAAGTATTTGTATACTGACTATTTCCTATTGTATATTTGTATATATAAATCTATATTTTATATGTTCATTGCATATATATTCTCTCATCGACAGCTCTAACTCTTAGGATGGGGAGGAAATTTCTTCACCAGTATTCCTCCTCCTGATCACGGGTTTCTTGTTCCTGTTGGTGGGTGATTCCAAAGTATCATCTCTGTTGCCCCTTCTATCTTCTACCATAAATGCAGCTCTCTGATTTTCATTTTTAATATAGCTCAGCTGTCCCTGCTTACTTTAATACTCTAAGTATTCATTCTTGTTGTCAGACAAAGGCTGGGGCCATGCTTATGATCTTGGATAAACATCTGTATTCAAATACAGGCTTTGTCCCAGACGTGTTGCATGACTTGCATCTCACCTTCCTGTTTGGAAAAGGAGAACAGTAGTATTTTCCTACTCCCTTTCTTGACTGACTTTCTTGAAAGCTGTTGAGAGGAATATTCCCATTTTCAACTTATTTCTATAATGCTTTGAAGAGCAGGTGCCCAAAGTGTCTGAAAACTACAGGCTGTGATGTACAAGTAATCAAAAGTGGCTGTTTCTTGTCCCTGGAGTTAAAAATCAGTTGTAGGCTGATACAACATGGGATGAAATCAAAAGGGGGAAAAGGGTCATGGCTGGATGAAGAGCCATAGCAAAACCAGATTTATCACCATATGCATCTTTTCAGTTCAGATGGGTGGCTGGATATATGGAAAGCTAATAAAAAATTGTAGTGCAGGATTTGAAGAATGCAGGATTTGAAGAATGCCAGACATGCACAATTAGGGAGGATATTCTACACATATTGAACAGGGCAGCCTGGGAAATCCTATCATTCCCTTGAGGGAAGAGGAACTGAAAAGAACATCAGCCAATTGGACTGGTGTTTAGGATGTTTCTGGGTTAATAGAAAACTGCTATGAAAGAGCTGCACATGGAAATTGTTTGGGCTGGACAGACTTATATGGAAGTGTTCTCATGAAGCAGAGTGTTCCTCCCCACAGTGTATCTCCCCAGTGAGCAGAAGGATTCTGCCTGAGTTGTGTTCACCTGCAATGTGGTTTTTAAGCCTGAGAAAGTTTCTAAGATAATTAATACTTGCCAATTCACCATAAACTTGTTGTAAAATATGTGCTTCATTCTGAAACTCCTTGAAGAGAGCTTGCATACTGCATGAAACAGTATCACAAAGGATAGCTAAGATAAGTACAGTTCTAAGAACATCTATATGTACACAAAATTGAGAACACAATTAGAATTCAGTTGTCACAGAGCAAAGTGAAAGTTGCTCTCTGCCTGGATTTGCACTGAGAGCAGATCCACTTTAGAAACATTGCAGCAGGCTTCATTCATACTAGAGAAAATGAACATCAGTTCCCTCATTTAAATGAGCCTGTCTTTAGCATAAGTTAAATGTATATTTATATGATTTTTATTTTATGAGTAAGGAACTGTGACCACTGTGTTAAAAATGATTCTACAAAGAAATTATTTGGTTGAAATCTGTTAAAAATCAGCTGTGGTACTAAAGAAAGAATGTAGGACTTGGATGTGTATAATGGACCTTGGTGGTTCACCTTCTGAGAGCAGTTAAGACATCAGCTGAGAATCACTTAATAATTCTTTAAGATAAAACCTACTACAGTTTACCTGAATGTAATCATACCCTAATTGCTTATTCATTCAAGCAGTCCTATTTTAATCAACTACTCATGTGTTTAAAACAAGCAGGGAGTTTACCTAAGGTTTTTAAAATGCATTTTCACATTGCAGCTAATAGAGGAATGCTCAAAAATAGTTTGGCTTTTTTTTGCCATCAGTGAGCTAAGAAGTCACCAAAAGTTTCTTTTAAAATTAGGGGTATTTAATAAACTTGTTGGAAAAAAAAGAGGGGAAAAAAGGCATAAATGGTTTGGTTTTAATAAGCATTTAAATTTTAATATACTTTATGTTGCATTACCGTCTGACTATTTTAAAGTAGAGCAGAAATTTTCATTTAAAAATATCTTTTTGGACTGGCTAATTACTATTCATGGATAATTGACTGAATAAAATTAAAAAGTGTTGTTTTTTTCTCTCCAAACTGACACAACAGACATGATCCCAACCTTTTCATCCCCATTAGATGTCCAGATCACATCCTTCTGCTTATACCAAGGCCTCTTCTCAAAGAGAGAGAAAAATTAGTCTATATATCCAGCCAAATTCCCTTCCCATCTGGGCTGGGAGGCTCCATCTGCAGACTGCTCCTATCAGTTACATCAGTAAATGGGAAGAACTGATGGAGAGCTCTACTTAGGAGCAGATGGTGTTCCAACTTCTAAAAAATGCCCCTAAAGTGCTTTAGGCAAGGAGTACCCGTTGATCTCTCCTGGAAATACTTTACTAAAGTATTCAGTTTCTTCAAATGCCTTTAGCTCCTGTATAGAATAATTGTCCTAATCCCTCTAGTAGGAGTTATCAGCAATGGGAAAGCATGCCCTTTACAGGAAAAAATAGAGGCAAATTCTATGTTGTTAAATATTTCCAAATAAATAACACCAGAGGTGAGGAAGTGCCTGACACAAATTATCTGAACATTCACTGATTTAGGAATCTCTGAGGACTCACTTCAAAACTAATTGGAAGTGGCTTTGGCAAGTTCATGAATACAGCACCTACCCCAGTAAAATCATTGCATTCCTGGGTGCTAAGGTGATCAGTGTTCTGGCAGGGAAGTAGCATGTGCAGATAATGCTTGCAGAATTAATGAAGAGAAGCCCATCCAACTCCTGGCAGGCTGATGCTGATAGTCTTTCATTATTCACCTGCTTGTGGGCTGGACTGAAGTAGGACCACACAAAAGATAGCTGGCAGCAGAGCAGAGATGCTCCACCAGAAGACATGTCCAGGTAAGTAAGAATTAAATAAGTAATTCCTAGTGAATTATAACTGGATATAGATGTCCTTAGTAAGTAGAAAATCAGGAGCACTTTACATATTGATGCTTATAATTTGCCATCTTTTTTTCTGCGTGTCTGTCAGAAATATTGTGTATTTAGTTATGCTCAAGCAAGCCTGGGGTTTGTCCATCATGAACCACAAAAGTGAATCTCTGTGTTCGTACCACACAGGAGCTGTCTGTGGGCATTGTAATGTACTGTGAAAAACAGTCATGTATTTACTAAAAAAGTCCTGCTTTTCCTGACTATATTTAGTTCCTTTGGGGAGGAAATGCTTTATTTTCAACAGATGTGTCCCATTCTGTTCCTTCTTTCCTGAGAAGATGCACAGGAATGGAACTTAACCACAGAGGAGTGAAGCCAGCCACCAGGTTCATATATATTTTTCTGGGTATTGCTGTGATGTATATAGCTAAAGTCACAGGGAAAGAGAAGTAAACCTTGTATAGCATAACCTACAGAAGTCTTGTGTGTCTGTTCTGGATTAGAGTCTCCTAGGCAAACCCTCTAAAAGGGGTTGAAGGAGAAAGAGAAGGTCTCTCTCTGTTGAAAGACAGGACTTCTGAGGAAACCATAATAATGTGCTTGGCACACCTGGGCCTGCTCCCCCAGCTGTTGTAGGGCTCACCCAGCTGCAGCTTTGGGCCCTTTCCAGCCCCATTGGAGAAGAATTCTCCATCTGACTAATGCAGCCTGTGACCCACACAAAGCCTGCCCATCCTCCCCTTCTGTGGATCAGGAAAGTGCTGAATCTGCCCTGGGGGAGCAGGGTGTCAGAGCAGGGACACATTTTCCAGTCAGCAGCTTGATTTGCTTGGGGCACAGTCTCACCTCAGGTGCTGAACTCAATTTCTTTGATTATGTTAGGAAAGATATCACTGGGTTCTGGTACTGTTTGGATGATTAACTCACAAAGAGTCACTATTTTATGGGTGTCTTAAACAGCTGATTTCATGTCTTTTTTTGCATTGTTTTTGCTTTTTCTGGGAATTCCTTAAAATATGCAGCAATCAGCATCTGCCACCACTGTTCTCATTTGCTGGACATAAAGAGACTGTAAACTTGAACTAATGCATGTTCTTACCATGTATTATGCATGATAGCATGTTACACATTTTATTCTCCACTATGATAAATAATGTAAGTTTTGTGTAAGCTTCGTTCAAGCAGCAGAAGTAGTACTTTTTCTTTCTCTCATATGTTGCCCAGAGCACTTTGCTGGAGCTCTCTGTAAGTGCCATTAGCAGCTGGCAGCAAATAAACTGTTGAAACCAGTCAGGAAATAATTACCAAATCTGACATTTTTCACTGAAATACCAGAAATAGTTCAGCTTGCTTTTGTGAACCTACTCTGGCACTCACAATCAGAGTTCTGTGGTGTGCTCTAAGGAAATCTCACATCCCAAGTGTAACTCGGGAATGACTTTCTTGACACAGATGTTGTTAAGAGGTGAGGAGGGCAATGATCCCAAATTTTTTTATATTTATGAGAGTATCTTTTTAATGGGAATTGAACACATAGAAGACTGGCTAAAATGCCTGCAGAGTTTTTCATATTGTTGCTACTGAAAATAGTATTTCTGAAGATAGTCAAAGGAAAAACAAACTGTGCCCACTGCTCTTCTGGCTGATCACCTGTGCCCTCCTCCTACACAGAAACACACATGTCTGCAAACACATGAGTGTCTGTAGGGAAGGTCCTTTTTTTATCAGGTAGGGGCAGGTAAGAACAGCTAAGACTAATCTACATGCTAAATACAGCTTATAGTACTTGTTGATTAACATTTATTCTGTGTATTTCCAAAGCCTGTGTCTGTATTAGCAAAGAATTAGCTTAGCTGAATAGGATCTGTAGCCTGAAACTCTTGGTGCTAAGGACCTGATCTCCACACCTATCTCTAGTGTGATCCCATGAGCTGAATGCCACTAGTGATTGGAGCACATCCTTTGTTTCCATCCAAAAAGAATCTGGTGCACATGCTCAGGAATGCTCCATCGTGCAAACTAAAGCTCATTAAGTAAGGCCACTGTACTGGACTGTCCCACAGGAAAGTGGAATTCCTGCTAGACTGTCTTACAGCTCAGCCTTTGCATGGGTATTTTTTCCATGGGTATTTTTCTTTCAAATCTGAGATCTGATTCCTCCTGTCAGATCAAGGGAACCAAGGGCTCCTGATTCTTCCTAAATTTACCATCCAAATATACTTACTCTGTAAGTCAGGAGTGTGATACAGGACAAAGTGATCCAGCATGGGTACAGCATGGTAAGTGCTTTGTTTGATGAAGAGTTAATGTGATTCTGCTCGTGGATGTAATTTTATCCTGGACATGCTGGATGCTTGCTAATGCATGCATTGTTTTTATATACGGCAAGACACATAAAAATTCCCTTCATCATTTTCCCAGGGTAATTTCGTTCTTGTGGCCTTCCAGCTGTATCTGTATATGTGTGCATATGTGCATGTATATACAGTGTGCAAGCATTCTTCTGTTCTTAGAAAGTTGCTACTATATGCTGCTAACATAAACTTTTTTAGGCAGTTCACGTTACACAATTACAATTCTTTGGTTGCCTTTTTGTAATGCTGACAAGTGTATTGATAGCAGATACCACTGTGAACTTAGAAAACTTTCATACTATTTATACTTATTTTATATGTTTTGCCATGTGTTTTCTTGCTATATGTTACTTAGTTTTTGCTCCCATTTGGAAAATGTGCTTCTATGTATTTGCAAAACTGTGCCTGGATTATTTTAAAACATGAATAAATGTATACAATTTTCTAATTGTCTGACATAATTTATGTATGATTTTGTGCAAAATACTTTTATTCTTGTTTATGTATATGCCACTATAATAATATCTGACAGTTCACTGAACTCAAGGAAACAAAGATCTTTTTTTCTCAAAAGCATTATAAATCAGCTGCACACACTTTAAAGACATTTTAGGGGGTCTGCCCTAAAAATATTCAGTAGTGTTGGGTAAACTCAGCTACAAAACCTACACTTACAATAACTCATGATTGTATTTGTGTGTGTTAAAACACACTGCAGGCTCAATGCACTTTGTGGAAGAGGTCCATTGGATCCTGCCCATAAAGGGCACATCCTTCCCAGGGCGTAGTGGTCTCAGGGGTGAAGCCACTGAAAACTCAGGAATGGACATTGAGCACATGCTTGAGAGAGCCATGAAAGTTTGAAGGGCTGGGGGAGAGATCACATCTCAGGAGAAGGTGCAAACCTGTGCTCACAGCTACAGTGTTGACAAGAGTGTGAGGGCATAATTTTTCTTCCCCAGTGGACCCCATGGTGCTAAGGGAGGAAGGGAACTAGAACTCATTCAGCCTCTGGTCTCTTCACTTTCCTATTTTCCTGTTCCCAGCGAAGAACATGCTTTGAGCTGTAAATTTTAACTTGGGCCGTATGTGCTGAAGTAAAAACATTTATAGTAGCTGGGTTTGTGAAAGGACTGGAGGTTCTGGGTGTATTTGTCAGCACTGGCATACAGAATGCAGCAACTGCTACCAACTAATTTTGGGCCGGATTCTGGTATATACCACTTAGAACTGGGCTGTTTTGCCAGCTACCACAGTGAGGGAAATGAAAAGAGTGTTTCTGGGATATAAGACTAAATAAAGGGAAGAAATGCCTTTCACATGCTCAGCTTTGAGGGTCCTTCAAGTCTGATATGCTGCCAAAGGGCTTGTTAAGAATTTGTGTGTTACTTTTTCAGGCATGCTCTCTGCATAAACCGTAATGTTCTCTTTAGAACTATTACAGTGTGAGCTCTAAATGCATATTAGTAGCATGACATAATATGGATCCATTTCATCCTTGCAGGATGGTTGGAGATATTACTCTTGAAGTAATATCCAGTCTTGATTGTAGAGACATGAGTTGTGAATGTGAGTTTATTTGACTATTTGTCATACAACCAGGTAATCATGTAAAAAATAGTTTAATTGTTGAATTAGCCCTCTCAGAGCTTTCAAACCCCCACAGAATAGCCAGCCTAAACCCCTGAAGCTTTTGCTCCTGTGGCTTTACATTTGGATTTTATTTTAATAGTTTGTACCAGCTCATCCAGTAATACTACCAGATCACCCAGTAATACTTCTCAACAGTCTCAGTGACACTTTCTTTTTATTGCTGATTTCTTTTGTAATGACTGAGTCTTCTGCAAACCTTTGTGTTATCTTCTAAATTATTGATAAAATTGTGAACTAGCATATGCCCACGAAGCTATCCCAGCAGAATACCTATTCTGTGATTATTCCCCATTTAAATTTCCATTTCAAAATGTCACTTAACCAGTTCTCCATTCATTTAATGTGAGACATGTCAATTTTGTATTATCATGTTTTCTAAACTCAAATGTCATGAATACCACATCAAATGTCATATGGAATCCAAGTGTGTCAACACTGTTGTCTTTCACTTGTACTCACAATTGGAAAAAAAGCCAGCAAATGTGTTTGACAGTATCTATTTTCCATATTGCACTTAGATTGGCATTTAGCATATTTCTCCTCTTTAATTAGTTAGTAATTGAGTCCCTTGTCAGCCATTCCATTACTTCACTCCAGATCAATTTCAGACTGACAGGACTGTAATTATCTAGGTCATTAAGTTTATCCTTCTTAAATATTAACACAACATACGTTTTCTTCCAGCATTCTGGAACCTTCCCAACTGTTCCAAGGCTTAGCAAAAAGCAGTAATAGTAATAGAGATTCTGCAGTCAGCTCTTGAACAAATCTTGGATACAAGTTATCTGAAGTTTCCTACACAAGTATTTCTTACCTTTCTTACTTCAGTAGCTTCCATTTAATTTTTTCCTTTTTTTTTTTTTTGGTTGCCTGATAGTTTATCATCCTCATAGAGTATCATCAATTCTCTGTCTTTTCCTTAAATACTGAACACAAATACTTATTGAACACTTCTTTCTTGTCTTCATTACTCTTAACAAATCTTCCACTTCAATCTGATAAAAAACTGGTACCATTGTTGGGGGTCCTAATGATTTTGAAAAATATTGTCCTTAATTCTCTGGCCATAAATTTCTCCTTACAACTTGGCTACACTTATTGGAGGAATTATATGTGTAATGCCTTAGTTCTACTCTATATTCAGTGTTATTAACCTTCTTTTTTTCATTTCATTGATTTACAATTAAGTAGAGGCTTTCATTAACCCTTTGATCTAGATATTTTTTGAACCCAAACAACTTTCTTTCCTGATTTTTCAGCCAATAAATGTTTGTATTTTCCAATTATTGACCTTTTTTCTCTCCTAACTGATTCTCCTTTTCAGTAATTTTCAGGTTGGTAAAAGGACTGCACCATCCATGTAACTGTGTAGTCTTCATTCTTTTTGTGCCCATAAAGAGCAATCAAGTTATCATCATAGCCACTAATATTAATTTACTTCTCTTACCAACTACCTCTGATGATGTTTCATTATTTCTGAGATGCTATCTCACATAAAATTCTCAGTCTTGGAGAGCTCTCCATTTTGGTTTAAGAAACGTTCATATAGAGTGTTCAAAAATTCAGCAGAGGTATCAACATCATGAAACTTCAGGCATATGTTGGGCAGGCTGCAGTCTCAGATGATTGTGCAGCTTTTTTGCTCCTACACATTACAGAAGGTGCAAAGCCATCCAGTGATCCTGCTGTCTTCTATGATTTGGTGATTTGCAGACAGCAGCTACTATCCCATCTAGTGTTTTATCTGTTAGAGTATTGATCCACTGCATTCACATCATTTGCTTCTGAGCTGCCAGTGTCCTGAAAACAGGCTGTGGTTCTTTTACTGTAGAGTGCCACTCTTCCTCTCCTCTCTACTTGATCTTTCCAAAAATAGGTTATAACCATTGATTTTAATGTTTCAGTTATGCAGTTCTTCCCATCTAATGTCAGTAATACCAGCTACACTGAATTTATAAATAAGCAATTTTAATTCCTTTCATTTTTTACCCAGACTATCTGGTATTTCTTTATAGAAACTCTTTTTATAGAAAATACTTTTACATTCTTCATGAATTTTGGTTTGGCCAGCTTAATTTCATCCTGAAAGACTGGGGGGTTTTTGTTGGATTTGGCTTTTTTTTTTTTTTTTTTTTT
>VXAC01008320.1:132632-212717 GCA_013399225.1 Rhipidura dahli | reverse complement strand
TTTTTTTTTGTCAGTTCCTCTTTTACTACTTATTTTTAGCCTCTTTCCTAGCAGAACAGGAGACCACCTAAATGGTGCCATCCTTTCACCTGCATCAAAAGACAGATGCTCCATGTTCAGAATCTTTTTTTCCTGTCTTCCTTCATTCCAGGCCAAGGATAATATCCTGAAGGATCACACAGATGTTCTTCTTTTTAAGCAATGTTCAGGGTTCCCTGACCTTGTCTAAGATCTGTGAGACAGTCCCTATGCAGCAGAGTCACTGATGCATTCAGTCTTTCCAATTGTCTTTAATCTCTGCCTTTCCCCTGAATAGGTTGGGTTACACATGATCCCTAACTGTCTGTTTTGAAAAACACTTCTGCCTCTGGAGAATTCTGAAATTTGGGTGGGAGTGACTTGGAGATGGAGGGAAGCTGTCTGTTTTTAAATGAAAGTGTAGACTGTGTTAATGCATCTGCTGGGGCCCTTCTGTGTATTGTTGCACAGAGCAACCAGACCTCTATGGGCTGCTCAGTCCCTGGGCTAGCAGCTCCCATCTCTCCTCAGGACTGGCAGAATTTGGGAACTAGGGAGTCTGGGTTCTCAGACTGTGTGTAAAGTGAGCAAAGGAACTGTCAAAAAATGAAACATTAAGATTTGGCTTGTTTTGTCATAAGATTGATCAAAGTCTTCATCTCTGTATGGGAGATTTGAATTACAATCAGCTATCACTCTTCACTGGCTAAAGGAAAACATTCTACCAGAGAATTTCTGATTAACTCTTCTCCTGTCCAGAGGAGAGCTATCTAAATTAATTGTCTTTGACAGGTGAGGTCTGTCCTCATTTTGGTGCAGGAGATAAGGTACTGGTTACGACACAAATGGGTAGACTTGCACAGCTTTTTAATTACAACAAAAGCACTTATCACAAATGTCTTGTAAACTGAGTGTCAACAGTGCTTGGATTGCAGCTGCCTGGCCTTGGGGTTTGATGGCTTACCTCTTTAATAGATACGATGAAACATTATCCTGCATTCTGTGACCAACTTTGCCTTCAGCCTATTTTTATAGTGCCTCATAGTTCATCAAGCCCTTCTGCAAAGGCCTTAAAATAAGGTTAATCAAATCAATTTGGTCTCACATTGCCTTTTTTTTGTCAACACTTCAGAAAAGATGCTCAGTTTATTGTTCTGACACACTACAAGTTGCATTTCTTCATCATCTTAGTGACCTGAGAGGTGAAAGACACTTGATGCATGGTGAGGTCACCTGGTAAAAAGTCTGATTGCAGCCTTGCCTGGTGTAATAGTTCTGCAGAACTAAGAGGGAGCTAAGCAAATGCTTCCCCTAAAGATACTGTATAGAAACTAACAATCTTCCATCACGAATTTGGCAGTATAAATCCACATGGTACAGTACAAGCCCCATGCCATGCAGAGGTATTCCTCCTGGCTTTGAATGAACAGAACTTGTCTGCATACAAATGCCAAACAATTTGTTATGTTTTTGCAAGGAAAAAACATTAAAAAAATCTGTTGGAGCACAGCCTTGCAGGTGCTGGTTTCTCTGGCCCGTGATGTGAAAAACTGGTTGAGTTACTTGGAACTGTGAATCTCTCAGTATTGTGTTGATTAATTCACACACTCACATAAACACAAAAAATGGCATGGTAAAAATGTCATATACTAAAATATCACAGATCAAGTCACTGTCATGTACTGCTTTTCCACAAGTGTTGTGGAAGGAAGGGGAGACAGCAGAGTCTCTACTTGCAGAACTGGCTAAAAGCTGTATGCAGTAAGCACCTTGAGAACATCAAGTGATTGTGAAGGGAATTACTGTGAACACATAATGATTTTATTTTTTGTTATTTCTTCATGCTGTCTTGAAAAAGATCCGTTCTTTTCATCAGCACCTCAAAGATTCTCCCCCAAAAACGTATGAAGCAGACTGACAAAGAGGTTCTGAAAGTGGTTTTGGTTACATGAAAAGAAGCAGTGGGAATTTAAGAAGGGCAGAGAAAAGAGTGAATATTTAAATTAAGGACATTGAGACCTAAAATTCCAGCGCTTTATGTACTGTACTTCTCACTGGTATCAATGGGAGCACTTACTTAAAGCTTAGGACAGGATTCAGGGAGTTTCCTTCACATCTGCAAATGACTATAAAGCACAGAGAAAGAAGAGGCCAGCCTTCTTCTGGTGTGAAGCCTTTGTTTTATCTTTCATGATACTTGAAATGGCAACGAGCTTTAGTGATGGTTCAAGTGTCAGAATTCCCTTTTTCCATTTTCCCCCCAGAAAAAAGAGGACCAGGAAGTCAAACTGCATCATTTTTCAAGGGCAGCCTTGAAGTCCTTGGGAATTTTAAAATGTGGAAAGTACTGTATTAATTGGAGTGCATCAGTAGTGAATGGGATCATTTAACAGCACCTTCCGCTCTCAAGTATTTATTTTCTTGAATAGATTATTAGACAGCAAGGGTTGAGGATACAAACCTTGAATCATGAAAGCTTGTGTACATGTTGAAGAGGTATTACAATGAATTATAAGCACTGGTAATAGTTTAGAATCTAAAGGGCTGGTGACCTTTGCTTTTAAAAACATGCTTTAAATGTTATCATTCTACAGCACTGTCTTCTCAACTCTATCTCCTAAATGCTTTTGGACACACAGACCATGGGATTAATTATATACTGCAAGCAACAATTCATGAATATTTAACACACTCATTTATACTTAATGAATAAATTTGCATTTTGACAGTGTTATTTAATGTGGTTTAAGGAAAAACTGCTCATTACCTTTCAATTTTGTAGATTAGGAGAATGTAATTGGAATGATAAGGTAGGGGAGAGGCCGCATGATTGTTCACACGGTTTGTTCCCACAGGTTTTTGATCAAAACGGCTCCGTTTGGTTCGTTCGGGGAAGTTTGTCTGTCTCGGTTACTTCACCGCGCTCCCTGCGGGGAGGCTGAAGCAGCGAGGGCAGAGCTGGGGGGCAGCTGCCGCACGCTGCCTGCCCCGGGCCGGTCAGTGGGCTTTGGGCAGGGCACTGCCCGGGACGGAGACCGGGGCTGCCCATGGGAACCAGGNTTTCTATTGATTTGGGGTTTTTTTTCCCCTGAACACTTGGTCCTTTTGAGAACTCTATTTAAAAAGAAAATAACCCACCCAAATAAATAACCCCAACCCGTCAAAAACCTGCAGTTCGTCTTGCAACAAAACCTCGGAACTGATGTGCGTGTATTTCAGCAGTTCAAAAGACGGAGGTAAAAATGCAAATTTTTTTTTTCTTTTTGTATACTTAATTTTGAAGCTTATCTCATGATTTGTAGGAAGGGGAAGCAGTGAGGAGGAGGAACAACTTGTTTGGTTTTGTTTTTTGTCAGTAGTCCTGATATGAAAACTCTGTCCATTTAAATCCCATTTTAATTTCATGGGGTTTTTTCCTGTTATTTTAACAGGGCTAACTGCAAAACCTTTGTACTTGAGTCTCTTTGCTTTGCCTTTTAAGCATGTATTTAATAAACTCAAATGTTTCCTTAGGCATAGAGATACTATGAAGTTTTCTTAGCTAGTACAAATGAAAAGAATCTAAAATAATCAGAAGTTAAAAAATAATTTCCCAGGACTTGGTCTCATATATTTCTGTATCCGAACAGCAATAGAAGAGACTATCCCCAGGTTTCTAGTCTTTAATACCAAGGGTTGGTTTGTAAAACAGTTTTTAAAATGGGTTACAACTTGCTTCTTTAACAAAGTATATGCATTGTTTCTATTTGTCATTTTGATGTGCCATATGGTGGCACATACTAATGCACAATATGTTGCCATAGTTCTCTGAGATCTGTCTTGAAAACAATATAATTACACAAATGGAGACTTGACCTTTTATTCAGCATTAATGGACTGTTTTCTGAGCACATTTCTAATCAAAGAGAATTGCATTAAATGTTATCATCAGAGTTGACTTAATATATCTTCTCTGGGAAGGGAAAAATCTTCAGGCCAGAATCAGGCTGTTCACCAATTCCCTGTTCAGCACACACAGTAACAACATCTTGATTCTCACAATGGGGCTCTGGAAGTAACTTTGATGTTAAGCAAAGCAAAGATTTAAAATGTAAAAACTGTGTTGATATCCCTCTCCTCTGGGCAATGATGCATAAGCAAAGATAGCCCATCTTTGACGTGCTCCTCATCCTGTGGGAATATCCCCCCACAATATTAATAGAGGGGAAAATACAAATAAAGCTTGGATCTGCATTGTGGTATTCTTTTCCCTTAAATTTTGTAAGGCTTGAAATCTTAGATACTGTTTTGACTGCATCCAACAATTTAAGAGCCCATGATTTGCACTCACATTCCCAAACAGCCTGGGCCTTCATCACTGTACATCTCCAGATTAAGAATTATGTTTCAGTCTCTCGGTGACTTAATGTAATTCTGGTTTTAATATATCAAAAGAATCTAAGCTCCTGGTGGCATATATGGGCCAAATCTACGTGGAATTCCTGTACATGTCTCCTTTTTATTTAATATAAAACAGAAAGGATTTGGGAGGGCCAAAAGAAGGTGTGTGCAGGTGCCAAGGTCAGTTGTTTCCCAGAGGAGGTGTTGTGACCATTGCTGTGTCTGCAGCTGGTGCTGATGGGCTGTCACAGGCTGGGATATGCAGGTACCACAGAGGACAACTGCAACACTGCCCTTTCTTCCCTTTCTTCCTGACTGGGGACAGGTTCTTTTCCTACTTGGGAGGAGAGTTTCCAGCCCTGGTTACAGGTTTTTGTTCCTGTTTTGGTCACCAAAATGATTGATAATGCATGAACAGTAGAACCTAAGCTTCATTATTTTGCATAATTTTTATTTTTTGACACATGTATTTCCCTTTTGCTCTGGAATTTGATAGCCCCCAAAGCAGTCTTTCTGTCTGAAACACAGGAGTGCTATCTTAGGATATTTCCTAAGATAATTGTTACTAAAAGTACGTGTTGCTTGCTGCCATTTTGACAAGGCAGGAAAGCAATAGAGGTCCTATCTTTAAAACTTGTCCCACTGGGAAATCTTGAGTTTGTGAATATGGTGACTGATTATATGCATCGCAAACCAAAAATGCATAATTGAACAGCAGCAACTGTCTGAAAATAATCTACTGTTTCAAACAGTTGAAGGCTCCAGTGTGACAAGTCACCAAGTATTTAAACACTCTTCCCATGATCAGTCTACCTGCTAGCTTGATAAAATGTATTAGCTATGAATACATGAAAGAATCAGTTTTATTCCTCCTGTGCCCCACCTTTGAGTATGCCTAGAGTCATGTTTGATGGGGCACAACAGGCACTAGATCAGATGCCATCAGGCCCCAGTATACCAGCTATTTGGTTTACTTTTTTTTCCCCTCAATATTAAAGGTTTAAAACTTCTGGGAACAAAAAGATGATTCAGGATAGATTAGGCTTGTCTTCTGACTTTGGTGATTCAAATTTGCTTGCATAATTTAACGCAACAATGTTTTGCTTGATAATGTATGTCAACTGGGAGATGAACAAGTAAGGAATCTATAATTTTTCCTGAATTTTGTTCCAAACTTACTTATTTCTGCTGAACAAATTTGCCAGTTGTAGTGAGACGTTGGGAAATCCATATATTATGTTTGCTTTGGATTTTCTAAAGCAGAGCTACTCACATCCAAGTTATGAAAAATTAGTACATTCATAATTTTTAACGTATAAGGAATAGTTAAGATCCCACTTACTGGCTATAGAAATCAAGCCTGGGGGCAACATTTAATTGTCTCAGAGTCAGACATATTTCTCCTGTGGGCAGAGGGGTAACTTTTCTGAGAAACAGAAGTCTCTCTTATTTGTATCCTGTGCCAAAGATCTTTAAGTCTCATGAAAGCCTTCCTCTCTGGAGCATTCGTCCTTCCACTACTGTATTTCCTCTTAACAAGGTCTTGCTCTTGTGCTGTTAATGTTAATGAGAGTACTAAAATCTCTTAATAAGAAAATGTTTGAATTAATAAAAACCAGGGCCTTTGCTGTTCAGGATCAACCTGATTCCATATGTAGAGGTTTCTATGGACAACTTTACAAATGCCTGTATTTGGCCTGGCCAGGGTTTCTCTGGAAACCCTACAAATTAGGGAGCAGCATGAATACTGTAGTCAGGGTATTTGGAAAGATAACACAGTAAAGTTTTTTACCAGTGTTTTATCTCAACCTAAAAATGTTGACACCTGAACGGAGCAAGTGCTGATACATTCATTTATAATGAATTAACTAGACTTGCCTGAGCTTTTGAAGGTTATGTGACTGCATTTATTGATCTCATTTCACTGATATCAATAAGAGCTGAAGTTTCTTGTTACCCCATAAGGCCGTTCATGCCATTGTCTCCCAGATTCATTTGAAACTTTTTCTTTGATCTAGAAAGCTAAAAAATTGGAGTGAATTCTTAGAAGAAGCTCTGTCTGATATGGTTCCTCTACTTATTTTCAGTGAAGGGATATAAGCCATAGCCCAATTACTAGTTCTGGGAGTAATGAAATCTGGTTTGCAATGGATTTGTCCTTAATAGTCTGCATTTCTCCATTGATTTTGCTTGACATTCCCCATGTCTCTTAAAAACCTCCATACACTGTGATATCCCTGTGCCACTCTAGCCTATCCCATGCCTATTCCCAGAGAGATTTTCTACTGCGGTAACTGAAGGTGGCTTCAGATCTTCTTCTCATTTCTCTGCCACTTTCTGACCTGTCTGGTGGTCCAAAGAAAATATACTTTGGCTGGTTTTAAGTTATGTGTAGACTTCTGGTCCTGTTAATTAACATGTACCCATTCACTGTTTGCTGCTTCCTCCCTCTGAGCAAACTGAACAAAAAAGAGACAAATTAACCTGCTCCTGCCTTTCGTTCATTTAAAGTTCCAGTAGGGGCTCTCTTCTATTACCAGGCTGCTGAGCTTCATGAAACTCGTGCCTGTATTTGAGACCTTTGTTTTTCTGTGAAATTAGTTTTAAATTACCCCGTGAAATCCAAAGTTACCAAATGGAGGTAGACAGACATGCAAACAAGCAGTGTGTCTGTGATCACATGAGCTTTGTTTGCACTGGGGCATTAGGGTTGCACAAAAATAAGTGGGAAGATGAAGGCAATGATTTTCTACTCCTGTGGAGATCTTTGCTAACTTTCAGGACCAGTTGTGAGGCAGATTGCTGGTTTCCCCTTTGGTCACAGACACAGATGGGCTGAGGGGAGGCAGCAAGTGAATTTTGGTGAAATGGTTGGAGGGTTTTATCACATTTTGTTTTACATGTCTTGTTCTTATTGGATCATATGACAGGTGTCAGTCATTTGTTCTTTAAGAGGTTGTCTAGGTACCTGGAGTACTGGAGGTGCCTATATTTTATGTATTAGTACTAGAACAATAAATCAGAGGTAAGGATAGAAGCAAAGTGTGCAGGGAGACATTGTGTAACAGAAAACTATGGGAAGAGATTTTGAGAGGTCTGGACTGCCAGCTAATGTGGAGGAGAGGAAAGAAAAGAGCAGCCTGACCTTTCTGTGGTGCCCTTATAAGAGGTCAGAGAAATGAAACAATAATGGCAGCCTTCAGTCTCGAAAAGGGCAGCAGGAAGAGAAGGGCGGCAGCAGAACTCATCTACTGCTGTATATTCGATTAACATTTGCTGCTCACAATCCCATAATTTTTCACTGAGTAGGAGCCAGGATAAAAGCCATCCTACTTAGTGTCCATTTCACAAAGTGAAATCTAATTAGTTAAATGTTTAAAAGTTAATGAAGAACACGCAATGTCAGAAAATACGTTCTACTGTAAGTGCAGCCCTCTCATACAAGCACTCATGCTGTCGTAAACTGATTACGTAAAGAACACCTCAGTGCCAATGCTACTAAAAGGCCCTTTGGCAAGGGGCCAGGAGGATGTTATGCAAAAAATGTCCAGTCATCTCTTTAGGGGTTCGACATCAGTGTTTATGGAAATTCCCCATAGACACATGCATGAAAAGATCTTATTAATTTCTGGAGTTTGTGTGTCATTCTCATCTGTTACTGCAGAACGCTGGACAATAAACCTGCGAAGATATTTCATCTGAGCATGTGGCATGCATGCACTGTTTTGCTTTAGGACATACATAGGTGCAGTCTAGCTTGAAACACTTACCCAAGAAATCAAGGGGAAAAAATCCCTGAGAATTGTCTAATGAGTTTCAGATATCACTGGAGTTCCTGAGTCATCCAGCTGAAAGTGCATTTATTTGACAGTTAAATACTTGATGCTTGAATATAGATGTTGGAATATTACATTTTGAGGGCTCTAATATCTCCAGATGAAAATCTCTGCTATAAGACTGAAATTCAATATTATATTATATAATATAATATTTTGCCCCTACACAGTAAAATTTCAGCACATTCATCTCTGGCAGAGTTTCCAGGAATTATTATGCTTCTGCAGGAGATGCATCAGAAATGAAAAAAAATCTTTGAATCAGACAAAGGCAAGCCTGTTAAAAAGTGTTGGGTGCAACAGTACCACAGAGAACAAGGCCATATTGTGTGTGGGAGTACATCAGCATTGCTCCATTAAAGAAAAATGGATGATCTGGCCTGAATTTTGAGTCCTACAGGGTTCTTGGGTCATTTGTTTCTGAGCCTCTCTTCTGTCTGCAAGCTGGTTGATTGCACTATAAGATAATCTAAATATTACTGTTTCAAATGTGTCCTCTTTTTACAATAAATATTCATGAAAATTAATTTCCAACTCTGGTTTTCAAGATCTAAATACAAGTAATATCCAGCTAGGATATAGGTGAAGGACAAAGCTTTTTCTCATTAGACAGTTATCAGAAACACTAAAAAACTAGAAAATACATTCTTCGCTATTTTGATCTATGAGTAATTATATGAAATAGAAGGGGTTTTTTAGAGGGAGCTGCAGAATGATAATTCTGTGACTTGAAGAGAAAAGAACAAAAGGTAGTAGTTGGAAAAATTATATTTTTTCTTGAAGAAAAAATGTGAAAGAAAAATCAACCTCCAGCAAAGGAGCTAGATGTGATTAGAAGAAAGATATAAAAGTGATCCTTAATGAGTGAAAAGTAGAAACTCTTCTAAGAAGTGACTGAAAAGTAGTGAAAGAATCAACTACCAGGCCTCTCTAGAGGAGTTATTCATAGCAAAATGCTGAAGAAAAATGAGTACACTGGAGACTTATTGTGTAGTAGGTATTCAGGCTCAGATAAATGTTCACATTTCACAGCCTTTGCAAGAGTAGCTCCTCTGAATATTCTTATATTAACCTGGTGATCACCTGTAAAAGTTGTCACTGTTACCTTATTTGATGCTCTCTGTACTGGGTTGTTTTGTTTTGGTTTTTTATTGGCAGCTGTGGTTAGTGTGAAAATCCTGGCAGATCAATTAGGAATACTTCCTACTTCAAATATGGCTGAGTGTGTTTGCCACTATGAGTGAATCTTATGACTGATTTTGATTCAAATTTTGTACCTTTTTAGGTAGTAGTTTTAGTAGTGCATCAGAATCAGACCATCTGCTGTGAGGTGGAGTCCAGCAGGGGTCCAGTGAGATTACAAAATGTGAGTGTTTGCATTCCCAGTGGTCCTTCCAAGTTCCTGTATCTTTGTAAGGCTTTCCACAGCAGTGTTTTGCCAAAACAACTGGTCATGGTGCTGGGCCAGCAGTGAGCAGGGATTAGGGATTAGGGCATGTTGTGGAAATTTAAAGCTGCACAGAACTTCCCCCTGCTGTTCTCAGGTCATTAAAATAGGAGCAGGATTAAGCCACATATGTGGGATTGCTGCAGGTGCTCCTTCATGTCTGAACACCTAGCAATTCTTACAGGGTCTTTATGTGCCTAAGGAGCACCAATGCTAGGTCTGTGATATTGGGTGGAAAACCAGTTTGAAAGCTTTCAGAAATCATTAAAGAGTTAAAAGATGGGAGACTCCCTTTTAGGGGGTTCTGGAGAAGTATGTAAGTAATGCAACTGTCTGTGTTTCCTGCCATATATTAGGCTGGTTTTGATAAGAAAACAGAATTTCTGAACCCTTTTTCAGTTTTAAAGATTTTTTTCAGGTTTTTGGGGTTTTTTTGTAAGACGTAATGGTACAGTTTGAAGTTTACAGCATTTCTTGTGCTTTACTAAGAAATTCCATGGACTTCATTTGGGATTTTCCTCTTGGCTGGTCAAATATTTTGAACAGTTTTATCATTTGGGTGGGATATGAAATTAGGAAAGGAGTGGCCACTCTAATTCTTGAAACCAGGTCCCTCCCACAAATCAAGTAAGTATCTTTTATTAACACCTTTGTTGTTAAGATATTACTATTTCTGTGGCTTCGTCATGGACTTTTTACTGTGAATAACTAATATTTGAATGGTGTGAATGGATGCCTAATCACATGGTGTTACCCCCATTCCTTGAATGGATGCCCACAATGCTTTTAATCAGAAAATGAATTTTGGTAGGGCCTGTTAGGCAATTATTGCCTTAAAAAAAAAAAGGAGAGACGGCTCTATAAAGGGGTAGGGCACAATATTCTGTTTGTGTTCCTGAATACTGAACATGAAATAGCAAGCACTGCCTGCCTACCTCACTGTTAGCTTATAGTGGTTGTATTTGATTTATCTTTAGTTGTTCTCTCTTCAGTTCCCTCATGCTCCTCTTAGCCTTGCTCCTTACAGAGAATTTCAGAGATGAAAATGTAAACTTTTCTGACATAAGGTCTATTTGTGTGTGAATACACTTAGAGAGGGTCCATGAACACTGGTGTGAAAGAGATAGGTCTGTATAGACATTGAAATGCTCATCAGAAATGAAAGCAAAAAGCCATTTTCCCTTAACCCCAGTCTCTGAGGCAGGATGAGCACACTCAGAACAGCCATAACAAGAGTATTTCTAAAATCTTTTAAGAACAGGTGATTAATCCGTGAGGGCAAATTCTCAGTTGGTATAAACAACATATTTCATTCATTAATCTTGCTGCGCTGATTTTCACTGAGAACCATCTCCATAATTTTCAGAACATCATCCTACATTTATCTTGCCCAGAGTGCTGTCTCACTGGACGGTCAGATATGATGACAATGGATATGGTATAAATAGGCAAAGACAGATCTCTGAAGGGATCATTTTGAAAGAGCCAGATGGCAACAACCACGTCTATTTTTTTCCCAGTGTCACAAATATGCTTTGCAGTAGGGCTGTGCTTTTTCATTCCAAATGAACCCAAACAAAACCCCATGTATCTTTTCCATGTACATTTCAGTTCCTCAGGGAGACATCTGTGGGCAGAATTATACAAAGTCCAAGCCTCATTTTACTGATTTACCATCCAGGAAATGCAGTGACATAACCAGATTGCTTATAATTGTGGTTTTTTAATTGGCTTCCTGAAACATTAAAAAAGAAACTGTGAGAAGAAGAGTTGCTGATACAGGGTCCCATGCATGCCACTGCTTTGCATGAATAAGCCTCTGATTAATTCTGAGATCCCTTAAAACACGTCTTAGTCATCCTAAAAATCTAAACAACATTTCTGTGTTCAAATTAACATCCACATCACTCACTTAGTACTTTGCTCTTTATATTTCTTCCACTTCTCTGCCAATTTTTTTTCCTGTTCTGTCTTGCTGGTAGAAGTTCATACCTTCTCCTTGATTATTCTTACATGTAGGAGACAGTAACTTTCAGACAGATGAAGTCAGTTTCTCTTCCCCTACTATGCCTATAGCCAGCTGAAAACATTTCTGTCTGTAGTGGAGGTAACACTGCCCTACCCAGAGCAGGTGTACTTTTGGCACTAAATACATGTGCACCAGTTGAGTCAAAAGACTCATTATCTGAGATGTAAGCACGCTGTATAAAATTCCGGATTCTGGATTTTTAAACTCCATACCAGACGTGGGACCATACGTGTGCCTTTTCTGCTTTTGCCAAGTTTTTACTAATGATCATTAAGAAGTACAGTTAGATCCAGCATTTTTCAGCATAAGTCTTCACTGGCTGGTTGAGCATTTTTTACATACCAAGGATTGCTATTTATAACATTATAATGCAGATGGGCAGGTTCCCACTGTAGCACAGCTCCTGTTCAGAGGAGGGAGGAGATAAACCCAGATTCCTTTCGCCTGCCCTCCCTTGGTGTTAGTTATATTGACCCTAAGGTGTCGCTACCCAGCTAACATGCAGGACAGACTTTGCTTAAGGGTTGCTCCCACCCAGTCTCTGCTGTGGGAGCTGCCTCTCCCCTATCGGTAAAGTATTTTGAAGGCTGTAATCCTGTTAGGGATGTTTGTTTCCTCCTCCTTGCTGCGAGTTTGCATTCCCCTTCCAGGAGGAGCCGTGTGGGTGGTGGAGAGATGCTCGAAGCAGCAAGATGGCAGAGGAGCTGAGGATGCTCTGGGCTGGCAGGTGCAGTCTCAGCCCATCCTGTTCTCAGGCTCAGACTGAACAGTGCCCAAGGCAGAAGACCTGAGCTGGGTAGGAAATGCAGGCTTTAGAGCTGTCTTTGTGCCAGCTCTGTCAGACGATCACACTATCAGCTACCTGATCTTTCAGTATGTCATACTAGCCTGAATGTGGTAGGCAGTACACTGGGAAAACACAGGGAAATACATTTCTTTTTATTTTCAAACTGTTGCCTGAATGGGGAGGCAAGTGATTTGGGGATTTTTTTTTTTTGTGTATTTTTATTTCTGCTCAGGGGAAGTTTAGGGCCTTTTCTGATCTGAGCCTGTCTTATGTTTGGGGACAGTAAAATAAAGGAAGCAATAAGCCTCTGTAAATACAATTTTCTGGAGTACAGTGGCAATGATACTGATTAGTGATAAGTGCACTATTGTTCCTTGATATCTCTATGAAGTGGAGACACAAGTATTTTGCTCCCTGGTGATCACTCACTTGAGGATAACTTTTCGTAGGAATTTATGCTCAGCTGTATTCTGCCCTATTTCCTGGAATTTTTGGTAAATCACACAGGTGCCTTCAGCACTCTTGCCTTTGTACTCTGAATGGGTTGTCATTTCAGAGATGACAAATCCTTTATACAAATCTGAAGGATAAAAACTCTGTATAGCTTTTATATTCAAATTTGTTTACAGAATGATATTTGCAGATAACTCTTTAAGTCACTCTCTTTTTTCTTTTTTTTTTTTTTTTTGAGTGATGTAGTTAGTAGTTTGTTCTGTGCTTGGAGGTGTATTTCTTTTATTACGTTCATTATTCATGATGGTTCTGTAGCTATGCTATGGGAATCTGCTGCATTCATTAAACACCATTTCATAAAATTGATGGACTGTAGCTGGCACAAGTTTATCCATAATATTTTCAAAGAGAATATATCATATAACCAACTTGTAAGATGAGCTTATAAGTTTTAAAACATACACAGATTTATTATGCATTTTCTGTTTGTGTTGCTCTGTTGCCTCCATGACTGGAGGGAGCACATGCCCCTGGACCAAGTCTAGATGCCTCTTGGAACTAGAATTTGATTCTATTTTGCTGCTGACATGCAGCAAGCCCTCTTTAGGATTTCCTCTGCTGTGTGATCCTACAAATACTTCTGGAAAAATACAAAGCTTTCAATTGCAATCATTGAGTTCTAACTTAATTCCTTCTGCTAGTTCTAACAAGAGAAACTTCATTTTCTTGTGATTGAGTATCAAATACTTGTGATGCAATTTCAGTGCTGTGCACCCATGTCTCTATGCAGGCACTGTTTATGGTGAAAGGTGAATAAACACTACAACACAGAGAATAATTACAAAGAATTTTGAGATCCCCAGGCTTTCAGTTTTGTATACATATAGAGGGAAAAAATATTGTTGTTTTTATGATGGTCTAAGAATACAGAAAAGGCAATGTTTTCAAGAAAAGGTCATATGTGTTATTGCAACAGCTATTCCAATTTTTGACAGGAAAAAAACCTTCACTTGGCCTTGTGCACCCAAAGCTGGGCTGTATATCCTTATTGTGTTTACTTGTATGAGAAAAGATATCACCTCTCCCTAATGTGTCAAATTTACCTTTTTCATAAAAGCTGACCTTGCATTTGTATTCAGCAAGTAAAATTTTCTCATAGCCACCACCTTTTTTTTTGGGGGGGAGGGGGGAAGTGTGACTGTATTATCATAATGAATTAAAAGCTACATAGCAAGGAGATTGTTATTGTTATAGAAAACAACACAAACATGATGGCTTCTGGACTCATCACTGTAAAAGTAAATTGCAGATGGTGGGAAGTGCTGGGGTCATCTGATTACTTTAATGTGGTAATACATTAGCTTAATGTATTGAAGGTCAGGAAGTGTACATCTCAGTGGCACTAAACTGGAAATCTGCAGAATATAACAGAAACCAGCAACAAATATCCAAATTGATTGTCATTAAGAAATTAATTTAGCCAAAGAGCACTATATCCAAGCAGTAGTGAAGAGCAGAGGGCTATAGACCTATATGCAATTTTACAACCACCTTGTCTCAAGGAATGTTTTATTTGCCAAGTGCCTCTCTTCCTGCAGACACATTAACTTTTCCTTATGTACATTGGGCACAGAAGTCTATCCACTAATAATCAGAAATACAGGAAATGCAGTATGTGAGGAGATTATTGATCATTGATAGTAATTTGGTGGTTTGTATGAATTCTCATTTCATCCAGATTATTTTGTAGGTCAGACCTGTAGGTCTAGAAATATGCTCTGGATTTTGTGAGCACACAAATCTATTTGACATTTCATAAATGCTAGAATTTGTTAGGCTGTTTTAGGATATGAATTGGTTTTGTTAAGCTGTTCATGAAGAGATGTAAGAAGATGTAAAGCAAAGTACAAGACAATTAATTTGCTTTGCACTTATCTGCTGATGCACTGGAAGATGTGACACAACCAGAAAGCCCAGGAACTTCAGTTAAGTTCCTGAGTTGGTACTGAGATAATAATGACAAAACATGTTTGGCAAAGCATTTCTTAATCCTAGGGACATTTTTTCTCAAAGATTTTAGAGCTTTGAAAGTCTGAAGACAAGAAAATTCTTTTTGATTGATTTTGCTTCACCTTCAATTCTCATTCTGCTTAGCAGCCTTGGTCCAAATAGATCCCTCCTGCCTTTCCTTCTTCCAGCTAGTTTGGCTTCCTAGTTGCAATAAAATGGATCTCACTTTTCAGGCAGCTCCTCCAACTCGATGTTCAGGTAGACAAACTGCAGATTTCAGAGCAAACCATGGGAGAATTTCACCTCTTTCCTACGCAGTTTATTTTCCAAAGTCCATTCAAAGACTTTCCTGCTTGGAAACTCTTTCATTGAGGATGAGACATACACAGCTGAGATCCCACAATGACTCTCAAGTTTGTAGTGGTTTACATGGTTTCTCTCTCCTGTCACTGTATGGATGGTTTAGTCCTAAATGGAGCTTGTAATGCAACAAGCCAATGACAAAACATTTGCCTTTAGCTTTCAATACAAAGCTATCATCTTTCAAAATGGACAAGTCAGAAATACTGATCTCAATGGCAGAGCACTTCTGAATGCTTTCTACAGTTAGCAATGCTTCTGCTGAGTTTCATTGCTCTACTTTAGTGACCCAGCAATAAAGAGAGCTTTAATTATTTCCATTGTGATCTGAAATGTGGTGTGGCTGTCAGCAAACCCACAGGATTGCTTGGTTTATGACAGGTGAAGAATTTTACTCTGTAAATACTGTGCAGTCCTTTCCCAGGATTTACAAGTGTATCCATGTCTAGTTCTTATGATGCTGGTAATTTCTGAACTGATCCTGAGCTGAACTGAAGAAGCTGAACTTCCATCTCATTTGTCTCTTTTTTTTTTCTTTTTCTTTTTCTTTTAGCAGCCAAAAGAGCAGCATGTACCAATCACTGGTTAGTAACATTTCAGAAATACAGCATAGTTATATAGTCAGTTTCCAAAACAGAATTTTTGAAGAATATGTACCTGTTTTTCTTTCCTTTTTTTGTCTTTAGTAAAAAGGATGATGTATTACTGGATATTTAGTGCATTACTTTTTGTGCTATAATGCTGCTTAGAAAGATGTGCAAGCAGCCTAAACTTGATGGGAATATGAAAATGTCACACAATACGACGGCCTGTGCTAGAGTGGAAGAACACAGACAGTGGATCTCAGTTTTGTAACAAGGTGGTTTGTTGTTTGTAGGGAGGCCATTGGGCAGAACAAAAAGGGTGTGACTTTTTGGTTTTATTCATTGCAAATAAATCTCTCTGATCTTCCTTATTCTCTTATCTTTGGATGAGCTAGATTATAATAGAAGCCCTCAGAATCCTTTGTATTTTTTGAGCCTTTCATATCTCTTATCTGAAAAATCATCTTTCTTCTTTTATAACAGACTTTCTAACATAACTTTCTAGCTGGCCTGTTAAACTGCTTTTTCAGATCTATTTTGTTTGTCCAGTAACTGAAAGAACCTGGTCTGTCACATTTCCCAGTAACTCCCCTACAGACTGAGAAGCATCCTGCCTCAGAACACTCCACTCATAACCCAGCGTGCAGACATTACCACCTGCTTCCCTCTTTCATCATTCATTGGCAATTACATGATTCATGCATGCAAATTAGGGATAAACAATTCTCATGAAATTTGAGTTTACCCAAACTTTCTAAACATTTTCTGATGTTTGCAGATGTACTTTAAGTGTGTCAAACTTTGGGAGGCATGATTTGTTTTTCTTTTAAACAACAACATCTTGGTACTAGCTATGAAGATGCCAGTCAGGTTCTAAAGCATACAAGAAATCTAAGCAAGTAATGCCCTTGTCTTATAAATAATATAGTCTAGTTGCACTCTCAAAAAATTCAGCCATGCATAGAATTACCTTTTACTGTCTGAAAAAAATACAGATAATCATTGAAAGTATCTGAGCTAATTATTCATATTTATTTCCCCAACATAGTAAGAATTCAGAGGTTTAGAAGTTATTTCAGTTAGGAACTTGATGCTGAAGTCTGGTGACAGGAAATGTTTAGCTTCTGATGGACCAGACCTGAGAGAGTCTGTCAGTCAGTGCCACTGGAGCTGATGTTTCCCACTCATCCTACTGAGTAGCTAGTGGCAGGAATATTGTGGATATTCTGCTCAGCCCATCTAAAGCCTTTCTTCACTACCCACTGTGCTCTTCACAGACACACCTTTGGATGTATATTTAGCCATGTCAACAGATATACCTTGCATTGTAGAGTTTCTATCTGCCAACTAAGAAACACCTACATAGGTGCACACAGAGCAGCTTGGATCCAAAACATCCCCTCAGTGTCACAGCAGGGATCCTTGGCTTGCTCCCAGGGCCATTTGATCAACACTGTCCTGCTCCCAGATCTGAGCTGCTGTGTCTGTGTGGTGCTGTACCAGCCCTGGAGTGCGCTGACACACAGAACTGACCTGTGCTTTGCTGCACAGTTGCCCCAGCACAGTACGTAGAATTTCTTCCAGGTTTTTTTTGTGAAAACAGAATGTTTCTTTGAGAAGAACCTTTTGAGAAAAGAGGGCAAATCCTTGGTTAGCAAGCTCTTATACTCTGATAACATTTAATTCAAAAGTTTTCACTTGTACACAGTCTACCACGTAGTAAGACCATATTTGAAGCAGATAGATGGAGCTAAAGGAACCAGGAAAACATACAGCTCAGTTAAAAAGGTCTGCTGTAGCACAAGAATAAAACAAACAAACAACAACAACAACAACAACAACAAAAAAAAAAAAAAAAAAGAAGAAGAAAAGAGAAGAGAAGCTTTTTAGGATAATCTTGAGTGTCTGTCCCTGGTGTATTTACTGTCTGAATGGCAATTTTTAGAATTCAGGAATCAATTATATCAGCACATTCAAGAAGATTAAAAATCAACCAGTCTTGCTTTATCCTTTGCTACAGTCCTTATATTTTTAACAATGACTTTCTGTACTATTTGAAAGAAAATTATGCTACAAAAAGCACATATATTTTAAGAAGTTTCAGAAGGTATAAGAGCTAGGGCTTCTCTCTGAAGGATAATGAGCAGAGTGGCATCCAGATGAATATGTACAGCTTGTAAGGAAAAAAGCACAAACTCCTCTCAGCAGTTTGTGAGGAAAAAGGAAGTTAGCAAGAAAGAGAAAATTGATATAAACATTCTGTCTGACTCATACAAACGCTGAATACCAGCAATTAAAACATTTAAAAGATGGCACTGCATGTTAATGCTTCTTCAAAGACAGTGTCTATTCTTCTCTAATCTTGTGTAATATGCATCATCTCTGGGAAGCTGAAAAGTTTGAAGAGAGGTCTTCAAAATACTGTTCCTCCTTTTGAATGAATCATTGCTCCCAGAGATAGTTACCTATTGCCATCTCTTTGCCATAAACCAAATGATAGCCTAAACTCAATTGTAATAGCAATGTGATTTTCTGTAGCATCATTTCAAAGCAGAGAACCTGAGGATATGTTTATTTATTGCTTGGTGAACAAATATATTCTCAGCAGATGACAACTGAGGATAACATCCTGCTTTAATGGCACTTTTTCATGGTGTGGTTTTTTTCACTTTCCTTCATACTCCCCTTCTTGTATTTTCTATTTGCTAGTTTCTGATGTGCACATCAACAGTAATCAAACAGGCTATGCTTTTAAAGCTTCGATCTTAGTCATGCTTGGGTTGAATGTGTGAAAACACCACCTTCTCAGCCAGAGACACCACTGATACACTGCAGTCTAGAGAGAACTCTAATAATTGACACACTGACAAAAGAGCCACTTGCACACTGAAAGATATAAGTATAATTTGCATGCTGATGCAATACACTGCTGGTGTTAAGTATGGTCTGAAACCTCTACAGCAGTGTCTTAGGGAAGATGAAGGAAACAAGGAGGAAGTATATGTGGGCAAAGAGACATAATTTATAGTATCATGACATTTTGTCTGGCAGGCATGCTTGAGAAGTGATGGTGTAAGTGTCACTAACTTCAGGCTATACTTTAAGGTAAATAAAATTTCTCTTTCAGGGGAATTAGCATACTGTATTTTCTCACTTTATCACTCACAAGTCATCTGCAAATATATATATTTATATATTTTAGGAATAAATAAACTGCCTGCATTTCAGAAGTAAATGAGTTCTGACTCTGGACAAATAATACAGGGTTATGTATATCTTAGAACCCCTTAGTGGTCTTCTCTGCTGTCTCTAGAACGCATTTCTCCATAACCTGTATGCTCCCCACTCCTAAGTTTGAAGAGCCTTCTGCTCTCAGTGATCTGGGGAATAATTTTCAGCAACTGACACTTCCTGAGGAAAGTATTCAGGGAATACATCTATATTGAACCAGTTCCATAGAGTAACCAAGGCATGAAACAACAGTACCACACTGCAAGGGGCACATTTGATACACATTAAGAATAGCTTGATTTTCAGCTTATGTTGCTCTTAAACAGACACCTTTTTAAGTCAGTAGGTCAATCTTCAACTCACCCTTTCATTCTCAAAGTTAATTCTTATGCTAGGAAACTGATAGCCAAAGCTCAAAGCCACTTTTCCATACCCACGTTCACAGACTGGCCTTGGGCTTAAATCACCTACTGAATAATTTAGAGCAAACTGGAACATTTTTATGGCCCCTCATAGCAGTTTTTCAACTGCTTTGAGCAGCCCTAGCTACATAAAACAGGCAAAGTTAGTCCCAGAACCTGAACCAAATAAATACAGATTGCTAGTCATCAAGCTGTTTAAGCCAAGATTTAACCTATTTTTGTACATATTCATTTCTGTGATCTTAGCAAAGCCCTTGGCAAGAATTTTGGTAGTGCATAAGCTTTTGATTACTTTGTTCCTGACCTTAAAAAGGCATTCATAAGGCACTATGGTTTGTGTCTTTTAAGACTCTATTCCTCAATTAGTTGATCCTATTTTCTTTGCCTTTTACAGGCAAGTCTTGGTTTCTTTCTAACCATCTGCACCAAATGATAAAATACAAGCCCTGAGGCCCTTTCTTTGGTTACACTCTGCCATTCCAGCTTAAATCCATGCTTAGGTTTTGGGCATTTCTGTGGGAATGGCTGTGATCTGAAGTGTATTTAATAAATTAATCATGATGCACTGAATGAAGTAGAAAGTTGATCAGCATAGACTGATTATTAGTTGGGCTTAGGATATATGTTTTAAAAGCAATTCCATGACCTGGTGTGGAACATTTAACTTTCACCATGCTTAACACAGAGTCACCAGTTAAATCACTGGCCTGGACAAGGTTGGCAATGCTGTCCTCTGAATTTCTCTCAGATCACAAAATATGTGGACAAACAATACATCCTGTATCTTTTACCAAAGCTTTCATGGACTTCCCACCCTTAATTGTTGATTCTGGCTATCTAAAGGAAACTAGCTTTAAAAATTATATACTGCTTTAATCAAACATTACACTTCCATACGAGGCAATTGAGGCTTTATTGTACAGCCTTCCTTGTTTCACCTGGACCACTCTTTACCTCTTTCCACTGACTTACACCCTCACGTGGATGTATACAGCTGAAAATTAAGCAAGCCAATAAATTACATCTAAATCCCAAAGGGGGAATTTTGTAGGGTGCCTAATGGGTCTGGCACCTAATCTGCCTTGATAAGAGACAACTAATACTTAATACTTCCAATCATGAAGAGTAGCTACTTAGACTGCTTAGAGGGTACCTTAAATTTTTGCATGCTATTTATTTTTCATTTCTGTATGTTCTTAAACATCTTCCTCTGTCTGTTTGCTGACTGATAAATCTAGATGTTATAGTCTTGGTGCAGACATCATTTATATCTGGAAAAGCATATCCGAAAATACATTACCTTTAAATAGTGGGATCCATCACATCTGAGCTCCCATGTCTGATAGCCAAAAAGCTCCATTTCATTTCAGAAGAAAAATTGCTTCTGTCAAGGTAAACAGAATGCATTATCCCCCTTTAATAACCATTTTTAAGCATGCTTCTGTATTACTTTTTTCACAGCTGTATTGCAATAAGCCTTAGAGTAATTGCCAGTTCTTCTGTCTAATAGGTTCATTATTCTTTTGCCATAATTGCAGCCATTAAATGTCCAATTGTTAAATTTCCACTCCTACATTTACTTAGTGTTACTTTTTATAATGGGCTATGTCATTACAGCACCCCAGTGGCTACAGCTGTTGTTCAAAGTGTTTCTAAAAGTCAATGAGACCTATTTGAGATATGTCTGTATCCTTGATTTTTCACAGATTCTCTCCACTGCACTCTGTCATCTTTTTTTTAGCTTTTATAAAGATAGCTGAATTTAGATACCCTTTACTGAAAGTTTAACAACCTGACCTATTCAAGAAGACATAAAACTATGACTTTAATATTTCTAAAGTACCATTTTTTCACTTTTATGAAATGATTCATATGTAACAAGGTGATGGAGCAAAGATTTAACTAAGGGAAATTAACACTTATGGCTTAATAGCTTTTCGAGAGCACTGATTTATCTTTTGTCATGTTAAATTTGTTGGGCTTTTTCTTTGTTGTAAAAGAAGCCTAGCTCCTAGTGTTAGCTACAGTTGTGGTAATAAAACAACCTTTCCAGTGCCCCTTGTTTTATTACTTGGCATTTCTAGATTCGTTAATAAGTATGCTGGGGTTTACTTCTTATTAGTGTGAGATGGACTTCTTGATTTGAAATGTTGCATTTAAACCTAATAATGAAGCTGTGTTAAAAAAAAAGTAAAAATCATTAGGAATCCTCTTTTATTTTTTTCTGTAAGACACTGTCATCAGTCTGGTTTGTGTGTGATTTCTGGTCACAATTTGGTTTATTATCATAACCCTGAAAAATGGCTTTGAGACACCTCTATTAACACTTGCATTATTTTTTGTTGCTTACAAGCATGGAGAAGCTGTCCTGGAAATTGCTGGTAACAACCACTGTCAGCCCCAATCAGTTTCCTGGGAAAGCTGATACATGATACCCAATAACTGTTTCTGAGGTTATCCAGTCTCTTTTTAGGATATAACTTCATGTCACTTTAAAACTTTCATAGGCGGTATGTCATTTTTATTACTTAGATTTCTTCCTCCTCCATAAGGGGTTGATTAAAACTGCATTTGAAATGTATATCACATAAGGTTTTTTTTATAGACCACATTTTCATTCTTAACCTCGTTACCAAGCTATAATTTTTTTCAGTGATTAACTTAAAATTGCAGCATTTCCTATCAGTATATGCAGTATCTCCTATCTTCTACCTCACACATTATAATAAAAATAATGATATGGAGTATGTTTGATTTACAGAAAAAATAGATTTTTATTTAAATACTTTTAAAGAGAAACATTTTTACCTTCCAAATTCCTTCCCATATTTAGGGCATATACTGAAGACAAAAACTGAAAGAAAAGAGGTCACAAAGAAAATCAGCTTGTTTTTTCTTGTATGGAGCTAGACTTTCCACAGAAGGCAAAGAAAAACCCTCCTGATCCCTACTTCTAAACTGCAGTTCAAATCTACATCATTATCAAAGGAGAAAGTTGTTACCACATCATGTCTGTGTACATGACATTTTTCTGCTTATTATAATCATGTTTCCAGTGCTGAGGTACTAGGTAATTAATTCTTTCAGTGTCTGGCACCAGATTGTAGTTATACTAGATATGCCAAGGTGTTGAAGATGCCATTCAGATGTTCTGTTCTCTTGTGGAGGGGTTCATTTGAGCAGTGTAGATGTAGCAGATTTCTACTGTAATTGTCAGCTTTACAGCTACAGAACAGACTTCATTTTCCAGGATCCCTGGATTATAAAACTCAAGGAGATACAAAGGCTGAGAGAAAAAAAAAAAAAACACCAGCAAGTAACTTGAAAAAAAAATTAAAATGGGATTAGTGTTAATATAATCAAATAGATAGTAGAAAATATTTAATTAATTTCACCCTGGTTTTAGCTCTTTGTGGCACTGGGTAGAAGAAAACCATATTCTTGATTTAAAATCCAAGAGTATCACAGTCAGCAGATTATTAGATTTTGAATTTCAGATGTTTTCACCAGATGTACAATTCACAAGTAAATCACAAGCCATTCTGCAAGCTATAACACTTGGTTAATAAATAGAGTTTGTAATTCACACAGGCTAGAAATAATTCTCATTTATGTTTTTCATTCGAGTTGTTACAAGTATCATCATCTTCTCTGTTTTACCCACCAACCATTTTGGCTACAACAGCACAATTGTGCAGAAATCATCAGTTCAACTCAGCAGTGCTATCAAGAGGAGGGTGCAAATGCTTCTGCTGGCTGCCTGTGCAGCCTGCAAACCTGCCCATGTTCCTTAGGCAATTCCTGACACCTATAGGAAGCGTGGGTAGGCCTGTGAGGTTGGGGGAATAGCTTGCAGCAAAATCTGAACAGTATGGCAAGGCTTTTGCAGTGTTTTTTTCATAGATGAGTTTAAAAGTTCAAGTTGTTTAAGGCTTGTGTTCACAGGTCAAATTTCACTGCAAGAGTCAGGGCCATCCATAAGCTAAATGTGAAGGCAAAGTGCTACCTAAGGGGAGGACCAGAGTGCTGTGTCACTGGGGCTGGAGTGCTGGATGGGGATTTGGGAGATATATCATGATCTTTAAAATGTGCTAGAAGTAATGTTGGGGTAGGCTCTATTCTGGCCAAGCTCTGTGAAAGTATAAAGGCTTTCGTCTGTTGAAAAGGCTGCTCCTCAACTTTGTGGAAGAGGTAAATGATGTGTTTAACCTACCAGACAGGGCAGACATCAGTATTGAAAGGCAGAGTTGAGCCTGCTTTTAGGGGGCTAATAAAGGTACACAGAGCAGTGGTCTGGGAACATGTTTCTATGGCACTGATGGGTGCCCAACACCATTTTTAAGGCTTAAAGAGCCAAAGAACCTCAAAAAGGTTCCCACTCCCCAGAATGCTGCATGGGAGTGGGAGAGGAGTGCATGTGCACATAGCCATTATGTTATTTAAATGGTAAAGTTCTATAACAACTTGTGCTTGTTCATCCAACTGAAGTAACTGTGTACCTAAACAGGACCTTTTTTCTTTCTGTTCTGCATGAACACCATCAACCACATTCCAGATGTAAAAGTAGTAGTGGAAACAAAGTATGGAAGAAATGTATTTTAACTTTCAGTTCCCAAATCATGGCTCTTGTTCACATTGTATTAACTGCAAACAAGATCAATCCTTGCATCTTCTAGACTATTAGTTGGAAAGCAAATCTCCTGTGGTTTGGGAGTAGAACAACTTTGATATGGTATCCTTGGTGTAGACTCTAACCCACAGCAGATCTGCCCTTTTTTTGTATCGGAGTCATTATTACAGTGACTTTTTCTGACTCACTCTGCTTTTACTCCTGCTATTGTATTTTTTCTTTTCTCCCAACAGTACACCAGCATATCAGCTTGAGCTTGAAATAATAATAACATTTTAGATAGTTTATGACACAGCCTTAACCTTCTTTAATAGCAGTTTTATGTATTCAATATTCTGCTGCTCTAGTTGGCTCGTAGTCTTTCAGAAGCGCTGGTCACTAAATAAAATGAAGTTCATATTTATTGCTATGTGTCATCTAAAAGCAATCACTCAAAACAAGAATTATAAGATCTTCTACAGATGAAAATGTTTTTGTGATGGAAGTTGGCAAGGCCAATCTGTTATCATGAAGCATGGAGAAGAAAGGCCAATGTTCTTGACTGTTTAGTGAATGCACTTATTTTCTTTTTGCAATTTTCATTATGGCAAATTGTTTGACCTAGCAGAAAGACACCTTCTCAAGGCTGGGATCATATTGTTTTGCTAGTGTAATTCCATCACAGTCAACAATGGATATAAATGGAAAAATGAGGCAGAAGGGTACAACAGTATAGAATGATATGTTTTCAGATCAGTAATCAGTGTCTATTTAAAATAAAATAGAAATATATTAAATGATATGCTTTGACTCCATTTTATTAAGGTGAAAAGAAGTTTTATTACTAGATGTATGATCAAATGAAGGAAAATAGGGGTAGTGAGAGCTATGCACAGGAGAATAAAGGCAAACAGCTAAAAATCTGCTCTATTAACCTAACAGTTTTTGACATTCTGTAAAGTCATTGAGATGTGACTTTTCATCCAAAGCTAAAAAGTTTCTGTGATAATATATGTTAAATAGAAAAAGGAAAATAGAAATCCTGGATATTGCGTATGTATCCAGTGCAGGAGACATATCTTTTTGATTTTTTAGGACAGTGTAAAAGAATAAAAATGCTAATTTTTCTCTCTAAATTCTAGAGAATAAATAGAAAAATAATAGCTAAAATTGTGACAATTACTTGCAGAATACCAACTCCTACAAACAGTGGCATTTGCCAGTATTGCAAGTATTTGCAAGTATTCTTACTTTCTTTTTAAAATGGATTTGTTTCTTTTTCGTTAAATTTTTCAATGTAATGAAAATATTAAGCCTAAGGTCATTCTTTCTTCAATTTTTATAAGTTAGTAAATATTATTTTGCAGTATAAATCAGTATGTGAAGGAGCATCATCCCTTAAATGATGCTTATGCAGCCCAGTACTCACGTGTAGTTACACTGGACCAAATTTAACAATACTGAAGGAGAAAAACAGACACAGGTTGATCTTATGAACTTTTAAAGACGTGAGGTGCTTGCTCATGTCTGTAGTTCCATAGAAGTTAAATTGAATTATGCAAATAAGACCACATGTGTACATGCTGTCAGGTTCCAGTTAATAAATGGTCTTACTCCTCTGTTATTTTCATGAACTATACAAAAAAAGATGCTTATATAGACACTTCCTCAGAAAATATGAATAAAATTTTCTATGAGATGAGAAAAATAACACCATTTAATCTGGCTGTGAATGAAACTGCAAATACAGTCTTTCACTTTCTGAATTTCTGAACTGTTCTAATTACATTATGAATTTATCTCCATATGGTTGCTGGCATCCATTGAAACCGTAGTTATTAGCCATTTGAATTTATATTGTGCTGGTTTTTGGTGGGGTTTGATTCTAACTTACACAAATAGTCTGACACCTGTTGAGCAATGGAGAGGAGCATTTGAAAAGATCTGCTGAGATTTGTCCCCCATTTTCAGCCTCATAATATGGCCAAAAGCAAGTACAGTTTCCTTAGTGCAAATTATAATCAGAGCCAGTACTTTCATGCACCTTTATTTTAGATCCTGTCATTGCAGGTGTAAATATGCACCCATGTCATAAGAGAGTGGACAATTACTAGAAACTGGTATTTTTTATGGCAGTGATGTCTGAAGGAATCACTGTCCATATACACACACACACACACATAAATACACACAGGATTTTCTGCAAGCACCAGTACCTTTCAGAGCTTAACCAGCAGATGCACAAGGGTTATGATAATCTTCAGCAGCTTTTGACAGCTTTTGTAAACCTCCTCAAGCACGTGACTCAAACATGCTCACAGACACCAGGCATCGTGCCCTGCCTCAAATGGCCTTTTGGTCACCAGTGGTTTGGCTTCTTGAGAGATGCTGAGGGAAGTGAATTCTTAGGTCTTAGTTTCCTCTGAGTGTGGAAGCAGAGTAAGGAGATATCATAAAAAGAGGTCTGCCTTGTCATGTGTTAGGTCACGTTCAGACTTGGTAGTAGTTCAGACTACTGCAAACCAGCTCAGAGAAATGGGAGGAAATACTGCTGTGCCCTTTCTCTCACATCCCTGCATCGATTTGTTTTTGACTAGTCCTGCGCTCAGAGGTGGATGAGCACAGAACAGGAATAGCTGCCTTGAAGTAGTGAAGAATTATTATAAGTAATAATTTTACTTATTAGTAAAATAAGGTTATTTTATTTAGTCACTCCCTGCCAAGATTTTTCTTTAAAAAAAATTTTTATTTTTGTTTTACTTAAGCTTTTTAGAATGAAGTGAAGCTTTTTTAGTTTAAGACCATGACAAATGTAACTGTTAACAATCTGTTTTTAAAAAGTTATCTCTGACTGGCCTATGAGTTACAAATCAACTCATTCTTTCTTACTCTGTTTCATTTTTGAGCTTTATTGATAGTGATGAGTCATATGAAAAAGACTTTACATATATTAGTGGTTACTGGAATTGTTAATACAGTCAGCAATGACTTGCCCAGAGCATTGGATAAAAATGTTATGGAAAAGCTCTCCGAATGGGACTTCATTTTGAACATACATTAAAGAGTGTCTGGCCACGCTTTCTTCCAAAATTTTGAGAAGTCTGCTATATCTAATTTACAAAACACTTTAAATGGTTGTAAAACTTACATTTTAAAAAGGAAGGGGGTTTATCCATTTTCTCAACACTGAATTTAATAGGTTTAGAAAACCATTTAAGCTACAAGAGGAAAATACTAGTTCATATTTTCACTTTGATTACTCCAACTCTATTCATTTCAATGGAGTAAACCAACAGAAAGATGCTGGTCCTGAAAACATACATATCCATGATCTCATATCATTAGTTCATTACTGATCAGACTGTTTGAAGTCCAGATGTTATCTGTGTGATTCCTGCATCATCTTGCTTTAAGACTGGGTAAACAAATAACAGACAGCAGGCACTCAAATGGAGCCCTTACGTCAAAGATGTTGCTTGCTTACCTGTTTAAACCACCTACTCTCTAAGTACACCGCTTAACTGTAGTAATAGTGAGAACAATCAAGCTGACTGGGGTGTTTTATCAGTGTTTATTGGGCTGTAAGGACTGTGAATATGCTTTTTCCCAAACGTTAGTGAGGATTCCTTGTCCTGTGCAACAGGCATAGTCCAGGTGAGTGTACTGTTTGCTAATTTGCCATTATAAATTCCAGTCTGAAGGCAGTCAGGGGAGTGAACATTTGACCTAGTCTAAAATCAGTGTAAACTATCAGTTATTGACAACATTTATCATATATTTTAAGAGAAAATTTATTATCAAATGGAGTAATTAAGTGTGGCTCCTCCATTTCTTACAATTTTTTCAGAAATGTATTTATTTTAAGAATCCAAAATAAATTTAAATTGCTGCATACTTCTGACATTCCCAATTCCACACTTTCCAAAATTGGATTCAATTTTATCTTCTTTATAGGCTTTGGGAATATTTTAGAAGCTGTTTTACCATACTATTTTATCTTCATGAGGCTTTTTTGAACCAGCTCAAATCCTTCAAGGCTGCATAGAAACTGCTTTTACAATAGTTTTGTTTCGGGTATATTGACAATTGTGACAGCAAGCACTTGTGACTCTACAGCAATGGATGATAAAAGAATAGTCTGGGCTTTCTCTGGAAGTTACTATTGAGAACAGAGGAACAGTCAGAGCTTTAAGCGACAGAAGTCACCTCCACACCACTGAGATGCCAATTAGCCAACTTTGAACACAGCCCATTTGTCAGATTTTAGGGAGAGAGCGTTGCTGGTAGCTGGAAGCAAGAGACGCTTCTCTACAGGGAAAGCTATTACTGGCACAACACATGGAAATATTCAATTGTTCTCTACAAGCTGCAACTTTGTTTCATCAGCAAGTATGGAAGCAAACCTGGCCAGGCTTCCTCACTAACAATTGTAGCACAGCTTTATTTCATCAGATTTTGATAACTTGGTCAGAGATAGGTAGCCATCTCTGGATTTTGATATTGTCAGTTTACTGTAACTTGATAAAATCTCTGAAACAGATTAAAAGACTGGTAAGTTTCACCTTTTAAATTTTTCTTGATGCTTTTTGTGAGTATCCTAGGGCATAATATGAATATTAATGACTAAGGAAATGCAGACCCATCTGACCAAAAAAAAAAAAAAATTCCATTCACTATTTCTGGTTTTTCCACTATTTTCTCTATCAACGGTGGAGTACAAAAACAGTCATGTACCTAATATTTCTTTGTTTAGGTTTTTTGGGAAAATGTCTGTCAATAAATTGTGTGAGCTCCTACAGAACCATGACTGAAGCTAGTTATTTAAAAATAAATCACTGGATTTTTTTTTTATCAATAAATATACATGGACTGCAGTATGAAAACGTACATGTTTTCATACTCTGATTTAGGTACTAAAATTAGATTTGAACAGTGTTTTTGAAACATTGTGGTCGAAACAACGGAAATACTAAGAAGTGACTTCTTTCATAGAAAAAGAATTTATGTGTATTAGTTATAGGACTAGTACTTTTCTCCTGTTTAATCATTTTGAGACAGTCTCTGAGCTTCCTGTTTAAGTCCTACAGTTACTAAAGTCATTGCTTCCTTTACATAAGGCCAAATCTTGAAGGCAAGGAATAAGAGTGGCCCAACAGGCTTCACCCTGTTACCCAGAATAAAATAACAGTGACACCAAATCTTTGCATGCTCACGTGGGACCTGTTGTCTCGCTTCTGAAAATCCCTGTGGCAGAATTGTTTTGTATCAGCTGTGGCCCATTCCTGTCTATTCAGGCCGCTTTGCTGGGGCTCATGTTAACCCTTGTTAATTTAGATTGTCAGTTCCTTGGTCCTTGTCCCCTTTTTTGTTTACCTGACACTCTTAGGGTGCAATAATTAAAGCTATAACAGATATCAAAATACATGGCATGCCCCAGTTGACCTGCATTTCACTTATAGGGCAGTATCAGTTATGGGAGGAGGAAAGGGGTATAATGCATAGAATTAAAGTTCCATTTCTCATTTATTTGGTAAGATTTTTTTTATTTAAAGTTGCATCTTTTTATGATTCCTAGTAATCTAACTGAATCCAGTCTAATTGTATCATCCATGTGACCAAGACACTCATTTTTTCCTTTGGTAACTTCCTCCCTTGCTGCTCAGCTGCTCAGACAAGAACAAAACTAAAATTCCATTTGCTTCTTAACAGTAGTGAGCAATGATTATTCATTAAGTCTGAGAAATATCTTTAATAGCATTTTTGCCTGACTTGATCATCTTTCACTGCCTTCTGGAAAGGTTTCCTAAGAGATCCTATTTTTCAAACTCCATACTCCAAATTGAATCTGGAGTCTAGTTTCTGATAACATTAAGTGAGATAGAAAGTTAGATGGAAGTTGGGTGACACTATCATATGCTCAGAAAGTTCATTAAGATGACATCCATTTCCTGGCTTTCGCAGAGTTCCTCAAGCAAGTTCTGCTGCAGATGACAAAGGGAGCTTCTTTCATTTACAATAAACACATACCCTGGCCACAGACTTAGGAAGCGCCTTCTAATATTATGTTTGGTTTTTTTGCCTTCATTTTGTAAGACATTATTGCATTCCATTGTATAACTGAAAAAAGTAACATCTTCCTTGTCAAATGTAGATGTTTGTAGATGATATAATATTCCCTATAGCCTTTCTTTAGCAAATCTTAACAGTTCTTTTAATCCTTCTTCAAAAGCATCCTCTCTAATCTACACACACCCTCTTAGGTTTTTTTCTGAATTGTTTAGTTTACTGATACCTTTCCATTATTAGAGTGCCAAAAGCTGTGTACAGAATTCCATGTGCAGTCCCACCAAAGCCACAGGGAGAAAGATTATCACCTCATTGGGCTGTGATATAATATTTCTACAACACAGAGCCAGTTGTTGTTTTGGCTTCTTCAGATCTTCACTGTAAGGTTTGATTTACCATGCTTGGCTCTTTCTTTGGACTTTCCAGTGTGTCTTTTCTATGGAGTTGCAATGCATAGCAAAGCCTGACTTGGATTTCTGGAGGAAGGATTTAATTCTTAATATTTTTACTCATATTTCTAACATTTAAGAGGGTTTTTTGTATGATTACTCTTTGACTAAATTACAAACCTGGCAAATTTATTATGAAATTGTATGTTGAAATATGAAATATATGAAATATTTATTTTCTTCTTCCTTTAAATTGTCACTGTTAAAGCATTCTGGCCTCCTGTTTGTGGTGATTTTTGCTTGCTCTTGCTAAAGCAGTGATCACATCTGAGATAATTTCAATGCATTTTTAATAAGATTTTGTGATAGAGATTTTACAAAGTCTGTTGATACATCAAACTCTAAAGACAAAGACAAAACAAGTGCAATCCCAGAGCGATCTTTCCTGTGTCCGGTTTTATAAGCATTTTGCTATTGATTGAGATTGTGAAACAGAGGATAAAAAAAAAAAATTCAATGTGGATCAGACCGAAAGGTTGGGAGAGTCTGTACGGGAGAGATTAAAACTGAAAATGGTGATGGCAAAACATTGCCAAATGTTGGATAACATTCTAAAATCAGTAAGGTGACATCCAATAGAGGCAGATCTCTAGATGGAAACACCAGCACACTGTGAATTGATTAGCTGTGCAAAATCACTGCAGATAATTATCTGGCCATAAACTGAATAGGAATGTCTCCACAAATGTGGTGCTGGATGAAAAAGAAAGCAAATGCTATTCTGAAGTGTGGAACAGGAGCGTGATCTAATTATGTCATGGTTTTTAGTACTGCTGGGGCTCTCCAGGACCACTGTACTCACTTGCAATCTCACACTTAAATGTGTGGACAGTTTGGAGAAAGCTGAGAGAATGCCAGCAAGAACACAAGGTTTAGAAATGAAAAGTTGATAGAATTAATTGCCAAAGAAGCAGCTGAATGTAATAATCACCTGCAAGAAATGTTGTAATGAAAAACACAATGATATGGGGGGTTTTATTTCCCTGTTTCTACTGACAATAAAAAGAAAGAAATTGATCTGTTTGAAACACATGATGATTTTTTGATGTTAGGAAATCCTTTTGATTTATAGGAAAAGAGCTGGGAGCAGGCTACCTCTGGAAGCTTTGCAAGCTTTTGCAGAGGATTTGGGGAAAAGGAAATAGGCTAACTATTACCTAGACTGTCTCAGAATAAGGAGAACTCCTCCTAAGGCCTTGTCTAACTCCCTATAGTCATATTTCTCCATGCACAGTTCTGTTTCCACCTCTCAGAATTAAAGCAATATAAACCGAGTTAGAGAGGACTTAGTTGATACAAACTCCTTATTTTATGGCCCAGCCAGCCTCAGGATCCTTCTTGCAAATGTTAGTCTAGCTTGTTGTGGAAATACACAGAAGTAAAGTTTCATTGATAACAACAGTTCACTGAAACTTTTTGGGTTCAGCAAACTGTTCCTGAAGTGAAGGTAGAGATCTGGGGAAAACATGCCTGTCTCCAGGTCAGTGCCCTAGGGAAGGGTGGTAAAACTGGGCTTCTTAGCCAGGCACGGAGAAATACCAGATTTTCTTTGCTTCTTAACTATCCACACCACCTTTCCTTGTTTCTCTTTTTTACAGACCAAACTTGAAAATAAAAGAAAAAAAAGAAAACCCAAAGCCATAATGTGGGCAGCTCAGTCACGTTTTGAATCATTAGTAAAATAATCCTCCTAATCATTTATTACCTGGTCTAATTTCTCATTAGTGTACTTTTTCTTCTTGATATCTTCAAATATTCCTTTATTCACTGTTTCTTCTTTAACTAAAATTACCTTGGTGCACATTCATCTGCTCTAATCTTTGTCCAGCTCTGCTCATTTATATATTATTCTTTCAATTTCCAGAATATTCTTGCTGCCCTCCATTCTTTGAGTAGACATTTGGGAAGCTGTACTGGCTGGTTGGCATTTTCCTTCCTTTATCAGAAAGATTATATTGTATTCTGATGCCTTTCAGGAGTCTCAGTATCCTTGAACTTCAATATCTACCACTCTAGGAATCCATTCTTTAGCACGCACCAAAGGACTAATGGGCACTACCAGGGAGCATCCCTATTATTTAAAATCAGCTCATAGTATGAAAAATTGCAGTAATGAATGTTAGAACCATCTTGAACATTCTTTGTCTAGAATCTTTACTTTTATAACTCATTAAATTGTCTCTTGTATACCTTAATTTTCAGATTTAAACTCCATTCTTTTGCCACCTTGCAAATACAAAGGAGCTATATCCAGGTCTTACACAGCCTTCTATATATATTCAGGAACTATAACCAGCCCTAGAAATTATTACCTGTATATAGAGGTCAGGAGAGAGATACTCCAAACCCACACTAGAGCTCATTTCAGTTGTCACTGTTTTGTTGACATGGGTAATAGGATTCAAGTAAAAGTAATGTGTTTGACAGCTGTCAAACATGAAAACTGTGAACCCCTCTTTGCATTTTTCACCCTGTTTCTAAAGGGAACAGCAATCACAAAACCAAATGGAGAACCAAGGCTGGTCATTAATTCACACTGGCCATCCAAAAGCATTTGGCCAGCTTGAAGTGTTTCTGTAAATGGTTACAATAACCCTCACTGGGTACTCCATTAGTATTACAGATTTTACCTGAATTCTTCTGTGGCCACCTCTCAACAGTTCTGGAATGTCTCACAGCCATTAAATTTGTCTATCCACACACCATTTCCACAAAGCCACAGTTATTACTGCTTTCTACATAGGAAAAGTGAGTGCCAGGTAAGAGTCATGTTTAAAGTCATAAAGGCTTGTGGCAAATCCCAGGTCTATAGGAACACTAACATTATATGTTAGTTCAGAACAGCTGAGAACAGAAATGCCTGAAGATGGAATGAAATGAAATAACCTTTAAATAATAAAAAATCATCATTGGCTGTGGCCACTATGTATCCTACTTCTCTAGGAGCAGCAAGTGACTTTTGCTAAGTATAATGAAACTGGAAAACAGAGTTTGAAAAAATCAACAGATTCTGAATATCCTCCTTAACTTAGATTTGAAACACCACATTTTTAGTACCTGAAGTTCCTTTAATGAAACAATGCCAGTCAGTTCTGCAGAAAACAGGACATAGCAGTCCTAGCTAATAAAACCTGGAATTTGTTGGGATTGTAGATTTAGAAGTTCATGAGTGAGTGGTTTAAAGAGTAAAGTTTTTATTTGTGCTAGGGATCCATGAAAGTCAGGCAGCAAGAAAGGTGAAACCATAAGATGCAGAGGTATATGTCATCAGGTACTGATGCAGTCATAAGTAGATGCATAGGTAGATGCACAGTAAATGGAACTGCTCTGCTTTAAATTTAGAATAACTTGATAATATTTCTTATCACAACCATGTTTACCATTATACCACTGTCTGCAAAATTAATACATGTAGTACCTCTGGAAATTGGGATTTTACAGCTATTGCAGCCTTCACTTGTAAAACAGCAGCCACAGTTTGAAATTGAAATATGCCCCTTCAACTTTTTAATTTATGGAATATATTAAGCTGTAGAAATGTAAATAGGTATACAAGGGGAAACATATTAACCGGATTACATTCTTGATTTACAAAAGCAAAGGAAGACTGACAAACAGGACAGATACTGCCTGTGCATCATCTTATGGGAAGATCCATATATGTTGGATAAGGGTAGTAATACCCCATCATCCACTTTTTAACCAGCCCTTGAGAAACACATTCCAGGTAACACAGCTAGAAAAAGCTCCGTAGATGAAAACAGGAGATTGTGAGCACACACAGAATCTGCCCGTGAGCCATGGTATGCAGTATTCAGAGAACAAAGCAGGGACTCAAAAATGCAATACAGAAACAAAAGCATATTAAATAGTTGTATGGAGTGGTATTGACATTTGCAGTAATAAAAAATATTTTCGTGAACTTCTATAAAGCTCATCGTTCTTCAGACTATCAATTTTACTCTATTGATGATTATTTAGAAAGAAAAAAGAGAAAGTACTGTCTTTGTTGTACATTCTTGGTCCTTATGGTATTTCCTCAGAAGGAAATTTCAGGTGTGTTTAAACAAAATATTTCATTTAATTTTCTTTGCACTGCAGTGACACTTGGACCACTCAGTCAAGCCAGACATGAGTGGGTAGGGGGAACTGCAGATCTGCATTTGCTCTTATATGTTTTACTCATTGAGTCATCTTTAGTTTTCTTCCTGGGGCCTGATGGCAGCCCCAGATTTGGGCTCAGCCAAAAGAATTACCAAGTAGGCTAATCAAAACATACTGCAGTTGACTGCTTAGTAACCAGGTGAAGTTGAGATTGATTTATAGGAAATTTGAACTGTGTTCTACTACAGGAATGAGCGAAGTAAATGACTCATTCCTGTATGAAAGCAAGGTAACAACTGTGAATATAGATATCTTTATTTTACAAATCTCTTGAGTGGACCCTAAGTCAACCTTACTAAACAGACAGCAAACATTGTAAGATCTGATTAGTGTTTAAGCTGATGGCTTTATAACCCTAAAACCTTTATGACCTATCTCCGCAGGCAGGGAGGGTGTGTTTTGATTTTGTCCTGGATTACAGCCTACAGTTGTTAGCAAATGACTGACAGTTTAGAAAATCAAACCAGCATTTTTTTTTTGTACACACATATGTGTGTCTGTGTATGTATTTCTATCCATAAAACCTTAGAAAATGGAAAAGCAACTTGAGCACCATGTTGATTGGGTCATATGCTGATTTTATTCCAGCAAAATTCCTGTTCAGTTCGGAAAAATTAGAAAAGGATGGCAAAGACCTGTCCTTAATCATCAGAGTGGCATTTTTCTGTAGCAATTTATGTCCCCGGCTGGTCCACATAGAAAATTCTTAGATATGTATCCTATATCTTTCTGCCAGGAGCTGCGTGCAGAAAAAATCATAGTTGGCAAATGAGTAGAACTAAAAGTAATTTTCAAATGCTTTGTTTTAAACTAATTTATCAATATTTAGGAGCCAAAAGTAGCTGTTCCCTGTTACTGCAGATCGAGGTCTGTTGAAAACTTTCATCAGGCTTGACTCTTAAGCACATCAGTCATCCTTTAGATATAAACACATCTGCTAAATTGTATAAAGTAAAATATGTGTATTTGTCCTTGTAGGATGAGAGCTTTGAATTATGGGTGAAACTTCACAAATTGTTTTGTCACTGAATTGTTTCACAACTTTACTTCAAGTATCAAAAATGAATTAACTGACAGCATATATGAATTACAGGAAACTTTGCTCTTTACATAGACCTCAGAAACATCTTAAGCCAATGGGGTAAACACTGTAGAAAGGATCCAAAAATATTGCAGCCTCAAGCCATTCTACAGTCATTTTTATGCTCATTATTATTTCTTATTTATAAATCCCTAGAAATAGGTGTATCCAATAGATCTGCTGATAGATCCTAGACCAGAGTCACACAAATGGCACATTGTAATCAGACAGGGGGCGGGGGAATGAGTCTGATGTTCTGCCAGAACTCATTAAAACAGGTTGTGCACTCCAGTACACAGAACATCACTCATGACTGGTAACAGAAGAGAATACTATTGGCTGGGTAGGGAGGAGAACATGAAATTATTTTCCTAAAAACTGGGGGAAAAAATGCAAAAGAATGAGGAAGGATAAAGAAGAGTTATGCTTATTTTCAAAAGCAGAGATAACGCTGTTTTGACCATATGTTGGTAAACCAAAATTCAATTGTGTTTTACCATTTATTAGCAGGGCAAAGGTTTACTGCTCAGAGGTGCCAAGGCGAGAGTTAGTGTCTGTACTGCCTAATCTGACTGGCATTTATTTGGCAAGGTGCACAAATTTTTTGGCAGATCTGGTGGTTGCACTTGCCAATCATTTCCTATACATTCCTGTGTGTTTATGTTTGACAGTACAAAAAGACATGTGTGGTGCTGCAAGCTGCCATTTCTCATTAAAGCTGATGCAGTTCTAGAAAGCATTTAGAAAGCATTTGATTTGGGGATAACTTTTATGCATTTTTACTTATCCTTGCTTTCTAATTTTCAGTTTTTGACCCTGAAGGATGCTTTTAATATGTAGAAAACACAGATCACCACTTGTCCCAGCAAGGTCAAACGAAACACGAATTGCTATCTGGCAGCCTTGGCTTTGCTGTGCTTATTTCAGCCAGACAGAATGGACACCCTGCATGTGGTAGCAGAAGAGAGGGGGGAAAAATACTGCTGAATGCAGTAACTGATTCATGAAGCTTATTTTGCGAACAAATGTTCTGTAGTTCACAGAAAGGTAAAAAGCAGTGAAAAAGGAGTATGTTCAGCAAAATAGCCTTAGGTGAATTGATACCCACTTAAACAAAAAAAATAAAAAGAAAAAAGAAAAAGAAAATAAATACTGTATAAAATACTAAGAAATTTCAAAAAGTGAGAGCAGATGTAGATTTGAAATGAAGGGTTAGAGTAAGCTGTTTAGCAACCAATTAACAAAATTAGTGTAATGAAGCTTTCTGTTAAAAATGCAAGAATATTTCCCTTCTGTTGATTCCCACATAAGAGGAAGCTTTGGTGAGTCCCAAGGTTATTTCAGTCATAGCATGTCAGCGCAGGAGGCCAAATTTCAGCACCTCTTCTGCACACATCTTGAGAGAGAATGTAGGTCCTTAAAGGTCTAACATTATCTGTTAAATACTTCTCTGGCTTTCATATACTTTGTCTTAGTATAAGATATAATTGTTCTGTAAATCCTGTACCAAGTAAAATATCATTCTTAGTTGTATAGGACAGGTGAGAGGACTTATCCCCAGTTTGGTTAAACTAAAGATTTGAATAGAAATTCTGTTAGTAAATGGCATCTTGCAGCAAACTAGATTTGTGATTCCTTGTTTGAATGCTATTCCAATATCCTAAGGACATATTGTGCCCATATTACATGAACAATACTACCCCTGTTCATTACATATTGATCAAAGATAATAAAACTCCCTGGATCTAGGTCTGATTTCAGCTGTAATCCTATAAATCTAATGGAAAAGCAAAGCTGATAAATTTTCCTCTGTAGGAATGGGTGAATCCAGACTGAACACCTGCCAGCCATTCCAAATCTAAATCACAAACAAATGACCACATATTAACATACCAGTATAAGACTACACACAGTGAGATGAGGTACTGGCAGAAATGCTGATGAAAAACAACCCTTCTCTATTCTGGGGAAAGCAAATAGCAGAATCAGCTCTAAGGCTTGCTTTGGTAGCTGCTCTGGAGTTGGTGGCCATATGTAGATTGACATTTTCTGACAATCTGGGATAGAGATTCTCTCCTGTACACAGTAGTTTGAGACTGGACCTTACAAACCAAGACAACCATGGAAATTGTGGCTATTTGGAAAGGAAAGTTTTCAGTGCTTCTGCTTCTACTGCTCTACTGTGTTCTCAGCTACAGTCATAACTGTTTTCGATCTATGCCAATGGTTGGACAAGCTTTGCAGATGCCTGAAAAAGTTTTCATGACAAAATCCAGGGAATGGCAGAGAAAGGTCCTGGGAGAGGAGAATTTTCAGGCTCTGTGGCACATTAGAACTGGTGAAATGGAGCAGTCAGCTGTGCTATCAGCAGCTCTGGACTGAGATTTTAGGATATAGATCAAGATTAAGTTGATAACTTGTTTAAGCCATCATACAAATTCCTAACTTAGAATAACCAAAACCTACAATTATTCCTAATACTAAACATACAAATTAATGGTAAAAGCTGGCAATATGTTGAGGCTCTGCAATACTTCCTACATTTACTCTCTTCCTTATGCAGACTTTTTCTTTGTAAATGTATGAACAGGTGTTAAGATGAACCAGTAAAGAGGTTACAAGAATATTAATTGCTGCTTTGAAGTGTTATCTTTAGGGAAAATAAATTAAAACATAAACAAAGCAAGTAATAAGTATGCTCCTGAGGCAAAAGATATGACTCACCCACATAAGTTTCAACACCAAATGACCCAGTATTTTACTGCCACCGAGGGAGTAGAAAGGCTGTCTTCTATCACAAGAGACCATTCCTGAAGTCAGGGAGGTATTTAAAGTGGATACCAATTACTTGTTGTTATGAAGTGGAAAGTTCAGAGCTTTTAAACCAGTTCTCTACCAGAGGACTATCCTTTAATTAGCTGAATCTGCATATGTCTGGCTGAATGAATGTTCTAGCTGTTATGTACAGTGTTTCTGGAGGCCTGGCACACTCTTTGTGTGGTAAACTTGTCCATCTGGGTATTTGAGAGTTTTTTTACCTCAGCAAATTCCTAGGTTGCTTGGTTGCAACTCTGTTCCACCTGGGATAGCACTTGCAACCTTGAAGTTTACATAACAGGTGAATGAAGTCTAGATAAAGGCAAGGAAATTAATTTTTCTTTGGCAAGAATAATTTTGCCATCAAATTCAATGGTACAGAAAAGGTTTTATCCAGTATACTTAAATCTAAGTCTTTTCTTTTGGTCACAGGGCCATCTTGATCTTAGTTGTATGGCATGGCCCATTCAGAATCAAAGTGCTTTTGGGTCTCAGTTATTGTGATGAATTCCAAAGGTATATTCCAAGTGCTGGATTGCTTGCTAGGTTGTGGTTCTATTCAATCATTTTTGTTTCAGTTCCTGGATTTGACATTTCATATTAATAAATGGTGTTTGTGAGACAGTGGGCATTAATGTCTGAGTGGGTAGGAGCTTTACTGACCCTGACATTTGATGAAGAGCTCATCTACCTACATAAATCAGCTTGGTTACTGGAAGACTTTGTGATGTGTTTATTTCTGAACAATAACATAAGCCAAACAGATACATCAGTAAAGGGAAAGGAAGAACATATCAGCAGGAGTCTGAATGGAGACCAAATACTGATGAGAATGAAACCTTATCTCAGGATGCAGGAGCTGACACTCCCTGCTGCCAACAGCTTTCACAACCAAGAAAGAGAGAGAAATGTTTTATAAAAATGATAAAGAAGTTAGGAGACCCCCTTAGATAACTATCCACCTACATGTAGCTGTCCCTGAAACACCAAACAGCAGGAATAAAATCCAATAAATGCTTATTCTTCAGTACAGCCAAATGTCAGCTGTGGGGCTTCAGTGAAATGAACAAGCTCTGTCCTGAGTAAATATATATATTAATAGCTTGGAGCTGCACTATCAAAGAAAAACAGATGAACAGTGGAGCAACAAAACAAAGAAGCTCTGAGGCCTTCCACTGCCTACAGCAATACACAGTTCAAGATGAATACTCTGCTCGTTTCCATTCTGAACTCTATCTTCAATGCCATCAATATTATCAGTGTCATTACTGCAACTGCAGCACGAGTTTAATGCAATAGCTATTAATTAGATCATTTTGCCCTCCTCCAAAAACAACCCTAGTGCATCAGCTCCTAATGGAATTTATCTTCTTGTATTTTGATTTTGCTCAGAGCAGCCTTTCTGAATTGTAAGTTACTGTAAGGTAATTCAAAGTACAGTAAAGGTTATAGAATACCCTTCATACTTTACCAGCTCATCTGCTTCACAACATTACACACCAGCAGCATAAACAGCCAACTCAATAATGAAGAATGCTGACATAAAAAATAGTGCCCTACAATCACACACTCCAAGTCTTTTCACTCCTCTCTCAGTGGTCAGCAAGGTGAACAAAATTTGTAATGTCAAAGAGAGAGGACAAACCCCTTTAGAGGTAAGAACTACTCATCCCTAAAACATCATCAGCTGTTCCATTAGTTTTACTCTGTATACTTCAGTAATTCTGGATTTGTGTAAATCTCATCTTTTCTTCACCTATATTTAGCATGTTACCTAACTTGCTGGCTGGAGGTTTTCCACTGGTACGTGAAACAGCAGTAAGTGAATTTGCATTGTAGGAGCACAGGTTGCTGCATCATCACTGCACAGGGAGTGATGCACATCTGCCTGTACTGTCATCACTGTGGCTCCTGCCTCCTTTACTTACTGAGTAGAGATAGGACAAGGAATACACTCCTTTTCTTATCTAGCTCTGTCTCCTCTGGTCCTTTGTGTTTTCACAGTCCCCATCACAAACAGAGCTCAGCTGCTCAGCTTCAGCAAAATGAAAAAAGAAAAACTCAGTGTATCTTCTGAAAACCCAGCTCCTTCAGTCTGTTGCAGAAACTAGCCACAAAAATGTTGTAAAGATTTCCTAACATTCCTACCAACATTCAACCACCCTTTTCTAATTTGTGGAGATGACAGTTGTTTCCCACCAGTTCATGAAAATGTAAACTGATATTTGCCTACAATTTTGGAAGGGTACAATGGGTTTTATTGATTATTGCAATTGTAATCCTTGCTGCTATTGTGGGTGAGTTACTGCTTTCTCTCTCAAACAAATTATCTAAGGTTTAAGAGCTAACCTATCAACCAAGGAAGTTTTGGTACCTGTACTCACATACGTATGCATAGATATATATACACACATATGTTAGTGTGTATGTTAGAATCATCTGTTCCATGAAATTGCTATTTCCTGACTTTGGATTGGGGTATATTTTGAAGGAAAGAACATTCTGGTCAAATTTCATTTCAGTAATTAGTGAGATATGTGGGCTTGGGGTTTTTTTTAATGGAAAAGAAACTAAAATGAAACATAATTTTTTGAAACTGAAAAATGCTTTGACTCATATTTGGTTCCAGTTTTTGCTTTTTAGGTTTATCATAACCGGTAAGCCAACATGTAACTGGATTGCAGGCATCTGATCCAGCAGCTTCTATGCAAGCAAACCCCCCACTGACTCCTGATGACTTAAGGGAAGCCTCTTATTGCTACTGATGATGAGTTTGAGTTCCTACAAGCGTGAAGCTTTAGGTCCAAATGTGCTGAGAGGCTTAAAAGTATCCATGAACAGAACTACAGATAATCAGTGTTGCTGAAATGTCAGAGAAGTTACTCAAAAGTGTCATGATGCAGTTTCCTTATCACTGAAGCTATCCCTGAAAGGAAAGAGAACTACAGGGGCTTCCATAATCTTTTTATAAAATCATTATGGCTTCATTCCTTTAGAACACTTGATACTCTTGGCTCCCTGGAGTGGAACAGGAATGAAGTGAGCACATGGGATACTTAGTCCTGAAATCTTTGATTTTGAGTTTCAGTGCAAGTTCTGCCTGAGTGATTTATGAGGTAGATGTTAGGAAGGAGGCTTGAGGATTTAGCCTTATCTGTCTCTCTGCTTTGGACTCACAAGTATTTAAAACTCCATTATTGTTTTAGCAAAGTTGTATAAGAACTTGCTGAGAACACTGTCTCCCTTGATTCTTAATGTCTACAGGATATTTCTTATGATAAATATTAATAATTTTCAAGGACATGGATGAATGCATTTTTATAATTATCAAAACCCAGACATACTGGTTTAGTGTTTAAAATTAATTATAGTATGGAAACCAGCATTCCATAAGGAAATGATATTAACTCATCAGAATGAGTTCATTTTGCCTTTCAATTTACATTTGTTGAATTTTATTTACTGATTTTGTATTTAACTTCTAAGCAATTACTGAAATCTCCGTTTTTGCAGCTAAAGGGCCTTACTCCTAAATGTTTGACTTGATATGTATTTAATTTAGATCACCATGTATATGAACATTTAACAAGTACATAAATGCAAATAATTACAGGGGAGAGTAAGAGTAACAAATTTTCAAAAAGTGCCTTCAGTTGCAACTTTCTTTATGGCATGAGAATGGAAGATTAGTATTTAAGTATTTTAGAATGGTTTTTCTTCAGAATACCTCAGATTACCGTGTTACCAAAAGGCAAAGGATAGCAAGAACAAATGGCAGTCAGACAATGCTAATTTCAGGGCCCAGTAAATGTCCTGTCACCTTATCTAGTTTTCCTGTGTACTACAATAAGGATTACATTCCACTCAATAAATGCATTTCGTTGGCCATGCAGTGTTACCAACAATCTTCTTCATAGTGGGAATGACGATCTGATCACACCTAATTGAAGAATCTTGTGATAAATGGAAACCAGCTGCTTAGTGAGTTTCCTCAGGTACCTCTCAGCATTTCACCTGGACTTTGCAGATTTCCCTGTTGTCATAGGGACTAATTCTAGCTTCCCAAATCTGTGGCACTGAGACTGGTGGGGGTTACAGGTTATGACTGTAAGTGAGCTGGCAGTGGAAGGATCTCGGCCAACACCTGTCTACAAGAAGTTCCAATCTTGTCTGGTGCATGAGAGAATAGCAAAAGCAATTAGGGATGGGAAAGACTCAGGTAGGGGTTGATGTGCACTGGAGAGTACCTTTGGGGTAGGATGTTTTCTCAGCATTATTGATGCAGGAAAGCAGTATAGAAAAGTCTAAAATATCACAGAAGAGGGTTCTTATATTTAATTGGGGAAGCAGGAAGCCAAGGCATGGAGGAAGGACCTGGACTGCAGTTGCTCACGTGACGCCTGGTTTGACTGAAGGGATTTTCTTTCTGTTTGTAAAGTCAAAGGCGTATTCATCCTAACACTGCTGGTGTACTTCTGACTCTTTCAGAACACTGACGAAATGTAATAAAGAAATTGTCTAGCCTTTTGAGAATTCATAAGGATTTGTCCTTTATCTTCATGGTGATATGTTTTACTGCAAGGTGGGGAGCCACTTTTCCTTACATCCCCCCCAGGGATCACAGCATGGGAGAGCAGTCCATAATGCTTCTAAAGAATTCTTCCTTCATAAAATCATGTGAAAATCTAAGTCTGAAGTATTTTTTCATTTGAAGCCCTACTGTACCACATGCAGGCCATTGTGAAGGTGCTCAGACTTGCAAGTTTTCAGTTTAGCAGTTAGTGAGGGACTCAGAGAAGTTCCACAGTTATCATGACTTCAGCTCCAAAATTTTTAGCTGAATCTTAATCCACTGCATATTTTGGAAGTAGTTTAGAAACTAGTTCCCTGCAGACTCTGTTTTAGAGTTTCCAAAGGGTAACTAATGTATAACGAAATGGGACACCATTTTAAGGGCAGTTCAGCAAATACAAGCTCTCATCTCTAATGCATTTTACTTTAGAGTCTCCACCCAATCTTCCCAATCTTTTAAAGATTGGTTTGCTTCTATTTGCAAAAATAGCACTGAAAGTGGGCACCCGTGACTAGTCTCCCTCGAAAGTCAAAATTGAGATAGTATTGTGACATTAGCATGCATCCTTGCTCAGAACAGTGTAACTGATGCAATACATTTACAGCAAATTTTAAAATTTCCATCATAGTAAAGAGAAACTGTCATTCAATCCAGTGAAATGCTTTCTCAGCGTCAAAAGATGCTATTACCACAGGACTGGCATCATTTTTCATCCTAAAGAGGATATTAAATAAGCACAGCAAATTCGTGCGGGTGAGCCTACTGTACTACACATAAAATAAAACCATGCATTGTTCAGGATGAATTATTTTAATGCTCATACTTTGAGTCAATTGGCCAATAACTTTGCCAATTTGTTAATACCTGCATTTAGGAATAGAATGGCTCTATGTAACCTATATTGCTATATGTTTCAGTCTGTTTCAATGTTGCCAGAATCAGCACCTTGCAGTCTGCAAAGTATCTGCTGGTCAGCACCCGGTTTGCATAAGGTAGCGTTACAAAGATGAAAAAAACAGCCAACATCAGCTGGCAAAAAAAAAAGTTCCCCTTTTGAAATGTGAAGGCTAACCTTTCTAATGATTACAAGATTTATGAACAATTCAATAGCAATAGACTATAAAAGTGATAGGTCAGGCCACGTGTACACAAAGACTAAGCAGCTTTGGGTGAGATAAAAGATAAGGCAAAGATCCGGCTTAGATCCAGAGCTGTATTTTCAAGACAGCCCAGCATGCTGAGCAGTAACATCTTTATAAAGAAATACTTAGGTTTGAATTTAGGAACATATTTTAATCACATAGATTTTAATAAACAATCTTGCTTTCCATGGATCTAGAGCTCCAGGCAGACGGAAGAAAAGATGTTATTTCCCTTTACACCACTTCTTTATTAAGATTCAGAAATTATATTTCACCTATATTAGGTATGATCAGGGAGCATCCATTGCATACTATACTTTCTGTATACCATCTTCAGCTTCTACTAAATCCTGATAAGCTGGCTTGAAATGTCAGCAGCCATGGGCAGCTTTAGGCCCCAGAGATGTCTTTTCTGCTTGTGTGAGTGGAACTGTGCAGATCAGACATACTTTTCATAAAGTTTTGATTGACTTCCTGACTGTCTGTGATGCTAAGACATTGTTTATCCCTGACACACTCTTCAAAGTGCTTCCCACCCTGCACTATTTCTGTATTTGCTGCATATATTCTTTTTGCCTTCCTCTCATCCCTTCCCCTTCCTCTCATCCCTTCCCCTTCCTCTCTCACCCTTCAAATATGTAAAGCTGTGAAGAGAGCAGTCTTTCTTCTGCATGTTAGTTAATAATATCCAGACTGTGAAACTAAAACTTAGAGTACTGCATTTCTAATTAATCAGAAAGACAGGCTGTAGTAATATAGCTACAGACAAGGAGCTCTGCTAGCAATCACCCAGGGCTCTGTTGAAAAGCAACTTGCCAAGCAAACCAATCATTAGCCAATTACATCATGGAGCTCTGTATGGAGAGGATTTGGTACATACTGGTACAGCAGATGGTGGGGAAGAGTAGCCAGGGAAGACCTAGTCCAGCTGCTCAGTGGCTGGACAAATGAAAGTCTTGGGGGGGGAGAGAGCATAAATGGTTTAGTTGAAGATGAGGGTCGAGGATTTGAGAACAGTTTCTGTAGGGTGTTAGTTGTAGGTGTAATGTGTTGGACTAACCAGTATAGGTAATTTGAAAGTACTGCAGTGATCATGGCTCCTGGATGTTTCTGGTTCAGGTCTGCATGGTTTCTTGTAGGTCCTTGTGCCTTGCTGTATAGAGAGGCAATACAAAGCAAAAAGGGCTGAGCAAAGCCCTTGCAAAAGCTGAGGAAAGGAAACTGCAAACCAGAGATGGACCATATGCCTAAAACATTTGCTAATAGAGGCTGGCTCAGTTTCTCATGAAATGAGCCTGTGCATAGCCCATTTTTGTATTCTGGTGAGAGTGAAGAAAACAGGTTTTTTCCATGCCCATTAGTCTCCAATGTATCTCATCAGCTTTTGATAACTGCTAATGGTAATTCAGGAAAGACTGTGAGGTTTCATAAATTATAGTAGCTAAAAATGTGCGGAATCAGAGTCAAGTAACGTTCTAAGCCAGCATTGTATGAGGTCACTTCCCACCCAACTCTGTTTTAAACTTCTTTCAAGCTGAGATGAGATGTTGCTATTGCAGCAATCCTCAGATGATGATGAAAAATAAGAATTCTTGGGTTTGAGAAGTCAAAAAGGTTCAGATTTCCAAAACAGCCTTCTAATTTTCAGTGCCCAGCTTTAGGCTTTGTGGGTTTCAATACCCAAGGTACTGATTATTCATAGCTATAAGGTGACAGCTTGGAGTCGAGTGAGCAACATTCCTTACCTTCATTACACAACAGTCTTCTGGTAACAGGGATGAAGCCACATAGATGTTGTGAGGACTAGTTAGTGTGTAGACAGTCCTTGAATATGAGTAGTGCTTAGGGAAAAATTTTTGAGGATCCAAAGAAATTTACAAATTCAGTAGTTTCTTTGATTAAAATGATTGAGCCAGCTATACAAACAACACTGCTACATAAATCCTTTTCTCTTCACTTAGGAAGAAACACTCTCCATGTTTGCTTACCAGCAGGTTATTAAAATATATACCAAAAAAACCTCCAAAACCAGTGACTGAACAAACATAAAACAACTATTACCTTATTTCATACTAATGCATCATGCCCATTTATTCACTTCTCTGCTAAGCTTTGGTTCTTCTTTACAGTTTGCAAGTTCTTGAACCACATCCCACAGTCCTTCAACCCAGCAGGCTGCCCGTGAGTTGGAGCTGATGTGCAGATGGACCCGAACTCCCCTGCACAGGCTCCAGACTGGGTGATGTGAGCCAGCTTTATCCCAGAAGGCTTTAGTCACAGTGATGTGGTTCTGTGCCCGAGTTAATGTGCCAGAATAGACGTGCTTTCACATTCCAAGCTCTGCATTTTCCAGACTGATATTGCTTAGAAGCAGAGAAACTCTCATTTATCAATGGACAGAAACTGAACCCGCCAAAGTGGAGGAACCATTGCTGGAGAGTGACTCAGGATTGTGACAGAGATGAAGAGGCAGGAGACTGAACAGAGGAAGCTCATACAATGAGCAAGAACAGCTTGTGTCACGTTACCACCTGTTCCTTTGACATCTGAATTTATGGTCTAAACCATAAATGGCTTAAGGCCTCATTTATTTGAAGTCAGGACAGAAACAGCACATGCTCCACAGAGCCCAGCTCCACCTTTCAAGTACCAAGCACATGCAAAACAGAACAAACCTTATGGAATTTGGGGACTTTTGGTAACAAATAAAACTAGCTACCATGTAAAACTATTGTAAAGGAAAAGACATCAAATTAATCCCTTTGAAACTAAAATAAATCATAAACAAAAAGGGAAAATAAAGTAAATATATAAATATGAGTGTTTGAGGCCAAATATAATTTCCACCAAAATCAGATGTAAAAGTACTGTGGCAAAACTTGAGTTAGTGTGGTCCTGGCCCTGCAGTTTGTGGGAGAGAACAGACATATAATCATCACCTTGAATAAAATATATACCATGATTGGGAAAAGTATAGGATTTTTTGAAGTTCTATAACTCGAATAAAAACCACAAGGCAGGTGGTGATGACAAAGGCCAGGGAATGTGATAACATGTATTAATAACAGTTCAGAGAAAGAAAGGTACAGCTGCTGCAGGAAATGTTGGATCCAGCTCTGCAGCTGAGCTGTGCTTGGTCCTCTGCCCTGAAGTGTTAGAAAGAAAAATGAGTGTATGTAGCCATGGATTTCCTCTAATCCCTGATTTGAGGATGCCATTAGACACCTAAGATATCTATCCTGTATGGAACAGAGAAGACTTGTTTTCTGTATTTGTTTAAGAGTGACAAAGATCAATAATATGGCAGAAATGTTTAAACAAGGACACAGCACATCTCCAAGGAAAACAATCCATCTGTTTCTGCAGCTGGTTTGAGGCATCCAGTTAGGTATCTATTGCAGTGAAGAAACTCTCCCATTGGTTCAGGATAGTTTCTACAATACTTGTTTATCCTGGCTAGGAGAGTTGTCTAGGGTTGTTTGCAGGACCTGATTTGGACACAAGAAATAATTTTATAGCTGCTCTGTACTCTCATGTAGGTTCAGATTCCATGTCCAATTGCAATTAACCAAGTAAGCTACATACACTGTCTCCATACCTTTCAAATGACTGAAATGTGCACGCCAGCCTGAGATCTCTGGTGTCTGGTAGCAGAGGTCTGTCCCCACTGGACTCTGCAAATGGCCAGAACCAACACTGTCTTAACAGTCAACTCACCTGAACACAGAAACCCTCCTTCAATCTCTGTCAGCTTCCTTGGGAAACAGGAGTACTCAGGACCTCTCAGAAGTAAGGTGAGCCTGCCAAGACTTTATTTGTCTGTCTCTGGAAAATGCTGGGTAAATGGAAGACATTTGTACATTACAAAGATGGCCACTACATAATTTTGGGAGCACACACGACTCAAGCATGAAATTGCTGAGCAATGACAGAAGTCACTGACAGCTACTCTCACACTGTATGTGAACAGACTTATTGCTCTGAATTAGCACATATGCATATATCGTGATATACTATCATGATTTACTATGAATAGTAAAGATGAATTTACAATGAATAGTAAAGATGATTTCTCCAAACCTGTAGATAAGAACAGTAGTTGTGACCAATATAAGATCTGTGTAGCTTGGTCACTGAAGGGCTTTACTTGATTCCATGACTGTGCCTTTTCAGTTGGATGCTAGTGGGTCCCCTTGTTGCCACAGTTGTTATTTAGCCTGTCATCATAAGCGATGCTTGTGTTTGTTAGAAATAGCAGGAGAGTTTTCTATCGACTTTCTAATAACACATAAAGAACTGCAAACTAATCCATAATGAGCACTTTCCCTTCTTTGCTTCCTTTTTTGCTCTAATGCTTCATTGTCATACTTGCTTGGTAAGTTTTTTTTTTAAGATTAGAAATTGTTTCATTTAACATTTTGACTTCCTGTTGGGGTAGTTTTTCTCTCCAAAGGAACAAACATACATACACTGAAAACTGAGCCATTCAGGATCCTCTTGAGATCTCGTATATTACAGCAAAGACATCCCCATATTTAAATTTATCCAATCTCTCACCAAATTGTAGTAATTACGTCCTCAGTTGCTTTAGTCCATGTGTTAAATCTCTGCTCTGTTTATAGGATATATGCCTTCCTTCTCTTGTTTTGATAGTGAATGGTAAAACAAAAGGCAATGTAGAGGTTCCTGGTTATGCCTGTTTGGCTTCCACCAGTGATACTGGGTACACTCCATCTCAAGCCTCCTGTGCTAATTTCTTAATCTTCAAAGTTTCTGACTTCTGATAACAAATTTTGAGTGCACTCTACAGTCCAGGATATGTCTTGTTTTGTTCTCCAAAAAAGTGATTAGAATGAAGCAGAGTTTCATATGTGGTTTTAAAGTAGGTGAGTCATATCAGTTGAGGTAGACATTGTTTCTGAAACATTCAGTACCTTTATTTAGACTGGGGAGAAAACTAAGAAATAAGGAAAAAACCAGGAGATTCAGCAGATCTTATCTCACTATTTCCCCCTCCTGTTTTCATTTGCACTTCTATTTCCAAGCAATATTTCATTTCTTTATGCACCTATCATTGTGCTTCTGTCAGAAGTTCAAAGGCAGCCTGCTTGCATAAAAGAGAGACAGTATTGACTGATCTATAATATTGTTTCTACCTTTTTTGACCAATCCTCAATGCATATTTCCAGTTTTGAGAAGCATTTCATGAATCACTGGGCAGTTTGAAAAATCTATAGTGTAGGCTCATTACTTTACTGGCTGCTGAATGTTTTCCATTGGTTGTGTTGCAAGGCAAAAATGCAGCCCGTTTTCTCAGGAAAAAGAGGTTAAAATTTCATATATACATAAATAATAAAACAACACATGGAGGTGATATCAGTGTGATATATTTCATTTCCTATATACCTTTGACTGCCCTGCTGCCCATTAATCCACACGAACTTCCATCATATTCCAACCTCCTTAGCACCTTTAGTCTCACTTTTCCAGGTAGTCAGGCAAAAAAAGCTTGCTTCTTTCCTCTGAAATGTGGCACTCCCAGCCGTCCTCCCAAATGTCACTGGCTGCAGGCCCGGGACAAGCAATATTCTGTTCTATGTTAGTGATCATGGTTTAAGCTCAAACCTCATGTGGCTGCAGAAGTGGGAGCTTTATACTTCCAAGTGAGCTCCTTGCCCCAGCAAGCAGAGAGGAATAAAATGGCTATTGGAGTTTATTTCAGTGGGGCCAGAAAGCCCAGCTCCTGCAAAGACAGACCCAGGGCTTCACAGACCACAGAATATAATGGAAATGACAAAATGATGCAATTTACCACGAGTCACTTTTAGACTAATATTAAACTTTTAACCATTTTTTTCTCATGTTTACCCACCTATAGAATCTTAGTAACTCAGATTCTGCATTTCAAAGGCATGAGGATATCAAAGTGGTCCTGATACAGTTAGCCTCTCCCCTCCAATCTATTTTAAGCACTTCTACCACCAATAGTTTTCTGAAGTTTTCTGAAGTTTTCTGAAAAACACCTTCATACCTGTAGTGTGATGGGAATGTATTTAAGTGCTTTCAGCACTCCTGCAGAGTGACATGCAGAACTCACAAAGAGTTTAACTACTTATATCACACCATATCCCTTTTCTTCACAGTCTTTTCTGCAGGTAGATAAACAAAAACTTCCTTTTTCTTATTCTCTTTAAAATTGGACACAGATCTAATTCAGTTCTCTAAAATATTATCTTTTTTTTTTTTCAGCAAAGGAGCCACACTGCCGTCAATGAGTCACGAAATAATTAAACATTAAAGAATGTCTGGGCTTTTGTTCTGAGGAAGGGACAAGGTTGAAGGGTAGCTGCAGCTTCCAGTTTAGAGGCATTCTGTGTACCAACTGCATGTGCAAACACCCTGCCTCTGGTCTTGGTGGAAAGGAGACAGGGACAGCAAGGTCACACAGGTAGTTAGTTGACAGTGCACTCAGGGAAAACAACATCTGGATCATCAACAGAAACACCAACCATTCCCCTCATCCCAACTTCCACTGAGTATTTTGGCTACCAGTTGCTGAGGTGCACGGGCATAGAGGCTCCTCCACTTGAGTACTCATTCCAGGCCAACTATAATGTGGAAAGTATGTTTGTAATTTTTCATTATATTAAGATGTAAATTATGCTATGTAATCTCTATATGAACTTCATGAGAAATTTGTCATAGCTTGAAAGGGTTATTTTATATAACCTAAGGAAATCTCTCAAAGACAATTTGGGCTAAAATGCATTATAAATTGGTAGTTATTTCATACATCCAGACATTTCAGGGGAAGTTGCTGTTTGAGCAGTTTTATTTAGGAATCAGTGAAAGAGCTCTGTTGCTCCAAGTCCACTGTCGGTTTCGAGAGGTTTGTCTCTTTCTGCACCACTATTTCTTACACAGATTTCTGCATGGATTTTTATGCTGTCATTAGCGTCTTAGGTCCTCCTGATGCTGCCACAAGCAGATTTTTATTCCATATGGCTATTTTGTCAGCCTGTAGCTACCAGAAAGATGAAAATGAGAAGGGTAAGTTGGAAGAGGAAACAACCCAGACCATTCCATGCAAAGGAAAATCTCTCCTCAGTCAGACTTGGTTGAAAAGCCCTACTACTACTCTGCCACTTCTTCTCCTGGGCTAGGAGAAGCACTTGTTTATGTTTTAATCTGTCTTTACCCCCAGGTCTGAGGAGGAATAGAAATGCATGGAGAGTTCATTATCCCTTGCATATAGAAAATAAATTGGTTGAAGCAGAAATGGACTTTAAGAAGTTTTCCATATTGACTCGTTTCCAAGTTGATTAAATGCTCATAAGTGCAGCCTATGCTTTTCTCCTTGCAAATCTGGCTATTGGGTATACAGATTCATATTTACATGTATGCAGATTCCAACAGTGTTAAAGAAAACAAGCCTCCAGATAGCTAGAACTATTAGTTCATAGGAATTTAAAATTAAATTAAGTAGTTGGGCTGTTTTCCAGCTGATTTTTAAAGTTCCTGTGCTTACACAGAAACCTCCGTAGGATTTACATTACACTACTGTATTTGTTTCAGTGAGCATTTGACTGCCAAGAATACAGTCTATGACCAAAATGGCAATCTAATTAAATATTTGACAAGCAGAAAGCTGGACATTATTCAAGTCAAGCATTAAATTAGAAAATTTAGTTTGTCTCCTTTATCAGTAGATTTTTAAATCAGCCTATTCTACCAAAACCCATAAGTTTAATGAATTTGGTCAGACATACTGTGTAACAGATGTCTAACATACAGCCATGAGCCTAAATCATAAAAATGATGCTTCACTTTGGCACAGCAAAAAAATATGAAAGACTCAGAAAGGTCAGTCACCAGCAACCTGCTTGCTAGTAGTTGAGAAACAGCACTGTAAAATGCATGAGCTGCCTTTTGTAGTCTCTTATAGGAAGCCTTGGAGAGCCACAGATAATTTGCTTTCAATGATTCATCAAGTTGGCCCTTTGTTTCACTAATTTGAGTGTCAAGTGCAACTACATAATAAAGAATTACCAAGACCTGATAAGATTCTTCTTAAATTGCTCAGTTTGTCTTAACAACTGGTACTGTTGAAACCAACCCCACAAACTGCATAAACAGCAAGTGTGTGTGCAACACGGCATCTTCTGTGAAATGATAAAGCGTGTTTACTGCGTTATCCGCTCATGTACCACACCTTTATGGGGTTTTTTCCTTTCTTAAAAGGCACTAATTGCTGCATGCTGTGCCCATGCTAGAGATGGCATTTGTTTCACTGTTAGTCCTCCAATGAAATAGCAAAGGCAAAAAATGGATTTCAATGACAATTCCAGCCTTGAGAAAAGTGCTATCGTGACCATGGTTGAGTTACCCTGCTGATAGTTTTCTCCTTAATGTAATTTTTAATACTACATAGCTATAGGTTAGATGTGAAGCCATATTTTAGAACTCCTATTTAGATGAGTAGTTTCAAGTGAAATAACTTCATGATTAGGAGATAGGGGTTTTTTTTAATGCTGTCAGTCTAATAACTTTGTAAGAGATCAACCCTAAAAAAGGCTTGTTTAGAAGGGGCACATTTATTAAGGTGGAATTCCCAGAGCAAAAGATCTATGTAATTTGAGGTCTGATAAAGTTCTCACAACTGAACCAAACACGACTAATACAAAGAAAGAATAAAAACTATTAATATAAAGAAAGAATAAAAAACTTTAGAAGACTGCTTGTGAGAGTGGGAAAATGTCCGCCTTCAGAAACCAGAGAGATAGCATGGGGAGCAAATCTGTGAGATTTACTTTGGAAGACGAAGAAAGCTTCTGCCAAAAGGGTTTGAAACCGGTTGTTAGAGCTTAGGAAAGATTGTGTGAGACGGTATTGTCAGCGCCGAACAAGGAGTTGAGGGCGTCGATTTTTTTACTAACGTGAATTTAAAGCATTGCCTGATCGCTGCCAGCTTGAGGAAACCCAGGTAGCAGTGAGAGAACGATATATTTTCCGCTAGGGAAATCCACAAATAATGTAACGTGAAGGTCGTGCCCCGGTGCCACAAGCAGGACAGAGGCCTGGGCAGAGGGAGGGAGGAAGGGAGGGAAAGGAGCTCCTGCCCTTGCTCCTGCTCGCTCGGGGCCGGAGAGGCGCCGCCCGCCCGGTGCCCGCCCGGTGCCGCACCCCCCGCGCCGCGGGCTCGCCAGCGGAGCAGCGCCCGAGCGGGAGGCAGAAGTTAACTTCCACCTGCCCTGAAGTCGCCGCTGCGCCGGCAGCAGGAGGCGGAGGCGGAGGCGGAGGCAGGCGGGGCAGCCGAGGACCCGGCTCTGGCAGGCTCCGAGGGTCCGGCCGAGTGTAATTCCCCCCTAATCCCCGCCACGGCGGCGCTTCCCTGGCCGAGCCATGTCTACGGCTTCCCCGCCATGCCGAGCATAGCGGGGAGCGGGAGGACTGGCGGCCGGGAGGCGCACAAAATGAAGACCCTGATGGTAAGTGCATTGTTGGCACGGCTCATCCCGGCTCCGGCGGCGGGGAGGAGAGCGGGGGAGAGGCGCGGAGCGGGGCTGCTCCGGGCACCCTGTACACGCTCCAGCCTTTCCCGGGCTGCATCCCCGCGGCTCTCCGGGATCGCGCGAAGGCGACCAAACCTCGGTGGCGGCGACCAAGAACTTTCCGCCTGCTTTCTTTTATTCGTGTTGCTTGTGGTTTGGGGGTTTTGTGTGTGTGTGTGTGCGTTTTAAGGAGCGTACAGAAAACCGATCTGCTTAAAGGATGAGGCTGGAGGTAGCTGGGCAGGGAGAAGCGCTACAGTCCCCAACACTCGTTAAAATGCACGAATGAGATGCCCAAGGGGGGACGGCGGCACGGGAATGAGAGGCGCGGGGTACCGGGCGCACGGAGGGGAGAAGAGGCGAGGAAGCAGGGCTGGGGGAGAAGGAGGGAGGCACGGGAGCGGGCTGGCGAGGGGTCAGGAGGAGGACGGAGGGGCTTCCCCAGTTCACTTCTCGCACTTTTGCTGGGTGGCTGGCGGGTGAAACTTGCGGGTGCGTAGGCGGGGAAGCGGCGCGCCCCGCTGGGCCCCGCGGCGGGGGGAGCCCGCTGAGCCGGCTCTCTCTCTGCCCCCCGCAGCGCCACGGGCTGGCCGTCTGCCTGGCGCTCACCACCATGTGCACCAGCTTGTTGCTCATGTACGGCGGCATCGGCATCGGCGGGGGCCACCCGGAGCCGCGGCGGCGGCAGCAGCAGGTGGCGGCGGTGCCCAGCCGCCCGCCGGAACGCGGCCAGCGCCACCCGGCTCTGCCCGTCGGGGCCGGCCTCCTGGAGGGCTACATCAGCGTCCTGGAGCACAAGGTGAGCCACCGGCCGCGGGACCGCCCCTCGCTCTCGGCCTCCCTCGGGGGACACCAACCCCGACCCTGCCGAGCTCTCCCTCCCGCCCCCTGTGAGGTGCCCTGTTCCCCTCGGCGGGATCGCCGTGCCCTGCCTGCCTCGCTGTCGGGGTTGGCTTACGCGGCCTCCGGGTGCCGTCGTGCCTGGCCCGAGGGCAGGAATTAGCGGGGTCAGGAGCCGGGCTCCAGCCCGCGGTTGGGTATTTGTGCACTGCTGCTTCTCTTTCCCTTTCCCTTCTCTCCCCCTTGAAAAGGGGGTGTGTGGGGGGGGGAAGGTGAAGTGTGTTGTTTCTGATATTGTATGCTCTAGGTAGAGTACAAATGTATGTTTATGATTATATTAGTAAGGGTTAAAAAATGAAGTTTATTTACTGGAAGGCTAAGTCAATAGGTAGGTGTTTATTCTTAGCTCATTTTGTCATAGGAAAATAAAATAATAAAAAAAAAAGTCTCCGGCACAAATGACCTTTTCATCCTCCTTCTGGGAAGCAGAAGTTGTCAACTGGAGTTTCCATTCTAGAAATTGGGAGCACTTCTTTAATGGTGAACAGAATTATGTCCCTCCCCTTGACAGAGGAATTACCAGGCTGTATTGTCAGACTATAATACTTGTTTACCAGAGGCAGGCAACCTAAGCTTTGATAGCTCACAGGACAGATGTAGTGACATAAAGTGAGCAAGGGGGCACATCCATGCCAAAGAGATATTTGAGCTTCAGTAATTTTCTCAGAAGGCAGATTCATCTACTTTTTGTGTGTTGTTTGGTTTGTTGCTTTCACCTGGAAATTCCAAGGTCTCCCTCTTCCAAAACCCCAGATAATGTTTAGTACATATACATCTTGTAGTAAAAATTTACTGTAAAAAATAAGCAAGGGGAGTGTGGATTCTCAACTTTCTTATGTTTTCACATCCAGACTGACAACTTTGTGAAAGATATGTTGTCAAACAAGTTACTGGGCTCAGTTTAGAGGTACTGTGTGAAGGCTAGTGACTTTGATATACAGAGATTTTTATTGTTCCTTCTGGCATAACTTTCTATGCAAGAGTTATCTGTAGGGCTCTTAACACAGAAAAATAGCACATGATAGTGCCTTGTAGGCTTTATTTGCTTTCGTGTATGGTTCTCCTGGAAATTCTCAAATGTAATGTCTATAGAAAAAGCAAGTTTGGCCATGGGCTTCCTACTCTTTGTCCTGTACTCTTGTAATTCTTTTGTTCTTCTTGAACATGACTGTAGTGATAGGTGTAGATATATGTGCACATGATTTTTGTAAATAGCAGTAACTGAAAAGACATCTGTCGGTTTTTTGGGATGCATGTGTGAGTAGCCTTCTGATTCTGGTAACACCTCACACTGGTTTCTCCAGACTCACAAACATCCATCATTAACAGGCTATACTTAAAATCACTGTTCTATTATTTTCCAGGGTAATTTTAATGTTTCCCTGTGTTTTGGAGAAGGATGATCCTTTGGCTTTTTAATATATTGTGATATGGCCCAAACCCCTCAGATGCTCCATTTCTGAATTTCATTTCACACAGCTCATGCCTCACAGTAATAATCAGCTCAAGGTTTAATAACTTTTCCACCTAACTTCTATGGGTCAAAAAGAATATTGTGCAATCCCTGCCGTGTTCCCAGCTTGCTTTGTCTTATTTTAATGCACATGAGATCATGCAGAGAGCTGTGCCACTGTGGTATAAAGAGCAATGAGGACAATGCATTACCATAAGGAGATGGGGGAGAAAGGGGATTTGTCTCTTAGTAATGTATTTCTTTTTGTAATTTATTTTGGTAGCCCATGTACTTGACATCCCAGAATATGTAGGTTTCATACATAATAAAAAATGGAGAATGCAGAAGATTGCAGGCAGTCATGGTTTGGAAAAAGAAGGATGCAGGGTTGTTGATGGTGAAAATAGGGAGAGAGGTAGCAAGGACTGAGAAATTGTGAGACATGTTCAGAGAACCTGTGGTTTGAGTAGGACACTGGAAACTGCAGAGAAGACAGCTTGAACAGCAATGAAATGAGGGAATTGGGGAAGTTTTAAGGAATGTAAAGAGAACTGCAAGAAGAGAGCAAGGTAAAATTCTGTAGCTGTGAGAAGGATGCAATATTTGAAGAGACAGGGAAGTCTGGAAGGAGATGAGAAGTACCTGTTGTTTGAGGACAGCAGGCTTGCAAAGTTGAGGCAGGAATGACTTCAGCAATAGTATGTGTTATTTTGATAGCACAGAGGTGATGGTGTGAAATGACAATGAATGGTAGAACTTTCACAGTATAGCTTCCTAAATTTCCCATATAGAATCTTGGAATTATCTGTCAGGTTGAATGTCCTGAAGCTGAATGACTGTTCTACAAAATTCATCCGTGGCATGTGTTCATGCCTGAATGACAGGTAGCACTCAACTGGATGTCTGGATCATTCTTGACCTTGTTGCTGGATCCCATAATTTGCTTTAACAGGAAAATCTCCTTTCATGTTCGTGATGTTGTACTCATTCTGGTGCATTTAATGAGAATAAGTGTGCACATACATGACAAGTACTGAAGTTATTATTAATCCATAATCACAATGTGAGTACTGACACACAAGCTGTGTATGTGGTAGCATAGATGTTTCTCTTCAGGGATAAAATTTAACAATTTTCCTCATTGTGAAGTATCATGTATTACAAATGTCTGTCACTACTAGCAGTACAGCTCATTTAGTAGTGCTGGATGATCATGTATGGAGACTATTTGCCAGAAGATCTGGGCACTTAGTAAAGTAACAATGGTTTTGAAATATAGCCTGCAATATTGTAATTACCAATTATTTTTCTCCTTTTATTTTATATTCAGGAAGAATTGTAGTTCCTCATCCATACTGTCAAGATAAGCAGGCAGTCGCTGAGAATACAGTAAAATATGTCTTTTTTTTCACTGGGTTGAGGAGTTTTTTTGCAGGAGTTTCTAGTCTTTGCCTTCATGGTTTCTGCAAGCCCATTCTTCCATGAGTCAAGCATCAGAGATCAGAACCCCTGTACTTAGCTTTAGTAACCTTTCACAGTTTAGCAGTACATACTTAATTTTTGTCGAGCTGAATTCTTGGAATAAAAAAATTCAGAAATGCTGTGGATTCAGAAGTGCAGGTGGATTCTCGTCATTTCACCTCTGCGTGTTCCAGAGTAACAGCAGTTGACAGACATTGTTGATGGATGTTTGAAATAAATAAATAGTATCTCTTTTTGTTCCCAATAGCCAGATGTTGTATCCTAAAAAAATCTCACATTTTGAACAGAAAATATGGTTTGCCTGTTGTTGCTATTGAGAGGTCAAGGACTGAAACAAAGTGAAGAAGTGGCAACTTCTACTTCAAGGAGCTGTTGCTTCCTACAGAGGCACACCGAGTGTAGCACTGCTTAGCTACTGCATCTGCTCTGCAGTTAGAAAGAACAAGAGTCCTACGCTGTCAAAGTGACATCTTTCATGAATTCTTTGAGTGTTATCCTGAAATAAAAGAGGTTTTGTCTCTGGTGTTGAGGGAAGCCAGAATTATGCTTTTCTGTGGGGAGGCATGGGGATAAATCTTTCTGTTGATTTATCATAGTGCTAGCAAGAAATTACAATGCTAATATTTTTAAAGCAATTATTGCATACAAATAAGAGAATGATAATGAAAGTGGGAAACCTAGCACTTTTCCAGAACTCACAAGAAATAAATATTTAACTATTACATTACTATTCTGAAATGAATGTGAGAGCATATTTCTGGATAGTGAAAAAGCGTTTTTCCCAGTATTGACTCAACAGTTGGTGCTGCACATAAAATACGAGTTTGTCACATATGTAATTGAATAATATTTCAAGACATCAAGGGTCTTGTTTCTTAGAAAATAAAAAAAATCGAAATCAATCCTGCAGTCAAAATATATGATTTATTAGAAACACTTCTAAATATCTTAAGAGCACATTGAGATCAACGTGATAATTTAAGTGATCACAATGATTTCCTAATTTATGATAATGGAATTATCATATGCAAAGAAATCTTTGAGATCCCTCTAAATTAATGCAGATCAGAGAATAGTGTAGTTAATGAAGTGTTTGAGGAGGAGTCATTCTGCAAATAGTGCTGCTACAGCTCCTTAATCTGAGAGTTGCAAAAAGTTGCTCTTGGGTGAAACTATTTTTTTCAGGATAATAAACTTTGTGCACTTAAAATCTGGTGGGAATCTTGACATGTTTTTAAATTTTTTTTTAGTAATTTTTGAATCAAATGTGTTTGGAATCTGAATTTTTACCTCATTAAACAGTTTTGGGCTGTACAGTTTTGGGGGGCTTCACTAAACCAGCCTTCATAACTAAATGTAGAGATGAGAAGGAATCAAATTACTTTGAGGGTTTTGGTGTCTTTTAAATGAATTTATCACAGAACCATAATATATCTTACAGTAAAACAGCTTGTCTTGCCTAAGGTGAGATCAAGCCCACAAAATAAACCATGTACCATGATTTCATTACATGTTCCTCTTTGCCCCTGAAATTCTTCCCTGCAAAGGAAGGAACACAAACTTTATTATGCAATTAAGGATTTGATGGAGTTTTTATTATGTGAGAGATCCACAAGGGGGAGACTTTATTCTAGAATAACCTTGTTGGGGACACTTCCATCCGTCTGAGACCTAGGCAAGGTGGGAGTCCAAACGGCCCTTTTCTCAGTGCTCTCTTGGCTTCCTGGCTTCTTTTATTTTTAGGTACCACAGTTACCTACCACTGATAAGCTGTAGGTTTATTTAAATCCTTATCAAGTTGGCATCTTAAAAAAAAAAGAAGACCATGACAGTCAGGGAATGTAACTGAATATCCGCACACACAGAGCAGAGATAATTGTTTTTCCAGATTTACCCAGCTTTTGAATAATGACTGTCCTGTGCTTTACAATTTCTTACTTTTGAGCTACTGCAGTAGTGTGCTTTTTCAGGCTAACGTTCATTTTGATGACCCTTGTCTAAATTTTTAGCAGTTTCTGTGCTCACCAGCTGCTCACACGGGGCAATACAGAGCGCACAGCAATGACAGCAAGTGATGGTACATTCTCCTCTTTTCCAGGTTACTTGGCCTCTCTGCAAGGAACCAGTAGTTCTAGTGTGGCACTGCTCCTACTTAGAATATCTTGAAATATTTTTAAATGCTTACATGTAGGTATCAGTTGCTGTGCAGTTTATACATTTATTTTATGAAAAAGGCTGTGTGTAGTTGGACTCATCTTTTTGGACACATCTGACTCCAGTGTATACTTGAGACAGAAATGTTAGCTAGGATAATAAAAAAAATAGTATTTTACAGTTAACACTAATTCTTTCTAAAACAAGTGGCATTTAAGATGAAATCTAACTAGCAGGAGTAGTGGGTCCAGGCAGAGGTTGGTATCTGTTGGCTTAAAAATCATCTCAAAAGAGCACAGGTACTATTAAATGTTCAAATGTCCCTGAAAACTGAAAGATGTTTGGTATGCATCTAGTACATGATGTTGTAAATGTTCATTAATGTAGTGTGATGCATAAAAGCCTACCCAGCCACAAACTAGCCATGTTCTGATCATTTCCTGGTGATTGGGAAGATAAAGGAGAGAAAATCTTTGTTGTAATACTGAAAACAAGAGAAGGTTTTGGAGTTTATGCCAGGTGAAGATCTTGCCCTATGTAATTTGTGACATTGTGTGATACAGCTTTATTCTTTCATAGAAACTGAAGGAAAAAGATTGTTTCAGAGACTGTTTCACAAGATTTTGATTATTTATTTCAGTACAAACATTAATAGTAGGTGGTCAGGTTGACAGTTGATGCAGAATTGTGTTTTAATTTTCTCGCATTTTAAAAAAGTCACATCTCACAGACTGATATCACATCTGTGGTATCACACATATCACATCTGATACCATATATTGGTCGTAATATGTTATCTTATTTTTGCAACTGACCAAGACAAAGTGAGGTTTTCTTCTTTTTTTCTCCTTTCTTTGCTTGTAAAAGAAAAATTGCAGAAGCATGAAGACATTAATTTTTGCACTTCTTTTTTTGACTGATTCTGGATTATATGAAATTTTCACAAATTATCCTGGTTTGTGAAAAGTGAAGAATGAGTAAATATGCTCTTTTCTGTTTTATGAATATCATACACATCATATTTTAATAAGTAGGTGCTGTTTCCCTCATCTGCTTACCTGTCTTCTTTTGTGAACATACAAAATTCTTAATTCAATAGATATGCAAAATACTTCCAGGCAGGGAATTGGTGACACTTTGTATGCTGGTGAAATTTGTTCATCTCTCATGCAAAACACCTTAATTTTTTTCCCTTCACTTCCAGCATTAATTTCAATGACCACGTTTATATTTTTAGTATGAGTTGAAGTATATTATATTTGATAACCATTTAAAGTTGCTATATTGTGCACTTCTTTTTCACATGATCTTTCACTGTGAGCATTTTAGGCTATCTTCATCTTTCTGTGAGGACAAAGTGTCCTTTTGAAGGTTTTTAATCCTTAGTGGAAGCAAGTCTGAACTAAATGAGATTTTCAATGACAGGAAATGTAATTTTTGCTCACAGCTGATGGATATCTCTCAATAGAGTTCCTTAAATTCTCCCTTTCTGCTTGTCCTAGGGCATAAGTGGATATTGAGTGTCATCCTAACTATGTGATATCCTCAAAACAAAGGCTGCAGGTAGTTTCCTTTTCCCAGTGACCTTCCCTGTGAGTTTAAGCTGTATTGCTCAGTAACGCTCTGTATGCTCATCCTTGATGCTGAGGTGGCATTGATAGAAGAACTCAGTGCATTAATTGAACTTCTAATTAGGGCAATTATGATCAAATCAGCAGTCGTTTGGTGCTGATATAAGCAGATGTGACAGCACAAAAGCTGCTTTGAAGGTGAGGTGAAGCATCATGGTATTTAACCTCACTCCGTTTCACCTCATCCCTAAGCAATCTCCATTAGTCATCACTCTTTCTCTATAATGGTTAAAGCCTAAAGTGCTAAAACCAGGTTAACTGCTAAAGTTTGGTGTCAGCTGGAGAAGCAAGTATTTTCAGTTCAAAAACTGCTATTAAATGTTCTTTATAGTCATTCCGAAAATAGCCAAACGCAGTAAAAAAAAGGAGTCACATAGGAAGTGAGGAAACGAGTCAAGGCTGAAACTTTCTGCCTTCAGAGTGTCTGTTTGCAACAGAAGTGCAAAATATAGATGGAGAAGTGGAGCTCTGAGGTGTCCCTTGATAGTCTGTATGAAAGACAGAGCTGGGCACTGAGAAACACGTACACACTGCTGTGGAGGATCCAGCATGTTTGAACTGAGGTTAGGCAAATCTGGCAACACTCTTTGTGTCTGGGCTGTATTCAGAGAGACACAGGAAGAAGAGAAGCACATTGTGTTTATTACAGGCAATAGTGAATACTGAATCCTTACTGAAACCTTGCGAGAGAACTTCAGAATAAGACTGGGTTATTTTAAAACACACAGAGGGAAAACTGATATATTTAATAGATTAGTAGAGTAATTTTTCACAATGACAGTGTTCATTGTCCAAGATAAGGGAGCAGTAATGGGTTTATATGATATACAGGCAGCATAGATCAGGTTTTCTTAATTCAGATTTAATAATATGGACTGTTGTAAGTAGCACAGAACAAGAATATATAAATGTGTGTCTTGTTGTTGAATACAACATGTTAGGAATTCATTGCAGCTGTAGAAAAATTTCCATTACAGAATGGATGGCTTAGTTAGAAATACCCTGGAACAGGAAAATATTTCCCAATAAACCTTCAGTATATTTGGAATATGAATTTTTGTTTAGCAAATAATATATTTTGATTTTAGTGTGTTATTAGCATCTTCAGGTATTGACATGATGTTAATATTGTAAAAACAAAATACTCTGTAAATTTTGTAGTGTTGAAATATATCTTGCCCACAGCTATAGCAGGTCATAAAAGTAGATGTAATAACACTCAGCAGAGCATCAGTCTAAAAGTTAGCTCTAAAGAAAAGAAAAAATCCACAATGCGAATTTGTGCAAATGTACATCTGTACCAAGCCTTGTGCACAGGAAAGTTAAAGGAACTATTGTTATGATTAAGAAATGTCTGGCTGAGAAACAGGGTTCTAGAGGCTGCATTCATCACCGAGTATGTGCTGCTTACCAGTTTGCCTGCATGAGGTTAAAACCTATTCTCCCAGTTTGAGATGCCAGGCAGTGTTTTGCAGGCAGTGACATCCAGGCTCATTCTGTTCTAAACTTTCTTGCCTGCATTGCTGTTCTCTGTGGACAGATATTTTTGTTCCATTTCAATGAACTTCACGTTTGTGGCTTGTACAAAATGTAAGCATCTGAGGAAGCACATAACTACAGGATCATGGAATCCTACAATGGTTTGGCTTGGAAGGGATCTTGAACATTTTTTTGTTCCACTCCCTGCCCTGCAATGGGCAGGGACACTTCCCACTATCCCAGGTTGTTCCAAGCCTTGTATTGGCCTTGAACACTTCCAGATGAGGCAACCACAACTTCTCTGGGCAGCCTGTGCCAGGGCCTCAAAGTGAAGAATTTTTCCTAATATCCAATCAACACCTATTCTCTTTCAGTTCAAAGCCATTCCCTTGTCATAGGAAATGATGTTTTCTACTTCAGCTCTACTTTATTTCATGTATAGTGCACACCAGATTTAATGAAGTGAGGGATGTAATCTAAGAGTATATTTAAAACAACCACAGTTGACACAGCAGACAGGAAGGTAGCATGTGGCTGTGGGCTGATGAAATAATGCAGAGATTCCAAGGCTGGCAGAGGCTGGGTCAGGAAGTCTGTCTCGTGTAGTTTGAGACAGCCTTGTAAGCTTGAAACCAGAATAGTCCCACTGTATCCGAGCAAGTAAATCCTGATCTTTGGCAGGTACATTTTTCTGGAGCTGGGCTGGCTCTGCACTGTACTTTCTGTAGCATTCGAAGGTCAAGATAGGTGGAAACTACATGGAGTGCCCAGGGAACAGTGGTAAAGAGATGCCACACGTCTCTGGACAATTGTCAAGTGCAGTGCCAAGGACTGAAATTGCATTTGGTATTCTAGCTGTTCTTTAACTTTAGCCATCCAAATTATGTACACCTTGTATGTGAAGAGACTGAACCTCTGTCTGCAGCAAAGACACATTTAGAAAACGTGGTTTCCAGGACTTGTCTGTGGTCCTTATGAGAAAGCTTTTGGCCAAATGCATGGAAGCAGTTCTTTCCCAGCTTTATCCTCAGTCTTTGTGCAGATCTCAGTGGCTCACAGTGAATATGTGCTGTTGTACAACCTGTTCTATTACTTCCCTGCTCTCTTCCAGCTTTCAGTGTGGTGTCTTTGGGTCAGTCCTTCTGACACTTGGCTAAATTTCATCCATGGAGATTAAAATAATGTCACATGCTCCTAAATTTGGTTGCTGTCCATTTTAGTCCTAATGCAACTGTAAAAGGGTTAGTTTTACACATCTCAGCATATTGGTTGACTCTAAAATAGAAACATAAAACCTCAAAATACAGCCAGTGGTCTCAGTGCAGCTGCCAAAGCAATGCAGAGTTAGCACTGCCTGTCCTTGCTCAGCTCATCTGCCTGTGCCTGGATAATTGCAGGTGAACTCTTCTTTTAAAAAGCAAAATATAACAAAACACTTCATGTTTTATCTAGGTAACTTCTTTCTTAGAGCTTATATTCCATGAAATGGTCATTGTTGACATTATTGATGACTATCCAAAATACATTTTACAAATAAAATTCCTATAACAAAGTCACTGCTATTTCCATTTGTTCACTTACTTATGCATGCTCTTTGTAGCACTGCTCCAGATTTCTTTCTGGTTTTAATAGTGATTCATGAACCTTACAAAGACTGAGACAGTTTGCTGTAATATTGCTCACATTATCCACAAGAACTACCTCGGCCATGAATGGGACTGTACATAATACCCAGCCCTTCAGTGAGGGTTTTCCCAGTGCCAGCTGACATGATGTCTGAGCATATGTCAGGATGGGATTTTGCCAGCAGACAGGAGCACACTCTGCCCTCCCTTTGAGCTGGTTGGAGATGCACAAGCTCAGCTCTGGCAGCAGAGCCTCTGCAGTTTGCCTGTTGCTAAGCCAGAACTAATAAGCTTGACTGAAAGGCAGGGTTTATTGTCCTGGGCTCAGCATACCTGGTGTGGTTATGCAGCTTTCACATGGAGCTTCTGTGAGCCCTACAGCCGACTCAGGGGCAGTGCTGGGCTGGCTCTGCTCTGTACTTTTTGTGTGGTTGGCTGTTCAGAGCATGGTCAGGATTTGCTTGCATCTCCCAGCAAAAAACTGCTAGTCCATATACTAATGGCTTCCTAACCCTGCTCCAGAGGAGCATTTTCAGTCCTCTGCCACACTGCCAAGAGTGGTCTACCTTATGTGACTGGAGAAAATAACTCACAGTACTCTTGTCATTTAAATTTTGGTCATTAGATTGCCACGTGTTTAGTACACTTAACAAAAAAGACTGTTTTTCATAATTTCTTTCTTGTACCACAGCCTAATATGATAGATGATGTTGTGGATCAGGTTTTTAGAGTTTGAAATGAGACACTAAATTAGGTTCACAGAGCATGATTGAGTCATCTGAGTCACCACTTAGAACAAAATCTGCTGTTTTCACTGGGCAGATACTTGCTGAAGAAAACATTTAAATTCCTTTGCTTTACAAAATCATGTTGAGAATGAAGCTATGTGGTTTTTTGCTTGTAACATGGCTATTTCTATATGCACAGGTTATTTAATTTGTAATGTTTGTGTTTTCATTTGTCTTTCCTGGTATTCTTACTGTGTAAATATTTCTTTGGAAATAGTGACAACTGTATCTTAATATTGGTCAGTGAAGAAATTGCTGATAGAATATTTAGTAGTGTCTTCACTGACAAGATACTGTTTTGCCTTTGAGCCCTAATGTTACTCTTTCCATATGTAATTATCATATTAATAGCTTTAATTTTGATTTAATTTTTATGAATAGCCAAAAGCTCTGGTTTTTTACAAGTAGAATCAGAACTAGAACTGCATTTTTCACTTTTGCTGTGTCTGCTTTATGTCTCAGTAGCAGTGCAAAGAAGCAATGAACCTGGTTACAGATATGCTGAATATTCTTTCTCAGGAGTAGTGTTGGTGTGTCCCTGATGGTTTAAGGGCATAATTGAGGTACTTTGTGCAGCTGGTAGATGTGGAGGAGGGATATCAGGGCCAGGAGGGTATCTCTGGTATTAATGTGTCTGATTTCTTCCAGCACAGTGAACCCTTTTGATCTGTAGCAGTTTATGTAATACAGAACAGCTTTCAGAGTATCTTTAATTATGCCTGTGGACATTTTGGCCTGGAAAGTGAAATGAGGCTTTAGAATCACCTTTCACTCCCAGCTGTGCTGATTTGAAACTGGCACAGCTTGTTACCCACCTGTAAGTGTAGGGATCATGTTCCTGCTCTCATGAAAGACACTGGATGTGCAGCATCCTGGGCTTCAGTAGAAGGTGCAGGTGGCTCTCAGTCTTTCTGTCAGAGCTTTCAGTGCTGTCAGGATGGAATAGCAATATATCCCATGCACAGACATACATATAAGCTGTAATAACATTTATCTCCCGATCAGATTGAGCTTTGAGACACCTCACAGGAGCTCAAGACCTGTGAGATTTCATATTGCAAAGGAGCACAGTGAGGCAGCAGCCCTAGGAGCACCTAGAGGCAGAGTGCATGCTAAAAAGAGACTGAGCCACTGTGCTTCTATTAGTGCTCCCAGACACATACAGAATAAATTGATTGATGATATGATGCATCAACTTTATTAAAAGTTTCTCAGGAATGATATTTTTTAATTAAGCCACTTTCTAGGGATATTTTTCAGCGTGTTATGAAGATGACATATCATATTTGTAGTGCATAATGTGAAAAAAATCGTTTTAACCTGAAAATTAATGTCCTAGCATTTGAACTTTCAGGTATGATGGTTAATTTTCACGGTCTATAGCAAATAAAAAAAGAAGATTATTTTTTTTTGAAGGTGCAAGAGGTGATCTCATCCATGTCATACTGAGTCCGAGGACTAACAGTTATTTAAGTTCTCAAAACTTCTTAAAACTGAGTGCATTGTTCACAGCAAGTGGATGAAAACCTTGTGACTGAGATCAGAGGTAAAACCAGCCATAACAGAGCAGTGTATAAGCCAGTTTAGCTGAAACTGAGTCCCTTGTGATTGTGAATGATGAGGTTGCATCTGCTTGTCTCTTTTTTGTTTGTTTTTTTAATTGCTTTTTTGTATACCTTTTTGTAGTCCTTGCAAAGTGCTGAGACCGAAATTCAAAATAGAAGTAATCTTAAAAAAATAGTTTCCCTCGGAAAACAAATAGATCTGTCAAATTATTTTTTGCTTCATATCCCATACTTGACATCAGTAAAACTACTGAAAATTACATTACACTGTGTTTATTAAAGTTGTGCTCCTATGCAGTAATACACATAAGACATCTTATACTGCCTTAAGGATTAAGTTAAGCTCCTTTGTCAAGCCTGTTGGTTTGGCAGCACTGTTAATCTTTAACTGTCAGAGGCTGGTTAGATCCTTCTTTAGGCTGAGGCCATGGCTAAGTGCAAAGAAATTAAAACGAATCAACTCTGGGTATTTATGCTTTCATATTTTTGCACAGAACAGTCAATAAAATGAGAAGCTGGTTTAGACATACGTATTTCTATAAGAAGATTGTATTTCAAGCTGTTATTTAGCAGCATCATATTTGCTTTATGGTTGTGAAATATGGAGACAAAGTTGGCAGTGTTCAAAATACTAAATTCACGGAAGTAAGATATGCACAGGGTGACAGCTCATTGAAAGGAGGACAATTTTGTGAACCTACATTTCCTATTTAAAATTACATAGACTCATCTACAGTATGTCCATGTTTTATTATTACATCAGTAATTATTCTTAATTTTCTTTCAAATTACAACATGAAGTCACAAAGGAAGAAGTGTGTTGTAGTTGCAGCATATTTAGACATGACAACACTTGAAACAGAACTATGAAAAAGAAGGTGAAGCTGGGAGGCAAAGTTAAATTCATAGTGAAAGATAAAAGTTAACATTTTAGCCCTAAAAGGGTACAAAACTGGTTGTAAGGAACCACGGTATTGTGCTAGATGTATCAAAGGTTTGTGTTTCACTGTGGATATCTGTACCATTTAATCAGTGTTGTTCTAACTACAGTTTGTAAAAAGGAATTTTTAAATAATTATCTGATAATAGCCAGCTAGTGCAATTTGTAAAAATATTTATCAATGAAATGATAGAGGTTGTATGTTGAAGCAGTAGGTAAAATAGACTGCAAAGAAGTTTTTGAGTGTGATAGGTGCCTAAACTGTATTTTTCTAATCAAGCTGTATATATTTATTTTCTGGTAATAGGAAAAGAAGCCCTCAAGAAATACAATTTTTCTTACATACTCCTTCAAGTATAGTTTCAAGTGGCTGTTTTTGCATTTTATGTGCATATAACCTTCCCATTTTTCTGAAACGAGGTTTTTGCCTCAAATCAATAAATTATAGTTCTTTCCGCTTACCTGTCACCTTGCTTCTGAGGATCCCTAAATGCCATGGAAGCATTAAATGCAGACTCCTACCATAAAGTAGAGGAGTATTAATTCCTTATGACATAGGAGGATAGTGAAACAAAGAAGTTCAAACCATAGTTTTGATCTTGAGTGTCCAGAGAGGAATTTAATGTAGGAGTTTGGAAAGCTCTGGAGCGTTGAAAACTGAGGAGGCTCAACCTTGGGAAAGGCGCAAGCAATCGCTTCGAGCTACCTGACTTTGATGCACAGCTTGCAAGTTAAATTTCAGACCTCCATTCAAGATAGCACTGAAGTTTTATACTTCTCCAGTGAGCTGGGAGAGTGATGCACCTGAAATGGGTTTGAGATACTTGCTCTGCTGTGCAGAGCTGCCTGTCAGAAAAACACTTAGGTGTGCTCTCAGTCCTGCTGCTTGTACAGGGCCTGATGGGGGATGGCTTAGCTCAGGTAAGAGATAACAAAAGGGAGCACAATTTGTGGTTTTGAATCTCAGATCTTACATGGAAATGGTGTATAGAGGGTTTGAGCTCCTTCTCCAGGAGCTGTTAAAGCCCATATTTTGAGTTGGAGTTTACAAGTCTTTGGAGCTCTCCAAAGAACTTCCTGATCTGTTTTGTGGAGCTGTGCAACTCATCCATCTTCGTTGTAGTGGCAATGTTGGATGTCCTGTGAGGCTGCCAGATTTGCCCTTCAGACCCACAGAAAGAGCAGTTCTTGAAATGCAGATTTGGGTGGTGGCTGAATGAGGTTTTTGTAGACCACACTTCAGGTTCTGGCTGTCAGGTTCTGTCAAAGTGTCATCAGCTGTGTCTGAGACGCTGAGAGCTCATTCTAAATTAGTACACAGCCACTTAAATTAATGCCTTGATTTTTAGAGCATATTGAGCCACACATACTTTGCAGCATCTCTGGTGGCTTAGGGCAGGTTAACTCTTTAGGCATAATAGCTGATGTGCACAGCAGGGCTGCACATCACAGTGTTTTGGGCTCTAATAAACTTAAATGGGGCATGCACACACGGGCACTGAACAGCATTAAACAGGAGCCCTTGGGTCCTTAGGGAGACAGTCTATTCATCATACTGGCACCAACTACTTATTTGACATTAATTTATTATGCCTTGAAATATTTGGTGTATATTTTATACAGTACTGTATCGTAAATTTGGTATTTCTTTTATGACATTTTATTAAAAATATATTATATTTAAAAATAAAGCACATGAATTTCATTGAGGGGGAGAAGAATCATGATAACACATTTTAGGCTTCTTTTTGCATATTCAAATAGTCCCATCTTAGTTTAAAGCAAAAATAAAATCCTTTCCTGGCCCCAGAAGATGACCAACAAATAGGGTGATTTAAAATATATTTGAATATAAATGTATCTAGTAACTGACTAATGGTTTTGGAGTATATCACACAGTCCTGTGAAACAAGAGTAGTTTGGGAAGAGCAGGAAAAAATCCTCCTGTATGCCTGTAAAAAATATCTTTAAGCACAAAGGTAGAAGTAATATTTAGGCTGCCAACCGAGTCCTTAACCTCTCCAGGAATGCTGATCCAGAGTTTCCTCGGACACTGAGTTGTGGCAAAATCACTTGGGTTGTGGCTGTGGCTGTGTTTGATCTAGTGGATTAAAACAGTGGGTCTCTTTAAAGTCCATAGACTGTAAGGGCATCCACGGTATGCTTGGTCTTTAGATAGTCCTCAGTTTTCTTCGCCTAAAATTCGCAAAGTCTGAAGAACAAGTACGGAAATTATAAATACAAGAGTGCAGATACAGAAGGTTTCAATTATTTTATGTACAGCAGTAGTGAGATATGAGCAGCTGGGTACAGAAATACAGGATTTATGAAGTATGACCTTTGAAAAAAATTGAGGTCTTCTGTCATGCTTAACATTATGCAGCTAAAGATTAAATGACCTCAGTTTTCTTTGCTTTCTATGGATTAGGAATAAATATTTTTCTCTTCCCTTCCAAAGGGTAAAAATAAAGATAAGACTGTTCTATTCTTCTCATTTAAATTAGGAAAGTTTGAGAAGAGAGCTGCAAATAGTGAATCATGTTATCATGGGTAACAAAACTGCAGTAAAATCTGTTGTGCACCCTTTTCAGAGTGAGGGTGTACAGACCAGGCTATTCTGATTAGACACTGAGATACACAACTGCCACAGCATTGCAGCTTAAGTGGATACAGGACTCGCAAATGGTGAGCCCTGGTAAATCATCCATCAAGTGCTGTTGAGACTCTGTCAGGGAAAGCAGCCTCAAATAACTTTTTTTCATTATTATAATCCATCACTTCTTGTTGTGTGTCTCCTAACATTCTTATATTGACAGACATTCTTGTAACTCTTTTTCCCTTTGTCTCTCTTGGGAGAACAAAAGCCTAACATTGGGCTTTGCAGAGCTGGCAAGAGAGACACAAGGTCAAGAAATGCTATGAATGAAATATTCAAAGAACCCAACCTTGCTTCTGCTAAAACCCTGTGAAATTCTCCCCTGGAAATCAGTGGAAGCAGGATTAGTGCCCAGGTCTGCAGCCCAATCAGTTGTTGTTAGCAGAGGCTGCAGGTGCAGGCTGCAAGATGTCAAGTATCAGATGCTGATCACCTCTCCCGTGCTGGCACATAGATGTTTCCTGATTCTGCCGTGAGCTGTTGAAGTCTATAGATCAATACAATTTGAAGACAGAAAAGGCAAGGGTGGGACCAGCTCTGTCAGGTTCACAGACATTAGGGAAAAGAGTGTGAGGCTGCACTCTAGGGTGGCTGAGGGAGCTGGGTTGTTGAGTCTGGGGAAAAGGAGGCTCGGGAGACAGTATTGCTTTGAAAGGAGGTTGTAGAGAGGTGAGAGTTGGTCTCTTCTTCTGGGTCATAAATTTCTTTGCTGAAAGGATGGTCAAGCATTGGAACAGGCTGCCTGGGGAAGAGATGGAGTCACCACCCCTGGAAGTGTTCAAAGCACATGTGAATACAGTGCTCAGGGACGTGGTTCAGTGCTAAGGGTGACTGTGCTGGGTTAATAGTTGGACTCTCGTGGGTCTTTTCCAACCTCAATAATTCTGTGGTTCTGTGATGAGTGACACTGAATCTTTGTCTTTTTCTTCTTGAAACTGGCACTGAGCTCAAGTCCCAAGAGTTTCCTGAAGGGACGGGACTTCCTTGCATAAACCACTGACCTTTCTTATTGATTATCTTTGTGAAGTGGTGCTGTCTTTCAGTAAATAGAATGTTGTAATCAGGAAGCTAAGAGGGATAAAATAAAGTGACAGATTTGGTGCTGGTTAGATATTAATGTGGGTACTGAATGCCTTTTAAATATGTTATTCTAAATCTCAGGAAGCAGAGAAAAGCTCTTGTATGTATTAAAAAGCCTAGAAAAACAAACGAAATAACATTTGTCTGATGAGATTGAAGGATGTGTAACATGACTGGAAACCAGAGATACAGAAACTGTTTATAAGTGCAAAACTACAGTACTTTTGTACACTTTTGCATGCTTTTTTTCGGAGAGTTACTATTTTAAATATAAATCCTGTTTGTAAATATTACTACACTGCAAATGACATTGGGTTTTGTCCTGTAGCTGAGACTGAAAGAGAAATTCAAACAGCAGAGTATTTCTGGATCTGTAAGACTGTGTTACTCTTGTTCCTTATTGAGAGTTAGAGCAGCTCCATGTCATCTCTAAATTTATTCTCTCCTTTTGTTGTATCATTTGCAATGGCAAACAGAGTAGTTCAATTCTATACTGTTCTCTGCTCAGGGAGAGACTGGTGTGAAGCCATTTTTGGACACTTCACAATATCTGCCCACTTTAACGCTCCTATATAATATTTTAAAAGTATGAAATGCACTTAGTGTAAAATAGAACCAGGCTAACTAGTCCTGTTTTAGAATCTTTAGATTAAAACCCCAGCTCTTCAAGTGAATCTCTCTGTGTCTGGATGTGCCTCAGGTTTCAGAGAGGGTGCCCCTAGCCAAGAAAATTCGGTCTCCGTGTCATGAGGTGCTACAGTCTTTCCATATGGTTGATAACTTTGTCTCAGGCATTAGCAGCATGTTTTGGATGAGAGTGAGAGCTCCATGTCTCCTAACCTTTGCTCAAACTCCCACTTTTCAACACTCAACTCTCATTCCTACAGAGGCTGTTGAGAAATAGTGAAGATATAAAACAATTGCTATCAGCACCATCATCTGACTACAAATTCAAGAGCCTTGGGAGGGCATTTTCCTGTGTTAACCATTTTTTTAAACGCTGTGGACATGTTCTTCTAGGACACCGCCCATGAAATGATGTTTATTTGGTGCTTTGTTTTGAAATAGATAGGCTTTGTTATTTCAGATAAGCAACTTATAATTTGGCTTTAGTGAGTGCTATTTGTCAGTTCATTTGCTTTCTTAAAACTCACTGTTGTTTCTGGCAATGGACTAGTTGGCTTTGAGAATAAGGTGTTTGTTTATTTTAACCTTATTCCTTTAAGCCTTCTGGCAGAGCAGGCTCTGAGGTGCCAGGTGCTTTCAAACAGGGGGGCAAGGAGAGACTCCCATTCTGCTGAATGTTCTTTTACCATGATGTACCTGGCACCTGCAGAGCTCTTTCTTGGGTGCTTTGAGCCCTTATGGTGACAAATGGATCAGTTTTACAGCTCTCATTTTAAAGATGAATTTCAAAGTGGTAATTTCTCTGTAACCTAGGCAGCCTATGGGTTCAGAGTGATCCACAGGGATGCTTCTTATACTGAAAGGCAGCCTGGGCTATTTGCAGGGGGATTCTCTTTCCTGGCCAAGGGCTGTCCGGGAGGATCCTGGCAGCTGATCAGGAGCCTGGCTAGTTGGCAAAAGATTTACCCAGTTCACATCTGTATCCACAGGTGCTGGACCTGCTGTGTGTCTGCTGTGGTTGTTTGATGAACTATAACAAGTTCTTACTTGTTTTAAGGGGCTGATTTACAGCCGTGAAATGGGATAGTGACCGATGCCAGGTCTTTTTTGCCCAAGAAGGTAATTGGTGATCAATCTCTCCCTGTCCTTACCTCAACCCAGGAGCCTTTTGTTCTATTTTCTCTTCCCTGTCCTGCTGGAGAGGCGAGTGACAAAGCTACGTTGGTGTGTACCTGGTGTCCAACCAGGGTCAACCCACCACAGGTGTTTCCACTTTTGAGTTAAACAACTGCCCTACAAAAGTAGTGTAACTAAACTGTTTAGGTTTGGCACCAGGTGAAGCATCATAATCCTTGGAAAACTATACACAGGGCATCACAGCCTGTATTTTGCAAGAAGTTCATATGTACTTTTTTGTGGAATGGTTCAGTGCTGTTAATTTTTATTTTACCTTGTGCAAAATATTTAACTGCAAAAGTAGCAGGCATCCTTTGGTATTGAATCCAGTGACATCTGTGAAATTTCTGCTTTTGAAGATTTGAGCAAGGGGACACCAGATTCAATATTCTCTCATAGGTAAAGCTTATGGAGGGACTCATCAGTTGTGCCAGTCAAGATTTGTCTTTCAGAATGGTCCATCTTCTTATTTATGGTAAAGGTGAGGGTATGGATGGGGTGGGATACAGATGGGATTTGTAATTCATCTGAAGTGAAATTTTGATAGGTGGTGGATTTGGATTAAAAAAGGATTGGTTTGTTCTTTGATGCCCAGTGATGACAATATAAATCAGCTTTTAGTTATATTGTAGCTGTGTTTACCTCTAATTGTTTTTGAGACACCAGTGCTAAAGTGGAACAGTGTAACATTTGTTGTAAAGTCAGAGAAACTTGCTCCTTGGTCTTCTTTTGGTAAAGGTTAAACCCTGTGCTGGAGAACAGTACTCTCAAAAATCCCAATTGTGCTTCATAAATCATCTCAGTGTGATTTTTTTTTTAAATTCTTTTTCCTGTGTATTATTTTCTCACCTCAGTGCAGTCTGGTGCTGTGCATTCAAATGAAATTCACTGTTAAGATGTATAATACTTGAAAGCCTCTGCTCTGAAGTCCAGTGGGACACATTTTCTCTTTTACTAGTAGATGGTGATAACATAAGTCTCTAATCTCATTAGTTTATAAAAAACATCCCATAGCACTTGTGTGCTTTCAAAAAAGCAGGAGGTAGAAGAGACATGATTAAGTTTGTGAAAATTGTAAGAAAAATGTTTCTTCTGCAGTAACAATACACTTAGATTAGTTATTAGTGTTTTGGAAGACAGGGGGGAGAGTCTTTGATTCTGAAGTTAATATGCTCATGTCTTGCATGAAAAAAATTAGTATTTACATTAGTATGTTTGTGACATAGCTACGAAATGGCATATTGATATCTTTTACTATTTATAATTTGCCTTTCTGTCAATATATATATATTTTTTTATGTTATCACTTTGAAAGAGACAAGCTAGCAAGTTTGGTTTTGTTCATGACTATTCTCAGGTGTGTTTTGTTATTCCTGGCAATTACAGAATCTAGCAACTCTTCATAGATATGCTTAGTACATAGCATTATTATTTTATCCAAGCCTTTAAATTTGACCTAAATTCATTTATTTGATATTTTGATATAATTGTCTGTGCTTGTGTTAACACTGTTTTCCAGAAGATTAAACATATCATATAGAATCTAAATTCCAGAGTTTTGTGAGAAAATTCCTGATGCTTTCAGTGATTGATTGAGATAGAAAATAAGTCTCATAGGGGACAGACAAGAAGCAAGTGACAATAATTGTCAGATGAACTCTCCATGTATTTGTCATTCACCTGAGCAATTTCCTCCTTGTTTTTAGGTCCATCCTATGCTTCTGGATGTCACTTTGTGCTATTCCTAAATGTAAATGTCACCTTAAATTTGTTTCTCAGCCTGTTTTGTTGAAAACATGGAAAAAGGCTAAAAGGTCAATCATATTTATCTTAATGCAAATTATTCTCAGTAATTGTATTTTCACTCCTCATTGATTCTAATGGGACATAATATAAGTGCCCTAAAATCAATATAAAATACAAAATACTATTTACAGCATTATGAGTTTAAAAAAAAAAAGCCCATTAATATTCATGTGGTTTTTGTATGTGTTTTATTAGCTGTGCAGTATAATTTATCAGATATGGTACACTAAATCCCATTGAAATCAGTGAGAAATAGATATGTGACTATTCACTGTGCTCATTTATTGTAAAGTTTTGGTTGTTAAGAGCTGCTAAGGGTTTATTACCAATATTCTGGCCCCTTTCTCCACCTCCTGGGAGGGGGTTCTCTGAAATTCAGTGCTTTTCTAAACTATCCACTCAAACACATCCTTCAGTAGTGCATCCTTTGATTGTGTCTTCTGGAATGTTAATGATGAGTACTTCCTTGGGGTTATCTTGGTTTTCATCCTGAATGTCAGGTAGCCTGATGTGGTGGACACAACATTAGGCATTCCAAGTATGGAGACAGAACGTTGATCTTGTAGTTGGTTAGAATTTATTAAATGAAAATGTTTTGCATTAGATTCTGATGTCCTGTGGTCAGTACCAAATTCATCACTGGCTTCTGGCATCTTAAGTAATAAATACTGAAATATATTCTGTGACTCTGTTGTTATTGAGGGGAAAAATTATTCTTTACTTTGGGATGCACAGTCTCTTGTCTCAAGCAAGCTGGGAGAGACATTTCTTTTTGCTTCATTTCTCAAGAACTTCCAGTTCTGTAGAGTTGAAAGCCAGAGTCCTGCTAACGTATAGGCTGTTGAGCTGCTGTATTAGTTGTGTTGTACTGGTGTTTTGTTTAGTCCTGTGTGTGACAGACATGAGAAGTTGTACTGCAGACCTGCAGTACAAAAACCTAAGGGTGCTGAAGGACTAAGTTGCTCTAGCTTGAGCTGCAGTGGGCTGATATCTATGGTAGAATGCATTTATACTGGAGAAATATATGCAGAATGATGGAATTGTAGAATATTTTAGGTTGGAAAAGTCCTCTAAGATCATCAGGTTGCACGGTTAACCCAGCACTGCCAAGTCTGTGTGTGTGTATATATGTATATGTATGTATAAAATGAGATCATATAATAGATTATTGTAATGTGCACACTGCAAACTATTTTGGTTCCTGGAATATAAGAAAAACTGAAATATGGAGGAACTTGTGTCATGAATCTCAATGCTGTAGCGACAGGGTTCTTGAATTAGAAACTTGGCTTGTTCATACACCATCTATTTGCAGCTTTTAAGCTGAACTGATTAAACACCTGTGTCCCATCCTATACATTCCTTAACACAACCTGTAGCTTTTTGAAATCATAAAAAATTGTTTGGAGCTTGGTAGCTTTCCTTCCTTTTGGAGTAAAATTCTATGGGTTTTTTTTTAAATTATTTTTAAGATTCCAGTTTAAGTTTAACTGCTTTGAACACAATGTAGTATCATTCAGTCTTTTGAACACTTCTGAAATATTGGTAAAATGATTCCCTGGTCTGCATGAGGCTGGAACTATCACGGTTCATATACTTCCCTCTGTAAGTTAGGTCTTTCACTTTGGGTGTAAGAAAAGTCCTTTTCCATGTTCCTTTGTGTTTTCTGCAGGATTTCATTGGTGTTTTGCAAGTGTATCTGAAGAGTTGCTGTGCCTTTGTATTAACTTAGTTCTTGTATTTTAAGATAGAAGTGTGATACAGGGTCTGGTTTTTTGCAGATCTGGGGAATGGAGTATAATTCAAGTACTTCTTAATCAACAGGTGTAGTTTCGTTACCTCTAATAGCTCATTTACCTACTGCTGGTTTTGTATTGTAGAAGACTGGCATTGAAATTTTCTTCCCTGGAGCAGTAGTTTGAAAGTCAGAGCAGCAGCAGCAGCCACAGCCCTTGGTGCTTTTCATCCCGCTGGTGCTGTGCCTGCAGTTCATCCTGGAGTCGTCCTGTGTGGGGTTTGTGCTCAGTGGGGTTCATCCTGTGTGGAGTTCATGCTCCAGCCGCCTCCCTCGCGTGCTTTCTCTGCTGTGAGCACCTCATGCTGTATTTTGTGCACCATTATCTGGTTTGGTTGTCTGGTAGGTGGAGTGAGCTTTTGATCACCATCCTTTTTTAACCAGGTTTTGATGTCAGGAAGAAAGCTGATGAATGTTTTTTTTTCTGCTCCTCTCTGCGGAGATGTGTTTGAAGGATTGTGAGTTGTGTTCCCACTTACTGAAGAAATTCTCTTTAAAAATTATCTCATGTCAGTATCCATTATATTTTCTAGTACTGGATTTTGTCTACTCCATGAATACTATTCTTCATGAAATTTCACGTTCTTGCCTTTAGCCCCGTCTTCTTCTTTGCTTTCTACTCTCTACTTCCTGCTTGCTTAGGTAATCCCTGTTTCATGTTTTGTTTTACTTCTGCCTTTCAGTTTTCCCAGACTTCATTGTGTCTTTGTGCTAAGTACATCTTGGAGGCTTCTGGCACTAATCGGGGCTTATGATGCTTGTTTTGCCTATTACATATAAGAAGGATCAATACCTCAGCTTGATTCTGCCTAAGACTTCCATGTCTTTAAACAGGAATTAGGTTTGAGCCCCGTAACTCTGACTAATGCCAGACATCACATCTGTATTCCAGCTACTGCGGACAGCTTTCCTGTTCAGGAACAGATGGACACTTGGAGGACTGCAGCTCCTCTGTGACCATGGCCAAATTACCCAAAACTCTGAGCTCAGAAAAGCCAGGCTTCCCTGGAGTAAATCTAGTCAGGCATCCAGCCTGGAGCTGGACAGAATTTCTCAATCCTGTTTAATTACACAGGTCTATCTTTAAACTGCGTTTCTGCTGGTGCATTTATTTTGTCATAGAAAGTCTTAATTCTAAAAAAAAGAGGGGGTTTAAATTCAAGCATTGAACAATCTATGGTTAATTACAAAACACACTGTAATACAAGTAGAGTTAAATTTGATGCCAGGTACACAAGTCTTCATAATAATTACTAATTTAAAGCTATCCTTTATGGTCAGTTATTTGCAGCTGTAAATATTCTTTGTTATTATGTATCAGGAGCTTTTACGAGTGTCTTGTTTGTTTAACTACAGTTGTAGATACATTCTGACAACTTCAAACATTTTTTTTTCCTTTGGCCATAATTGCTTGGAGAACAGCATTTGCCTTCTAAAATCCTAATGAAGTCGAGTGTCAGGAATACTCAGAATATGACAGATGTTATTTTAGCTATTTAATGGATAAATTATTAGCCTGCATTTTTGCAATTTTTTAATGGACATTCATAAATAACTTGTGGGAAAGAGGTAATCCCTTTGAGCATTGCTGTATGTTGTCCTAAAATGAGGCTGTGGTTTGGTGACTCAAGTTTGTGGAGACATTAATGATATTGAGTATACAATATTACTTTAATGCACAGTAGATTTCCCTGTGTTTTCAAGATCAAAGAACACATAAACATGAAAACAAATAGAATCTATTTACTTATTTTGCTCCAAGAGAAAGTGAATTCTCAACTGAAATTAAATTTTATTTTAATTGTTCATGTAATGTCAAATAACTTGCATGGCAAGAGTGTTTCTTCAGTTGTTTTTAAGTGAATGGAATCTGAAAGTGTTGCATACAGTTCATAAACTTTGTGTTTATGAGTGACCCATGTTATAATAGTAGTGAGAGGATGAGTTTCTTTCATCATTCTCCCATACTGTAATGTATATAAAGGGTCCCTTTACTTTTATATCCATATTTCCTCTTGTAGGGACAACCTACCAGAAAGCAAAAACATTAAAAAAATGTTTTAAGGGTTGATTTTTTTTTTAATTGGAGATATTTCAAAACCAGACTTCTATATTTCATATTACCTATTTGTATATCTGGATTTTTTCTAAAAAAAAAAAAAAAAAAAAAAACCACATTTTAGGAAAACCAAGTAGACCTGATAGTAGAGGGAAAGCAGCTTCCCGGAGGCTTTGGCTTTGCTTGCTTTTCTAAATTAACAATTTTCAAAACAGGTGTTTTTGAAATATTTTCTATGAAGAGAATCTGTGTTCGAATTGTGACCATCATCAGCATTTTGCTTTTCTTCAAGATGAATTGGATAGTAATGACTATGATGGGATGGGTATTAGTTTCAGAGGTAAAGATGTGCCATTAAGAACTTGTATTCATTGTGCAAATAATTCACTGCCTTTCACAGTCATTTTAAAATGTTTTAAGTTTGACCATTAAATATATGTAACTGAAGTATTTACCTACATCTGTAAATACTTCAGGCCAGGACTCACCTAACTCCTTCCAAACAGTTCTCCTTGACTCTTAGTTAATGCCTTCACTGTATAATTTCAAATTCTTAAATGAAAATACACTCCTGGAAACCCAAAACTTGTTTTGTAGTCTGTAATGTTCTGTTATGAACAGCATCTGATGCAGTAATTCAAGTTCCAGTGTTACAGTATGTCAGGGGTTCAATGAATAATCAGGGCAAGTCACATTTCTCTGTACTAACAAATTGGGTGTTTTCAAGTGTACCGTATTTTCAGCTTGATAAATGTTTAATGATGACAGCATTTAATTATGTGTTCAAATTCCAAAGATTGTGTTTATCATGAATTATTTACTAGGGTGAAGATTTTATTCTTTTTTTTTTTTTTTTTTTT